>CAUOFW020005126.1:0-28410 GCA_963454935.2 Ilex paraguariensis | reverse complement strand
AGTATAAAAAGGTCAGAGGAATGGTTATTCATCTTCCTATCTTTCGCACAAGAAAATTACTTTTTTACTTCCCTTTTGGATGTCGAAATAACTATGATTCTTGGTCTTGTTTGTCAAAGATTCCAAGTCTGAGTTTGAGTTTCAATTCTTTTCAAGGTGTCTTAAAACTACCAGTGTAATGTGGATTACAAACCCCATAAGAAGCGTTGGACAAAAAAAAAAAAAGTTAGTGAATAGGAAATTCCTCAATGAATTTGGGCAAAAAAAAAAAAAAAAAACTCCAATTAAGATACCCAAAACTTAAGGTTTCATTAATACAGAAAGGATTTCCATAATATCTAATCTACAAAAGTATAAATTATGTCAACCACACAAAATTGAGTGATTCCTTTATTGCAAAAAAAAAAAAAAATCGAGAGAGATCAGGTTAAAGTTGGGGTGACTAGTGGCGTGTGAGTGTTGGGAATAGTAAATAACTCATTTTCACTAGGTCTGAATTCAATGTGCTAGTGGAACCCTGCAATCAATCTTTAATGTAGATAATGTTCATTTGATTTTGCATTCGGGTGGGAGCTGTGTTTCCTGTCAAAAAGTCAATGGAGTAGTTCACTAATACTATTGTTTGATTATCGGAGTCCATTAATAGATTGGGAATGTGAGGCATAGCCTTGCGACAAGTTATGAAGAATACATTGGGGATTTCTAATATATATTTGGTAGAGGAGTTTTACTAAGATTGGATTATTTAGAAATTTTACCCAAAATTATTGTATCAGATTTATTAGAACTAGATTTCCTAAGAATATGTTATAACCCTTTAGATTCTAACACAATAAGGAAAAGTTTTGTGAACATTTATCAAACCGCATAAATCTAATGTTCTTCTTTTCTTGATTTTTGTCATTCTTGATTGTTCACCATATTGCACGTTCACAACAAATTGGTATCAGAGATGTTGGTTACTCGATCTAATGGTAGGGAATTCTTCGTTGCCCAAGTACGAAGTCATAAAATTTGATGGCACCGGGAAACTTTGGGTTAAGAATTAAAAATCTGTTGGTGCAGCAGAGATTGGTGAAAGCGTTAGTGGAATGAAAAGAAAAGAAACAAAAAAAAGATCTCGGTAGAAAACTAGGAAGAAATCCAGATGACGACAGTAAGTACAATTCATCTTTATTTAGCGGATGATGTTTTATACCATGTTATGAATGAAGAATCTTCTTCAGTTATGTGAAAAAAATTTGAGAGTCAATTCATGTCGAAATTCTTATCGAATAAGTCCTATCTTAAAAAAAAGTTGAATGGGTTTAAGATAGTGGACATTTCAAATCTGGCTCAACACATGAATCTTTCTATAAATTATTGGCAATTTATTCAGGATTGGTATCAAGTTTAAGGAGAAAGAACAAACACTGCGAAAATCTAGTTACAAACCTACTATATGGGAAACAAACTCTGACTACTGAAGAGATTACGGGACCCTATTGGTGTATAATCAACGAAGGCAAAGCACCACTAAAGGTTCCCAAGATGAAGGGCTCGTAGCAAAAAGTAGTCAAGATTCGTGAGAGAAGTTAATCCAATCACAAGGGAAAGAACAAACACTACGAAAATCTAGTTACAACCTTATTATATGGGAAACAGACTCTGACTACTAAAGAGATTATGGGACCCTGTTGGCATATAATCAACGAATGCAAAGTACCGCTGAAGGATCCCAAGGCGAAGGGCTCGTAGCAAAAAAGTAGTCAAGATTCGTGAGAGAAGGTAATCCAATCACAAGGGAAAACCGGTCAAAATCGTGCATCAAGTGCAATAAGAGAGGGCATTTGAAGCGGGAATGCCCCAAGTTGAAGAAGGGTAAAGGAGCGGGAGCAAAGAACAAAAGATCGACAAATCCAGCAAATCTAGTAGAACAAGATTCTAATTTGTTGTCAACCTCAACAAATTATGATTAGATGGTGGACTCACGGATCCTTGATTCTGCGTGTTTTTATCATATGTCTCCTAATCGAGATTGATTCAAAACCTACAGGTCAATAAATTGTGGTACCATTTTAGTGGGTAATGATGTATTATGTAAAGTCATTGGAATTATTACAATTAGGATCAAAATGTTTAATATTTTTTTAAAACTTTGGGTGAGATTAGAAATGTTCCAGATTTGGGGAAAATTTAATTTATTTGGAAACCTTAGACTCTAATAGCTCTGATTACAATGCAGAAGGTAGAGTATTGAAGATAACCAAAGGTTCTAGGGTATTATGAAAGGTCAAAAGATTGTGAAAAATATCAACAAACTGATAAGTTCTGTTGTAGGTAAAGTTGCTACAGGTAAATGACACTCTATCATGACATATACTATTGTGGCATATGGGTGAGCATGACATGATGAAACTGCATAAAAATAAGTTGTTGCAAAGGTTAAATCATACAAGCTAAATTTGTGCAAGTATTGTGTTCCAAAAAAAAAGTATAAGGTTCAATTCAAATCTATCAGGCACAATAGATAAGGTTCTACATATTCTCTTGATGTTTGGAAGCCAGTGAAAGTAACTTCAAAGAGAGTTTTCAAGTATTTTGTTATTTTCATTTATAATCAATTCAAAACGATTTGATTTACTTTATGAAGCATAAGTCAGAACTTTCACAAAGTTTAAACTGTGATTAAAAATTTCACAACCATTGGAGTGTTTTGTGAGTAGGAGGGATACATTTGTTGTTAGCAAGTCAAGAGACTAAATAACTAAATAGTTTATTTCCTTCTGCAACAGATTCTCAGTATTTAAAGCTCTAGGAGACCAAAGAAACAAAAGAAAAAAATAAGAAACCAAGATAAAGAACATAACTATTTGAAGAAAGAGAGTTTGCAGTTTTATTTGGCATAAATGTTAATGTTTCAGCATCCTAACTCACACAGAATAAAGACATTAATTGGATAATGTCTATACAAACGACCAGTTGGTGAAGGCGAAGGCAAGGTAGTGGACATCAGTTCCCTCTCCGACGACTTTCCAGGCAACAGCTCGTTGATATGACACGTAGTTCTCCATCACTGACAAGCAAATTCCGGCAGGTAAAATAGTAAAGCCCTGCAAAGTAGAAGGTTTGTGATTGCAAACTTTCCTAGTTTGCCTCATTTAGAAGCTCCTGTTTCATCTTTTACCCCCTTCACTAAAGGTTTTCACCTACTATAGTAAAAGGAAGCATTCAGACAACCTAAATTTCTGGCAAGCAATGATCGAAATTTCTTTTCCATGCATAATTTTGGTCAATTTGGAAACAGAAGCGTTTTGGAAATGTTTTGGAAATAATTCGGAAACATAATGGACACAAAGGAATAAATTGAAAACTTAGTTGCAAAACATTGATCGAAAGATACTGAAACATGTTCAAATGTTCAATCACTTGATTCGTTTTAGATTCTATGGAAATGAAAACGTCTCCACCACTTCAAAACAAAATTGAGTTTCTTGCTGGCAAGTCAATTTTGTATGAAATGGGAACTACCTGCTGCATGATCATCTGAACAGAATTCAGGGCCTCTTGGCCAGACTCGCGAAATATCTTATCCAGAGTGATGTCCTGCAAAGCCGCCAGTGTTGTCTCCAGCATGTCAAGCCCTGCTTTGTTGGCATATAAGCAAACTGGAACCAACTGCAAAAACAAATGCATTCAAAACTTCCTCAATATATATTAGATTGTCAGGTTCATGAGAAGTAAAACCTATCTATTTGGACCTTAATAGTGACAAGCCAAGATAATTTGAGCAAGAACGCAACTTAAACAAATGACGCATGCTTCTGTTTTCCAATCCATCGAATTGCATGTTTTTTAAAGAAAAAAGCAAACAAAAGTGTAAATGAATAAGTGATGCATGCACTTTCTCCGTAATTTAACTGAAATAAGAACACAATGTGGATACTGCACGACTTCCGCAAGGCAGCAAAGTATTTCCTCACTTTATAAGAAATTAGCCAGTGCCTATTTTATCTTCCATGTTTTTGGGTCATGCAATTGTCCTAATATCTTCCCTTTCTTTACGTTTTACTTTAGATGCACAAATATAATGGTTTTTTAGTCCCAGAAGAAGCATCCACCTATTTACAACCTTGCAAATACATGTCCATGAAAGATGCACGACTTGCTACATGTTGACACCTGATGTAAGCATATGTTGCAGAAAAAATGAGACAACCAAAGAGGAGGGAAGTTTTAGGGGAAAAAACTAAGATACGCTGCCCCAAAATAGATGTTTTTTTTGCTTGAATTTGTTACACATGAACATCATATCTTCATCTAGGATATACCAGAGCATTGTAAACATACCTTGAATGAACAACATAATATGGCATCCTGATGATGCCAGAGCTGCTGCAACACTGAGTCACCACTCTGGCAACTAGACGTCAGCAACTCGCCACCCAAAATGGATCTGGTTAAAAAGAGAGAAAGAATGTGGTGTTAACTTTGATCAATCATAAAAAAAGAGAAAGAAGAAGAGACTATTATTAAGGCACAATTAGCCAGAACAACATGATAGAAAAATCCATACAAGAGGCCCCTACTCTTATATAGTAGGATAACATAAAAGAAAACAAATGACTAAACTACCCATAAGACTAAATATGCTAACCACTCTTACACCCTTCCTCAAACTCATGATGTGGTAGTAGAAAACATCAAGAGTTTGTCAAGAAGAAAACGAAAGCGAGTGATAGTATGCGACTTTGTGAAAAAATCTGCTAACTGCATAGTAGAAGAAAGAAAGGGGAGGGAGATAGTGCCCAACTAAAGATGATGACGCATAAAGTGGCAATCAATCACAATATGCTTAGTGCACTCATGAAAGACTAAGTTATGAGCAATCTGAATAGTACTAGTGTTATCACAATACATAGTATGTCAATGTTTGCGCTTTGCTACACCATTCTGTTCAAGTGCATCAGCACAGGAAGATTGACAAATAGTACCATCAAATTTTAATAGATCACGAAAAGAATTAAAAGAATATTCTCCTCCTTGGTCATATCGAAAATATTTAATAACAGATGAATATTGAGTATGTATCATAGTACGAAAAACAATAAATACAAAAAAGAATTCAGAATAATGCTTCATGAGATATAACCAACAATATCTGGTATAATCATCAATAAGTAATACATAATATCTGGATCCTCCTTTTGTGGAAATAGGTGCAAGCCCCAGATATCATAATGAACAAGGTCAAATGGTACAAGAGAGCTAGTAAGACTTTTAGTAAAAGGTAAGAAGTAAACTTAGTTAACTTGCATCTACTACAACTAGAAATATCATGACACTCTAAATAACTCAAATTACCAGTGGAGGCTAAATGTTTCAAACGAGAATGAGAAACATGACCCAGACGAGAATGCAACAAGTAAAAACTAAAAAACGGTGGACTCAAATGAGAAGACGACAAATCAATGGTAGAAGCTGCAATATTTGGAACATGTAGCTCGTCCAATATATATAGTCCTCCATTTCTACTACTAGTCCTAGTCAGTTTCTTAGAATGTGGATCCTGCACAACACAACCAAAAAAAGAAAATTGAACTGAAAATCCAGAATCAAATAACTGACTGACTGAAATTAATTTCAAAGTAAGTTGAGGGATATAATAGACATCTAAAAGTGTAAGGTAAGGAAAAATAATAGCCCTGACACTTTCCAAAGACATTTGGCTGTCATTTGCTTCAAGTACAGATACAAATGGAGGAGAGAAAGTAGATACAAACAAGGAAGAGTCACTAGTCATATGATGCATAGCACCTGAGTCGAAAACCCAAGCAGTACGAGGTATGCCTGAAGGGCCCGAAATGAATGAACTTACTGAAGAGGAGACTGAGAGATCATCAAGTTGCCGGAGTAAGAGAAGTCTTTGCAACTGATCAACAATTGTAGTCATACTGGGAGTTAATGCCTCAAAAGTGGCCTGAAGAGAACCAAAATCGCCATTTGCCATATTTTAAATGAAAAATGTCCAAATCCAGCACAAAACAACATATCTAACACAAATGTATCAAAAATACTTGTTGACAGCCCAAATTCAATACAAAAGCAGCAAACCCAAACCAAATCCAGCACAAATCAACAAGCCCAGCCCAATTCCTTCACAAAATCTTGTTGGCAACCCAAATTTAAGAAAGCCCAATCCAAATCCAGCAAATATCCAAGCACAAAGTCAGTTTCTTTTTTTTTTAAAATAGCGATAGACAACATTAGAAGGCTTGGAGGTTGTGAACAGGAACTTAATAGTGCCCAGATTTTTCAACAGTGATACTTTCCCAAAGGTACAATGAGTCACCAAAAGAGAATTCTCGACAAAACAAAACCATAAGCGCACAGAGAGCAAATAGATAGTTACAGCCACCTAGGGTCTCTATAGAATCAACATCTCGTCTTCTTCATCTTCTACTGGAAAGACAACACAACAGAGGAAGAGAAAGCACAGAACCAAACCTCTGAAAATCAGCAAGAACAATCAATGAAGAATCGCAATAAACACAGCAAAGAAATATCCACCGCCTGGAGCAGAGAGCAGAAACTCAGCAAAGAACAGCAAGTCGGTCTGATATTTGTTTGAACAGAGAAACAACAACACAGCAAAGGACAGTGAACAGCAAACAGGAAACCAGCAACCCAAAGCAGCAAACAACGACATGATGAATCAGAACTCCAAGGTTTCAAATCTTGGACAGCGAGAATTGGGTTGCTCTAATCATGGAATCAAAACATGCTCTGATACTATGTTAACTTTGATCAATCATAGAAAAATAAGAGAAAGAAGAATAGAATATTATTGAGGCACAATTAGCCAGAACAATATGATAGAAAAATACATACAAAAGGCCCTTATATAGTAGGGTAACATAAAAGAAAACAAATAACTAAGTTACTCCTAAGACTAAATATGCCAACTACTCTAACAGTATTAGCTTCAAAAAAAATTGCTAGAAGTTTGTACTAGATAACGGAAGACGGATTCCAAATTGGTATCGGCAAGTTAAAACCAAATAATGCTCCAATATTAAGCACATCAGACATGAAATTGAGCCACTTTCCCACATGCGGTCTATTTAGTGTACGGTGCATATCTCAGAATTAAATTTCTTACAAAATGTTCACAGCCATGATGATACCTCCTCATGTGTATTAGGATTTGGAGCCCACTAGGATGCTGGCACACTTCCAGTCAATAACACAACTCGTATAGGAGCTGTTGAAGGCAGAAAATTCAGAGACTTCCCATGAAAGCAGAACTCCAAAAGAACGTTCTACTTTGATTTGGACTGCATATTTTTCTGATTTTGGACCAAAGGTCTTCCTAATCATTTCATCCCGTTTGTTGTTGACAATTAAGTATATGGAAATCAAAGATTGTTATTAATTAATATCTTATTTCGAATTAGTAGCATGTAATATGTGTCTCAAGATCTTTCAACTTGCCTATAGCTTTGACAGATCCAATTTGCAAGGGTGACAGTTTCAGGAGAATCTTGAGTTAGCTTCGGCGTGTCAGATCTTG
Organism: Ilex paraguariensis; assembly: GCA_963454935.2. NCBI lineage: Eukaryota > Viridiplantae > Streptophyta > Magnoliopsida > Aquifoliales > Aquifoliaceae > Ilex > Ilex paraguariensis. The sequence goes on along the minus strand of CAUOFW020005126.1, from coordinate 20,858 downwards.
ATCCAGATGGTGTCATTGCTGCAGCAATCTTTTGCACAGAAGAAATTACATTGCGGACATATTGCCGAGCCATGGATGCAACATTCTCCTGCAGGTGGCTTTCGAAGGGGAATTGAAAGGCAATAATCAACAAAGAACATAAATCATCTGGGGATGAATCTCCAGCAGGATGGCTTGTGCCTGTGCATGCGTCAATATTATCTGCTGCCAGATTTGCCCGTTGAGTAGTCAATGCATTATGTCTGTCAAGCTGTAATGATAAATATTAGAAAATGGAACCAAAAGCAAAGGCATACTCGGTTCAACATGAATAAAGCATCACTATGAATCCTTTATCATCTGCACTTATTAAATAGACAAGCACATAAATAGAATCACACTTAATCATCCACTATTAGAAGTGATAAACACACAATAAATTCTAGATGGAGTAATCATCTGCATAAAAAAGGCAATCGTATGCAAGCTTAAGTTAGATCACGAGATCAACAATTGCCTCACAGAACCCTTGTGATTACATACTCAGAGAAAGTTTGGTCACATGTAATTAAGTGATGATCAGTCAGTCTTAAAGCAGGTGGTAGGTTCAAAAGTATATTAGTTTAAAAGATGAAAGGGCATAGAAATAGCCCATCTTCCCAATCAATCCACTTTTACAACTCTCGATCATTTGACCCTGTTTACATCCATGTTCTTATAACACAACTTGGTATGAACAATAACTGGGTTGAGAAGCCGTTATTGTAGGGCGTTAGGTTTAGAGAATGGAGAGAAATAATATGAGAGAGAGGCAGAGCATAGTCAAAGAACTTACCCTACCTCTCACTATCAATTAATTAGTATTTATAGTTATTTTAGTATACCCTTAGAGAGGTATACTTATAACAACTATATAAAATATAATACTAATACTCTCAATACTCTCCCTCAAACTGAAGTATATATATTATATAATCCAAGTTTGGAATAAATAGTTGTAAGACGAGTGTGGTTCAATGCTTTGGTGAATATATCTGCAAGTCAGATTTCACAGAGAGTGCTGCAATATCTCTATCCAATATTTTGTCTCAAATGAAGTGACAATCAATTTCAATATGTTTGGTTCTCTCATAAAATATAGGATTAGTAGCAATATGAATAGTTGTCTGATTGTCACAATAGTTAGAAGGACAACTGGGGACTAGAAAACCAATTTCCTGAAGAAAGTGTTGTAACTATGTCAACTCTGGTATGTGTCATCGTCCTATACTCAGCTTTGGCATTAGACCGTGCTACCACTATTTGTTTCTTACTTTTCTATGTAATCTTGTTACCTCCTAAGAAGATACAATATCTAGTAATTGATCTTCGATCTGAGGGAGAGCCAGCTCAATCAGCATCGATAAAATCTTCCACTCTAAGATGCCCATTAATTAGATAAAATAACACAAGTCTAGGAGAATGTTTAAGATATTGAAGAATGCAGACAACTATATCCCAATATGGTATTCTCGGGCATCCCATAAACTGACCCACAACACTAACTACATATGCAATATCAGGTCGGATAATAGATTCTCCGCCAACCTGCGATACCAACCTGGATTTTCAAACAAAGAACCATCCAAGGATCAAAATATCATTTCAGAGTACCATTTTGGTCAACTCAAAAACAAAAACGTTTCCGAAAAACAGAAAAAATATGAAAACACGTGAAAATACAAATGCAATCTATTTATTTATAAAGATAAGCCTAATAATTGATTAATTAAACATGTTTATTGGGTTAACATCCATTTATACAAGATAACATCAAGTTGGAGGAAAAAAAAGACTTGACACAAGTAAGTAATATTATTTCTAATTTAAATTGTGTCGTTAAATTAATAAGTAATATTCTTTCATTAATATTAAAAATATTAAATGAACTATTTTTACACACATAAATACTTAATTTTAGATATTTAATATACTATAAAATTAATTGCAGCTATTTTGATAAGTTAATTAACAATAATAACCTATTTATTAATTGCAGGGGTTATTAACAATTATAAAGGAAAGAGGAGAATGGAATTAATATTAATTAAAATTAAAACACAATTAGTGTGGGGGGGGGGGAATTAAACAAGCTGTGGGTGGGGGTGGGGGAATTAAACAATCGACGAAGACTAAAAAGTGAACACAGATGATCGCGAGAGAGAGAAAAAAAGAAGATCTGAGACTTCGATCGATGAAAACCCATCCACCAAATCAATGAAGACTCAAATCACAGAGAAAGAGCGAAGACTATGAAGACCCAGCACCAGCCCCTGACAAAGAAGGAAGAAAGAGAGAAAAAGAGAAGGAAGAAGATCATACCTGGAGGAGGCTGCAGCAGTCCAGTCCCTGTTTCGACTAAAACGTTATTGTTTCGACCGAAACAGTCCAAAATAGTGACGTTTCGCTTGAAACACATAAATTTTTGTTTTTCACCATCGTTTCGTGTCGGTGTGCTGAAAATTCAAAATGTTTCAGACATGCCGACACGACATTTAGATTCTTGGATCAATCAAAAATCAACAGCTTCTGATTCGGATCTATAGGAACATCAATAAACCTACTTCTGCTAGCATGTCGAGTACATACTTTCGTAGAGAAAACAAATGTCCTACTTGGACTTGGCAACTTCAATACCCAAGAAGTACTTAGTTTGCTTAGATCTTTAGTATGGAATCGGTCTTGGATGAAGACTTTCAACTTTGCAATATCCTCAGAATCATCACCAGTAATTACAATATCATCTACACATATCTAGAATTAGTACATTTGTGAAAAACAGAGTGATCTGTCTGACATCTAAGAAGATCAAACTCTACTACCTCTAAAAACTTACCAAACCACGCCTTCAGTGACTGTTTTAAATCATACAAAAATTTCTTTAGACGACAAACATGCTTACGATACTCCTCCTGAGCAGCAAACCCAAGTGGCTGCTTCATATAGTCTTTCTCAGCCAAGTCACCATGCAAGAAAGCATTTTTTACATCTAACTAAAACAAAAGTCAGTGAAATTTAGCAGTCAAAGAAATCATTATACGAACAAAAGAAATTTTGACAACCGGAGAAAAGGTTTTCTCATAATCAACGCTATAGGTTTGAGTAAATCCCTTGGCAATAAATCTGGCTTTGAGGCGTTCAATAGAACCATCAAGATTAAATTTGACTGAATTCACCCACCAATAGCCAAGAGTCATTTTACTAGGGGGTAAGGAACAAGATCTGCAAGTCCTATTATGGTGTAAGGCATCCATTTTCTCTTCTATATCTTTCCTCTAATCCGGATCAAATAATACACCCTATAATGTCTTAGGAATAGGAACAGTAGATAGCTTAGAGATAAAACAAGAAAACGCAATAGACAATGTATCATAAGAAATAAAATTAGTAATAGGATGTCGAGTAACACATGACCCAGTACCTTTTATGAGGAACAATGGGTAAAGAGACATCAATAACCGAAAGACTAGGATCAAAAGACGTTGAGGAAGACAATAGAGGCACCTCAGTCGATAATTGTGGATGACGAGAGTATACACAGGGTGAAACAGGAGCTGACTGAGGTGGTAAAGAAGGGGAATGATAGACAGTAATAGAAGAGGAGGTGGAGGGGACTGCAAAATTCAAGGTCCAGAGGAGGATCATGAGCTAGGAAATGGGGATCTAATTCAATGAAAGTGACATCAGTGCTACTGAAATATTTAAGGATGGGACTATAACACTGATACCTCTTCTATGTGCACGAATAACCAAGAAAAACATATTTTATAGCACGAGGGACAAGTTTGTCAAATTCTGGACCTAAGTTATGAACATAACAAACACAACCAAATATCTTAAGAGGTAAGAAAAACAAAGGAGAATTAGGAAAAAGAATAGAATGTGGACTTTGCTCATGCAAGACAGAAGAAGGCATAGGAGTAATGAGATGACAAGCAGTCAGAACAATATCACTCCAAAAATATCGTGGAACATGTATGTAAAACAAAAGTGCGCAAGTCACTTCCAAAAGATGACGATTTTACGTTTTGCCACACCATTTTGTTGTGGGGTGTGGACACATGACGTTTGATAAACAATGTCAGTCTTGCGAAGATAAGTAGAAATAGGATCACATTCGTATTCACAAGCATTATTAAAACGTAAAATATGAATACGACAACCATACTAAGTTTTGATTTCCTTACGAAATGTTTCACATATAAAAAATAATTCAGAATGAGCTTTTATAAGAAATAATCAAGTCACATGAAAACAATCATCCACAAATGACACAAAATAAGGATATTTATCTAGTGAAATATTCTTTATTGGACCTCATACATCAGAATATATTAACTCAAATGGATTAGACACACGATTATTGACTCTAGACTGAAATGACATACGGTGATGCTTACTAAGTTGACAAGTTTCATAAGATATAGACAACACATAATTAAGACTAAGAACTTGACTTTTCAAGTTCTGGTGAGAGGTATGTCCAAGACAACAATGCCATTGAAAATGAGATAATGAGATTTGAAGTGTTTAAGTAGATGTATCAAGGTCGAAGTAATAGAGATTAGAGACCACCAACTTCATGTCTCATACCAATCTTCTTCTTCGTCTGGAGATCCTAAAACACACGATAAGAAGGATAAAAAATTATTGAGCAATTAAACAAACGAGTAATCTTGCTAATAGAAATTAAACTGAATAGGAACTAAAGAACAAAGAAAACAAAGGATAAAGACAAATCAAAACTTAATTAAGAAGTTACCAATCATAAAACCTTAGAGAACGTACTATTAGCAAGAGTAACACTATGAAGGGGATAATAGAATGATAAGTAGAAAAGACACTAGACAACCCAATTAAGTGATTAGAAATGATAGAGTCTATAATCCAGGGGCTCTGGATGGATGACAGTAAACAAGTAAAAACGATACCTGAATAGGCAAAAGTAGCAGTAGAAGAAAAGGATATTGTCAATTGTTGGGACATGAACCAAGCATACTCTCTCCGTGTAAGGGTAACTACTCAGAGTCAAGAGTGACAAAACGTGCTAATAGTGCAGGTCACCTGATAGGAGACCTGATTGACAATGACATAGGGCTTGCCATATAAATCCCAACAATAAGTAACAACGTAGTTAGTATGACCACAATGAGTACATAAACGAGTGCCAGGACAACCCCTTTGGCCTCCATTATCGCCCCCTCGAGAGTCACGACCACCATGGGTACTACCACTATTGCCATTAGAGACAACTAAAGCTTAACAATCAGTACAAGGGCCATGATGAATGCTGGAAGTAGAATGAGCATCGGACAACATAGCACTCAGTAACTGAGAAAAGACTTTGAGAAGAGATGGAAAGCTGGGATCACCCAAGATCTGGACACAGATATACTTGAAATAAATGTGGGCAAAAAAAAAATACAAACTAAGTGTAGAGTCCCTGTATATATAGCCAATGAAAGTTACAATAAGGATAAAAAGGTAAAAAGAGAAAAAACTTAATAAACCCTAATTATCTAGACTGTTATATCTCCAACACTCCCCCTCAAGCTATGCACAAAAATTTTAACTAAGCCAAGCTTGACAATGGAGTCCCAAAGAATGGATAAAGTGATAAGTTTGGTGAAAACATCCGCAACCTGATCACTGGTCCCCACAAATAATGGAGTGACAATACCACTGCTAACCTTCTCCCAAAAAAATAAACATCGATCTCTACATGTTTCGTCCTCTCATGTAATAAAAAGTCAGAAGCGAGCTGAATAGCAGATCAATTATCACAATATAATGTAGATAAAGAAGTCACCGAAAATCCCAACTCGCCAAGAATCGATCGTAACCGGATAATCTCACCTGTGCCAAGTGTCAGTGCCCGATATTCTGCCTCTGCTGACGAGCGAGAGACAACTGACTACTTCTTGCTCTTCCAAGAGATAAGATAAGTCCCTCGAAAAGCACAGAAGGCCGTAGTAGATCGACCATCACACGCTCCCCCATAATCTGAATCTAAATCTGAATAACAGGCTAGAGAACCAGTCTGAGATCCTAATGCATGGAATAACCCAAGTCCAAGACAAGACTTGAATAACCGAAGAATATGATAAATTGCATCAAAATGAGGCTGACATAGTCTGTGTATGAATTGACTAACTCGGCTAACAGCGAATGAAATGTCTGGCCTAGTGTTGGCTAGGTAGATAAGTCTACCTACCAACCTCTGATAGATAGTCGAATCTCTCAACTCCTCACCTTCAACAGTAAGCTTCAGATTTGGAATTATGGGTGATGAAGTCGGTTGCACCCCAGCGTCCCATTGTCTGAGAGAAGATCCAGAACATACTCTCTCTGAAAAAGAACAATACCTCTGCTACTACGGGCAACCTCAATCTCAAAAAAGTATCGTAAAAATCTAAGATCCTTCACATCAAAGGCCTTCCCAAGGTCTACCTTGACCTGCACAGTCCCAGAAACATCATCTCCAGTAATAATATCATCAACATATACCAAAAGGATGACACACTGTCCAGAAGTATTCCGTCGAATGAAGCAGGTATGATCAAATTGACATCTGGTGAATCCTAAACATATAACTACATCACTAAAGCAAGAGAACCAGGCTCGTGATGACTGTTTCAGTCCATAAAGAGACTTACGCAGTTAACATACCTTTCCAGCATACTCCCCCTCACCACGAAAGCCCAGTGGTGTATCCATACAAATAATCTCATCCAGATCACCGTGAAGAAATGCATTCTTCACATCCAACTGATGAAGAGGTCAAGAGTACTCCGCAGCTAGAGAAATAATCAATAGAACAGTAGTCAATTTTGCCACAGGGGCAAAGGTAGCACCAAAATCACAACTTGGTACCTGAGTAAAGTCCTTCGGCACAAGCCTAGCTTTGTGACAATCAATGATACAATCCACAAGAAACTTCAGGGTGTAAACCCAGCGACAGCCAACAGGCTTCATCCCTGAAGGTAAAGAGACAAGATCTCACATATGATTACGCTGAAGAGCGTCCATCTCCATCTACATGGCAAGAACCCACTAAGGCTCCCTCATAGCCTCTAAAACAGAGCGAAGAACCTATGTATCTGATAAGGCCATACTATAAGCTCAAAATGTAAGAGACAAATCACTATAAGACACATAAACAGAGATCGGATATAAAGTCCTGGCAGTCCAACCATAACAAACAACTGGACGACGATCACGCTGTGAATAACGACACCCTAAATTATCATCTTCCACTGATAATGTCTCATCAGGGAAAATAACTAACTCAGTACCTGTAATCTCATCAGTACTAACAACAGGTGCATCAATATGCTCAACGAACTGAGAAGTATTACCTGTATCGCCTGAGGTAGAGGGGACATCAACAAGGGGATGAAATCGAGGGCGACGAACATAAACCTGTAAAGGAAGAGAGACTGGTGACTCTGTAATAATAAGGACGAGTGGCTATGGAGGAAGAGAGACGGATGATTCTGTAATGATAGTGACCAATGGCTGTGGCTCTCGTGGTAATGGAAAATCAAAGATAGTATCATCAACTGGAGGGGCAGACACTGGACTGGAAGAAAAAAAAGGAATATGCTCAAGAAAGGTAACATCTAGACTGTGATACATACGACGTCTAATAGAATCATAACACCGATACCCCTTAGACTGATGACAATAGCCCACAAAGATACAACAAATCACTTTATCATCAAGCTTATGACAAGTAGGACACCGATTCTGAACAAAACATGTGCATCTGAAAACACGAGGAGGGACTGGAAAAAGTGTCCGCTCAGGAAATAAAACCTGTAAGGGAGCCCTATGCTGAAGAACACAACTTGGTGTACGATTATACAAAAAGAAGTCAAAATAGTAAAATGCCAATAAGATTTTAGTACCCCCATGCCTCTAAGCATACAACGTACCATCCCTATCAGGCTTTTATTTTTCCTTTTAACAATGCCATTTTACTCAGGAGTATATGGACACATGAGTTGCTGAAGAATACCTTGAGAAGAAAGGTGAGGCACTAAAGCAACACATATTCTTTGGCATTATCCAAACGAAGAGTACAAATAATGACATCGAATTGTGTCTTAATCATTTGTAGAAACTGAGTAAGTATAAAGAATACATCGAACTTCCTATGCAAAAGGTAGACCCAAGTACAATGGGTATGATCATCTATAAATGTCACATAGTATTGAGCACCTAACAGAGCAATAACAGGAGAGAGTCCCCAAATATCAGAGTGTATTAGGTCAAATGGCTTAGGTAACTGGTGCATGCGAGGAATATAATTGGTCCTAACATATTTTAATAGGGAACATATAATCCAGTCAAGTTTGCCACCAACACAAGCATTGCTCAAAACAGAAAACAACATACATAAATATTTAAAATTTGTATGTCCAAAACGGTCATGCCACAACTGAACAGTTTGTGATGAAAAATCATAACGATAATTACTAGGTAAAATACTAGCAAGCAAGCTAGGAACAGATAAAGACAACAAATATATGGCCGTGAACAGGCTCCTAGGACATGATTTGCTAAATTTTCTTCAGTCATTTGTGACTTGGGTTTTCGCGCCAGTGACCATGATGCTCTCTTTTTACGGTCTACTTCCTCAGATTCTATTATTCTCTTACTATATGTTGATGATATGATTATTTCGGGTGATGACACTGCTGCATATGCTTATTGAAAACCCAGTTACAGGACCATTTTGAGATGAAAGATTTGAGGCAGCTTAGATATTTCTTAGGTATTGAGATTGCATCATCTCCTAAAGGATATCTTCTCTCTCAGTCCAAGTATACTTCAGATGTTATTCAACGAGCTCGTTTATCAGATAATCGGACAGTTAAAACACCTTTAGAGCTCAATATTCGTTACTCTTCTTCTGATGGTACTCCCCAATCTGACCCTATGCTCTACCGTGTTATTGTTGAGAGTTTAGTATATCTTACAGTCACTCGTCTGGATATCTCCTATGTTGTTCATATTGTTAGCCAATTTGTTGCCTCACCCACCACTGTTCACTGGGTTGCAGTTCTTCGTATTCTTCAGTATCTTCGAGGTATTCTGCACCAGAGTTTGTTATTCTCCTCCTCTTCTTCTATGGAACTCAGGGCTTATTTTGATGTTGACTGGGCTGGTGACTCAATGGACCGTAAGTCCACTACGGATTTTTGTATTTTCCTTGGTGATTCTATTGTTTTTTGGAAAAGCAAGAAGCAAACTGTTGTTTCTCATTCATCTGCTAAAGCTGAATATCGTGCTATGGCATCTACTATAGCTGAGATAGTGTGGTTACGATGGCTCTTTGCTGATCTTGGCATCATGTTACCTGCCCCAACTCCTATGTATTGCCACAATACTAGTACTATTCAGATTGCTCATAACTCAGTCTTTCATGAGTGCACAAAGCATATTGAGATTAATTGTCACTTTGTGCGTCATCATCTTCAGCTGGACACTATCTCCCTCCCTTTTCTTTCTTCTACTATGCAGTTAGCAAATTTTTTCACAAAATCGCATACTATTACTCACTTTCGTTTTCTTCTTGGCAAACTCTTGATGTTTTCTGCTAGCACATCATAAGTTTAAGGGAGGGTGTTTGAGTAATTAGAATATTTAATATTAAGGGTAGTTTAGTCCTTTTATTCTTTTATGTTGCCCTACTATATAAGGGCCTTTTGTATGTTTTTTTCTATTATGCTGTAATACAATCATTCTCTATTGTCTCTTCTCTTTCTCTCTTTGCTTTTATCAAAGTTTACAAGGTTTAGAGAATGGAGAGAAACAATATGAGAGAGAAGCAGATAGTAATCAAAGAACTAACCCTGCATCTCACTAACAATTGGTATTTATAGTTATCTAATAAAACACAAAAAACTAGTATACCCTTAGAGTGGTATTCTTATTACAACTATATAAAATAATACTAATACTCTCAACATGGAGCAATATTGTAATGCTACTGAAAGATGAATAATAGGAGTGCTATTGAAATCATTCTGTAGAACAAAGTAAGCAAGTCCATGTTCGTTAAATATACTAAACCTCAAGGCACCATTCTTTCTTTTGCAAGGTAACAGTTGTTAAAAACATATTCTGCACATGTGGGATAATTGCTGGCCCCCATCAGAACGGTGACCCCAGGTCTACCTTGCGCTTATTAATTTCAGTATCACAGATGTCAAGTCATTAATTTCCCCCTCCAAAAATTGAGAATGCATTGCTCGTATGCAAAGGTGATAGTTGGGACATTTTTGTCAGGGCCTGTAGGGGCACCCCACAGTCAGGCAGGCAGCAGGGCCTTAGCGAAGCAATGTGTAAAAGTAATAGACATTTCTAGATAGAAAGACGTGTGAAAATTGTCTATAGGACTCATAATATGATGACAAACCATAACAGAATTCATAGCGGGATTCAATAAAATCACCATTAGAAGGAACATATCTGTAAGTATACAAAACAGCCAAGAATTGAAGAGATTTCTGAAGCTTTGAGGAGGCCAATCAGTAAAAACTGACAGACATGTATTCATAAGTATCTAAAAGAGATGATACCAAATTTACAACTTTGGAGGGGCCATGGCTCCTCTGGGACCCGTCAATGTCCTCCACGCATGTAAGCCAAAACACAAAATTGTGATTACATAGGGTAAGATGACTAAGTTAGTTTTGTCCAACACTAGCATCTTGCCAATTATGAAGCAGAAGATATGGAACAGAGAATAGAATATTTCTCACTCACTCTGCTTGAACCCAACGATAAGATCCGAAATCCAGAGGATAGTAGCACAGCATCATGTGGGAGCCTTTCCTCAATTGGCGCAAAAATTAGTTCTGAGCAAACTCCCACAGAATTCTCTTCCACTCCATTACATAGCTGGCACCACAATGATTTATAATGTTATGCATCAGAATAGAAAACCAGCCAGACCACGATTTTCCAAAACATGCAATGAGTTCAATAGAAGTGGGAGAGTAGTAAGTCATATCACACTACAACCAAATCTATCCTAGCATTGTTGCTTGAGAAATGTTGACAACGAGAAATCTTAACACCTCTTTGGGATCCATTCGAAGACAACATACTGATCTTGTAGCAAAGGTGAGTGGAATATAATGTATATACCAATATATCTGGACAATACATCATTCGTACAATAGATATACTTATATATCTGCACAATGCATCATCCGTACATATTTATGTATATTGATGTGAACAAGAAGATGAACAAATTACCATTATGACACTATGATAGGAGAACAGATGTGTGACCAGTGAAATTCAATCCCAATGAACCTACATCAAGGGTTGGCATTAAACAGCTTTGATTGCTTGAGAATGTGCTGATTGAGTAACGTGCAGAAGAGAAGAGATCCCTTGGTATGAATTGTCTGCTAAGAGGAGGATAATGTTCATTAAGCACATTAGGTTCACACATAAAGAGAAATACTGGGATCAACGGTTTAAGAGCAAACTGGATTAGAAGAGGACTCATTGAGTGCAAATTTTAAAGCTAAAAGAAAATTAAGGGACTAGTAAACTTCGATGTCCCAGAAATCCAAAACTGGGTTTTTATCTTCTTGGTTATTTATATGATGGGAAGGAGAAAAAGAGATCAAAGAGAATCTTATCCAAATAATTACAGCATAATGGTTGAAATAGATTGGACGGTTTGGTCTGCGTGAAGTAAATTTCATTAAAAGGCATCCAGAAAGAGGGGGGGGGGGGGCTGATACAGATGAGTTTTGCGAGGTAGTACCTGTCTATCAAAATTTACTCCACACAAATCCACCCAAGCATCAAAAAAAGGAGCAAAAATCCCAAGTTCAAATAAAAATCAAGCTCTTATATTTGAAAATTGGAAGATCAACCCCTTCAAAGGCCCACCTAGTCTGCTGTCCAAAAACACCTATCTCCCACACCTCGCTCCCGATCCACCCCTACTTGAAAAATATCAACCTCTCCAAAAGAGCTTTCACAGAGCTAGGCATGGCACACCTCAGCACAAAGCCAAGAAAACAAAACAACTTTTTTGCTACTGTCCAGTAAAGTCCTCAGACTCTTTACATATGACGCACAAATAAACAAGAAAGGCATATGCATTAGGACGGGAAGAGATTTAACACAGGTCTAAAGAGCTCAGGAAAAGATTATATCCAAAAGAAAACATTTTTTCAAAGCATTCAGATGGAGGACAAAGCTTCAAATAGAGCTGGATGCAAAATTAGGATTCACAGAGTCAATCCGAGCAGCTGAAAGTTGAAGTTTGGCTGAGCAAGAGTGTTTACACAGTTGGACAATCATTGAGCATTACCAGAGCCCTTCTAGTGAACGTCCAATGCAAAAAAAAAATCCAACCAATGAAAAACATCCACTGAGAAGCTGAAGAGGATACCTGCAATAGGTAAATATTTTGTAGGAAAGCATCTTTTCGGTGGAGAGCATGGTCTTCGAGACGAATTATTTCCAATATCTGGGACGCAAAATATATGGAATAATAAGAAGAGATAAATGACATATGCATACCCGGAAATAAGTTCAAATATGCACATGCATGATGAAGGCCATTTGTTAAAAGGTAAACATGCCATCCAGTCAGTTTGTTAGATATTGTTTAAGGACAGTTTCTTCCAACAAAAATTGCAAATCAAGCACTTAGAGGGGTTTGGATCCTCTCGAGAGGTAAGGTGCATTCAAGTGCAGCAACACGTTACTTTTTTGGTAAAGTGAATGGACTGACTCGACCACTTTTGTTTTTGGTAAACTTGTAGCACGGTGATATGGATAGAACATATCCCTTCACTTACCAAGGGTGTGATGTGTCACCGTCCTATTAATGCACTAGACCTCTTCAGTGCAACCATGCACCAGAGAGGATCCAAACTCCACTTGTGGTAATAATAGAGCAATCTACTTATTCTGTCAGTTAATTGATACTATTTCTTTTTATAACACAATGGGAGCAAAAGGCAAGAATAGACACATCAGACAAAGAATAACTACACAACGTTGTACTCAGTCCACAAAACTTATAAAGTTACCTTATTGGTATTCCTGACATGCACAGCAAGAGTAAAGATACTTAAATAGGAAAAAACCTCATCATTATTAACAGTGAGCCCAAGCAGCATGCCAGTGTCAGAAAAATGACTAGAGCCCGACCCTGAAAATGCACAGGAGCCAGCTTTCAACAATGCAGCAGAATGTGCATCAACTCTAAAGTCTGCCCACTCAGTGCGATGCTCCCTCAGGAACTGAACCAGCAATGCAGGGGAAACATTCTAGCAAAAGTAACATACGTAACGCATCATCTTTAGAGAGGACAAATGCTCAATAAAAGTCAAATTCAAAGCTCTGTAATTATAAAATCGTAGTTCTCATATATTACCAAATATTAATATCTACTACCTGCGATATGAATACAATCAAAAACATGATCACTAACTTGGTTAAAAATTAAAATAATATGTACAGACTTTCTTTCCCTAAGAAAAAAGTAATACAAGTTGAATGTGGAAAGTACAAATAATTTGTTGAATGGAAAAGTTAATATTTGCTTTCCCATCATGTTTTTCACGTGTCAAGGTGAATCAATTTAGCTAACTTACGAATTTAAGAGATTTTCAGGGGTATATTGATGATGATTCAGTGCCCTTCCCTCTCATCGAGTGCTTTCAACTCCATTCCTATGCTAACTACTAGGAATTTACAAAACCTCTAACTTTGCCCTGTATTAATGCTAACTGAACCATAGAATGAAGTCTTTATGTCTCCATTTTCCCAGGGTTGGTCAACTTGACAGGGAACTTGAAACTTAATTTATTTATTTTTTTAACAGAGGAAACTTGGACTTTGGAAGAGCAACTATTGTCTTCAAAGCTGATGTTTCTTGAGGCTTTGTTGATAAGGCTTCCTAGGCTAATGAAATTGGGTTCAGTCAAAGCCCTCATGTATTTTATTGCTTACAATTGTCTTCTCCCTCTACGGGAGTCACTAGTATGAGATAACATCGCCTCTAAGCACTAAGAGCACCCAAATACTCCTTCCAGATAAATTCAGTCCTCTTCAAATAGACACCGGACAAGTACTGGGATAAATATCTAGAGATAACCCCAAAGAGGCATCTCAAACTCCAGAACTCTAGTTTTGAAGTGGGCTCTGGGCCATCTTTTCTACCCCTTGAGGTAATTTCAAACCAGATGTGACACTAAATTTGAGAGCGGGCTTGACACAGTGGTAAGATTGCTCTATTGTGATCTAGGCATTAATTTTGAGTCACTAAACCAGTTTGTCTGCAAGTGAGAGCAACACCGCAACATCTGACTTGTCCAGACCCTCCAGTAAGAGACTCTTGCACTGATCTGCCCTTTTTCTAATACTAGATTCAAATTCCGGAATCCTATCATATAAATTTTCAACCCCATCAAAACAATTATGTGCGACAGTATATCACTCAAACAACAACTTTATTACATTGTGAAATTATGGTCAACATGTACTTACCTGACTTATTTATATGGAATCAATTGAAAAATTGTACATCTGAACTGATTAGCAAATTGAAACAGATTAATAAATTTTATGAATCCATCATGAGTCATGACCATATTTGAACATGAAGCTTGATATTATCCATTGTAGATGGATATGAATCTAAACACATCTTCAACAAAAAAAAAACCCTAATACCATTAGACCACAAGCTCATTGGTACCAATGGTGTATCAACAATGGAGATTAAACACAAATAAATGGCTGTATTCAACAAAAGACCATCAATGTTGTATTCAATGCTGGATGTCCAAAACCAGGTAAAAGGAGGAGGGTAGCATTGGGTAGCTGACAGTCATCGTAAAACTTTGTCGGATTCACTATGATGAATCCAAACAATTGGGACATAATGCTTTGTTTGGTTTGGTTTGGTTAACTTTTGGCCAGTCAATAGTCTAGGCAAGATGCCTTGATACTAGAGATTCATAATAGTGAAAACTATTTTTGGGTATCCTAGTATGATGAAAAAAGGATTCCAACACAAAAAAGATTGTGATGGCACCTCCCCAATTTGGATGAACTTACGCCAATGCGGGTAAATGGCACAAGATGATGGACCCATATCCTCAAAATTGATTCTCCTTAGTTTTTTCAATTAAGTTCCCTATAGATGGCAACAGAGCATTAGTAATATATGGCTACAATTGGATTTCAAACCATTAACTATTAAATTCCTGAAAAATTCATGAGGGTGATGCCATCCAATATTCCTAATATATTGCTGACTAAAACAAAATATGGCAATCTTGTGATCTCAATTCATGGGGCCTATGCTTCATGCATAAAGTTAGGTGGCACCAATCTAGTTGTGTAGTAACCAAGGATCAAAATGTTGTTTCAGTGCTTTGTCTCGGTCACCCAAAAAATGTAAACATTTCGAAAATGTTTCAAAACCGTTTTAAAAACACAATGGAAACGGATAAAAATATTTGAAATTTTTTTCCAAAACATTTCGAAATAGTAATTGAAATATACAAAAACATCTTGAAGGACCTAGAAACATTCCGAAATATTGGAGGAAACATGTCAAAACACTTCGAAGAATCCTAAGATATTGGTGTAAACATGTCGAAACACCTCGACATATTGAAATTTCGATTCAATCAATGATTTGTTTCAATCTCCTTGGAAACAAAAAACATTTAGGTCATTTTGACAGTTTTAAAACACTTTTTGATCCTTGGTAGCTTGACTTTACTAAATATATCTTTAGTCGGAATCATAATCAAAATGGGTGGCTAACTTCAATACTGACATTCTGAATTCCTCGTTGTATTTGTCTTGTTGTTCATGGACCAAAGGATTTCACAACTTCTTTAACCAACATCCTTCATGCAATCTTGCGAATTGACAAAGTCCCCACAAATGTGGTTGATATAAAAGGCACCTTAATACGATGCTTCAACTATTGTTGTATAATAAGATGATGGCAATCGTGAAAGTGGGCTTTGCTATAACTACGATGAATGATTTACCTTGGGCATCAATGCGGAAAAAGCTTGGTAATTCCAAATGGAGTTATGGATGATTGAGACAAGCAAAGCATCTAGGGGAATAGTTGGCTTCAAGCAAGAGGGAATGCTAGTATCCTACTCATTTCAATTACTCAAAACTACATCATGGTACATACCTTTCCCGCTTTAAATCCCGATGTTAATAAACTCAATTAGGCTTCATTAATGGTGAATTTCTTGAAGGTAATTTCTTTAAGCTTACTTATGGATCTTTTGCTATATAAACTTGTTGATGCCATATGGAAGCAACGGGTTCTTCAGGTGAGAATATTCATAAACTAGGGGTACTATCACTTACAAAAGCACCAACCTACTCATTATTATTGTATATGTCATGGTGTCTTTTTGGGAATGTATTACCTCCACTAATGCTACAATCACCATTATAATCACTTATATCACTTGCCTATTTAGGGATATCTCACAATATTGGAAAAAAGTTAGGAAGAATCACCGTTATGGCCACTAGTGTTGCCAATGCTATCTACCCCTAGCAAGTCAACACAATTGCCACAGGCCAATCACCATAACCATCACAAATGTTATAAACCAAAGCCACAAACAAATAAAACCATACAGAACAGAAAAGAAAAAATAGAACACACAAAATTTACATGGTTCGGCTCAACAAGCATGCCTACGTCTACGAACGAAACCCATCGGCAAGATTTCACTATCAAAGGTTGGGGATTACAAAACTGTTCTCTACAACAAGTAACAAGAGAATGTGTGTCTACTCTATCACTATTACAAAATTAACAGTGCTTCACAAAATCTTCTTCCCAATAAAATTGGTGTTGCCACAGAAGACCCAAAACAAAATAGAGCAAACCCAATTTTTTCCACCAAGAGAACTCGTCAACGTTGTCCTTGTCGAGAGCAACCTGTTGAACACCTCTCCTAATTTTCAAGTCCCTTTCAAGGGTGGGCACCACCAAATTCAAATTCCAAGTCCAACTAGGACATAGAAACCTATTGACCTATCTAACCAAAAAACGTCTCCTGCATATTGTAACTATCATTGAGATAGTTTCTAACCCAAACACTTATACCAGCATACTTATCTTCAATGGGCCCATGAAAAATTCTGCATATAAAAAATTCAAATGGACTTGGAATACAAGTCATCAATAACAACAAAAATCTTTGTTACCACTATGGCCTCTACACTGCAGCTAACATCCAAAGTGCCCCCATCTTATCTTTCGTAGAGTTATAATATCATCATTAGAGGACTTTGGCCCTGCTCTGAGGGGTTTTCACTTAAGTGATTGAAAAATCAATGTACCTCTTATAAACATCAAATTGACTACATGAGCAATATTCATTTTCCAAAGACATCCCAAATGACCATCATAACATTTCGTTACATACTAATAGATCAACTTTGCTCTATATGGTGAAAGGTACGTCTGAAATGCTATCCAAATGTAGCCTTTTTAATTAGTGTGACAAAGAATGCAAAGTCAGTGAAGAGATAGTAGCAGCCATTGGTTCAAACATAATACAATATACAATTATGCATATATAGATATAATACTAGATTTCCCTAGCCAAAAGAATATTATTCTAGAGTTCAGTAACAAGTGTCCGCCAAAGTTCAGGTGAAAAGTAACTCGTCACTAACATCAAAAAAAATTCTGCATCAACAGTTGCTTTCTTTTAAAAGCTCAAGAAGCACTGTGATTCAAGTTCTCTGGCAAAATTTTTTCAGAAAACCTTTAATAAATATTTTCGGCCTCGGATGCCTTTACTGAGTATGCTGATTTTAAAGAGGTGCCTCACAATATACGTATATAGGATTGCAACAAGTGCAACCTGTATTACTAAAGGCCGCATGAAGTAGATTAATAGGTTCACAACTCACTTGAAGCACCATGGAGGATTTCACACAAAGGATTCCCCCAGACAATGGAAGGGCATCATTATAATTTGAATCGGTGCCAAATTTCTTGGTTGAATTAACACAAATTATCAAATCTTCAGCAGCATCATAGTCAACCAATGACCAGCCATCATCACTGAAACTGTTTATTGCATCATTGAAGCCCCTAAAATACCAAAGAACAGATAAGTGAGAAGAACCATAACAATAAAATCTCGAAGACAAACATGTATGATGCATGTACACAAAAAAAACGGAGAAGCAGAAAGATAAATTTATCAATGTCATATTTGAGTGCATGTCTAGAGACATAGATAACAGTAGAGAGGAGAGAAAAAATATGCAGGCCAGAAGAATCGTCGAATTCACCTGCTCAGTTTTTGGCTGAGATCACGCAAAACAGAAGGCTGCTTGCCCAAAGTACATTTCAATTTGCCGCTCATTTCTTTAGCCATTTGCTCAATATGATGCAATGCCTACGGACAAGACCATTTGTTAGTCCTCTAAAGCAGGAAAGAATGCTTTAGCTTTGGTAATATATAAGTGTAGATAGTAACAAAATCATAAGATAATAACTGAGGACAAAGCTAGAAATTCTCTATTGGGGCCCATGGTAAGCTTTTGATTGATCCAGCAGTATTTTTACCTGATATCAAGATATTGATTGAACTTGGATGATATGTCTGAGCATCCAACTCAAAACCAATTGATAACAAGTGGAGTAGCTCCTTAAGTATATAAATCAACCTTTTGTGGTCTTAATTATTCAATGTGGAACACAAACTCTTTTTACATACGCCCCCACGTGGGACCTAGGCTTGAACGTGGGGCTAAGAAACAAACAACCATGCAAACTGAATTCAAATGGATAAGATACTTGGTCCACTGACTATCCAAGGCCCAACTCTAGCTCTGATACTATGTTAGATCATTCAACTCAAAACTAATTGGCAACGAGTGGAATAGCCCCTCAAGTACAACCTTATGTGGTCCTAATTATTTGATATGTGATACAAGTTCTCTTCACAACGTCAATTGGGTTTAAGCATGGCCATTTACAGTCAATCATTGAGGCTTCAAAGGCGGGCCATAAGTTGAACGACCAGAGGGTGTATACAAGGACGTGAAGAAGATAAAAACAAAAGAGTAAAGTTGGTTGTTGTGGAGGTGTTGCTAGAGGCACAAAGGGTCTGATCACCCAACACAGGGACGAAATATGTTGGGCATTTGAGAACCACCTGAAACCAGCTAACTCATTTTATCTCATGTGCTAACCTCATTGATAAATCAAAGCCATTTCTTGCTAGAAGATAGTAATAACAATGTTGCCCTTTTTCGTTTTGGCTAGTCATCCAAATATGATCGAGGTATTAAAACGAGATGCCTTAGAAATTTGAATTATTAAATAGGAAAGATCACATTTAGTTCTCTTCAGAACCCTTATACCACTGTAACAATGGCTTGACCAAAGTGGGTATAGCTACGCAAAGTTGAGTTGTGCACAGAAAAATTGTACTATCAGTTTATTTTACGAAAAAAATAGTTTTTATTAATTGATCCAAAAAGAAGAAAGAATGAAATATACACTTAGCCATTTCCCACCGACTCGGGATCAACTATATGAATCTTTTTCTATCATTGTGCTCCATCAAGAGTAATAGTTTTGCTGTAAAACTACGAGCTATCATATACTATCTAAGTTTCTCATTCAAAAGTAAGTTTAGTTTACCCATCTTCCCTCATATTACTGTCAATAGAAATCACATCAGTCTTGCTCATTGTTGCTGGAATAAATCTTCTATGAATACTTCTGAACCACCTAAGTTGAGTCTCTCCTAATTGATCTCCTACTTATGTTATTTCTACTTTTCTATGAATACACTCATTCCTAATTTTTCCTTTCTACTTTAACTACACCTCCATCTCAATCTCTACACTTTAGCAAAGCATAGTTTCTGAGTGTTTAGTTTCTCAGCCACCAAATGTTACGTAACATGTAGCATGGTTGGTCTTATGATTCTCTTGCAGAGCTTACAGGCTCAAAGGTGTATGTCAACCATACAACCACCACATGTCCATTGCGCTTTAACACTGTAAGTGGCATCGTCACCGATCTCACCCAAAAATATCAAAAGTGTCAACTATTTGGTATCTTTTGATCTTCAATATCTAGTACCTTCTCATTTGGATTTTTATTTATACTATAGTTACATTCCATAACATTCAGTTTTAGTTCTACCTATCTTGAAGCTTTTACCATAAAGCTTTTTTTCCAAACATAATTTATTTTTAGTTCTTACTTTAATTTCATCAATCAAAACTAGCTGATCATCAACAAAAAATATACACTGTGGACCTTATTTTGATTATGTACATCCATAACTAATTTTAAACCATACAATTTAAGGCAGAACCCCTATATAAGCCTACAGCTATTGAGAATTCACTATTATTCCCTACAGTAGTTCTCACTATGTTCCATAACAAAAAAATTGACAAAGTATTAGTGTTCTATCAAAAAATAGCAGGTTGATAGGGACAAATGTCTTGCTGTTACAATTTTTCAACAGCTACATTATATTAAAAGTTCTAGCTTTGACTTTCACGGAATCAAGGGTGAGGCAACAAAATGACATGTCACATCCCTTTTTTCAGATCATAAACAAACGTTATCGAAAATAGAAGACACGAGAGTTGTGTATATGGTGTACACTTCAACTCTACAAAATCAAGCCCCCAGTAACTAATGTACAATGTTTTCAAAAAGAAAATTCAACATTTATCTAAAGAAAAGACCCTACTCTTCATTTCAAAAGATTCTCTTATCCATATCTTTCTCTTGCCATCATCTT
>CAUOFW020005125.1:0-510878 GCA_963454935.2 Ilex paraguariensis | reverse complement strand
CATGTGCCATTACTTTGTTTTCATTACAATATTCCCACCACATGTAATTTTGAGTGATACGTCACTTAAACTTGAGCGTGTTTTTTGTTGACCGATTCCAGGAAAGGATGGACATAGAAGCAAATTTTTGTACAACATAGCAAAGGATTGTGATATTTCTTAAGTGTTTTGGAAATAAAGAAATCTCCACACATGCACGAGTTTTCTAAAAATATACTAAATAGTGTTACAATGGATATGTGTTATTCTTACAGTGATTAGATGGAAGTATACTGGTATAGAGATAGTATGATGATTTAATTTTATATGTGAAAAATATGGATTGTTTTATCTTAACTATTGAAGTTTGTAGGTATCTTCACTAGAAACCTTTATGAGATAAAACTTGACCACTAGGGATCACCTTGGAGTTTAACAACTTATTGCATATACTAAATGCAATCGTGAAATCTATGAAAAGTGATTGTATATATTTATTTGAATTACTAGAGACTAGTAATGTTTGGTTAGGGGTGTGATTAACCCTAAAAAGTGTATAAATGAATCAGTGTTTAGGGTTAATTATGTGCGTTAATTAATTTAAAGTGTCTATATATATTATATTATGACTAATGTTTGAAATATATGTTTGTTAGGGTTTCATATGTAATAAGAAATAATTGGATGGCCAAATTGCAAAGAAGGTGAAAAGACAAAGGAAAAAAGCAGCATTGAGGCACTATTCAGATGGTGAAACCACCAGCTGAATGGTGACAAGTCACTAGAAATCAGAAAGGGAGCCAAGGAGTAAGAAAATAGAGGATGACCACAGTCCGGACGATGGTGGTGGCGTCTAGACAGTGGCCTTAACTGCCTTATCTCTTCTTCTTCTCCCATTGGTATATTTATGCAACAAAAGGCCTTGATTGGGTGTTTTGCTACTTTAGACCTTCCATTGGAGCCTATAAATAGGCTTGTTCGGGTCATTTTGTAGGAGAGCCTTCCACGGTGAAGAAAGCCCAAGTTAGAGAGAAGAATTCCCTACCCTAAACACTCCTAAGCCAAAAATTCTCTTTTTCCACATTTATTTTACATCCTTTTTACTTGGAGGGTTGAACCTCTCTCACTTTTTTGCCCTAGTTGGTAATAAGGGAGAGGGTGTTTCAACAATTCATCGAGGAAGGACTTCTTGCATTGGTTTTGTATTTGTGTTGTATTGTAATGGGATTATCGTTTCCTTCTTGTTCGTCTATAGCAATGAAGTGTGAGTAGTCTGTTTATACATTTTAGTAAAGGGTGAAGACATATATAATATTGCATGTGTTATGGAAATGTCAATGTTTTACCTATGCTTTAATGTTTATTTATACCTCCCTTAAATGATGAATGATTTTTTTTTTGTTTGGTATCGTATTACTATATGCTCATGGTTACAACTACTAAGCTAAACTTATTGCTATATACCATTTTATCTATATATTATTACGTACTTCATGCATGATACTATGATGCACAAAGTTGAAATTTATATAATAGTCAGGAAATTGATTATAGACGGGTTAAATTTTGCCATAGCTAGTACTTTTGATTCAATACATAAATCAAAACTCCGTTTTCATTTAATAATCGTCCTGTTGATCGAATAGCTAAAGTAAATATTTTGAATGGTTCACATTTGGGTTTACTAGGGTTATTTGGTTGTTGTATAGTGCATAGACCTTCTGGCTAACCTAACCAGTTGTTGTGATATGATTCAGTCTATACATCAAACCTATTGGTTAACTTTTCAATAATATGGGAGTTAATTGCTATAAGGTGTCATTTTCATAGTCAAACGATAGAATGTATGTTGGATCCCTAAACTAAAGAGTAGCCTTTTTCAATTCTTATAATCAAAATTTTAGTTTAAGTACTCGTTTATCATCTCTAAGCTCACATCACAAGTTGTGGTAATGCACACTATCGCACGACAATCTTATCCTTTCTATTTTAAGTTCCAGCAGATAGCTCCCTATGGGTTCAACCTCAGACTTAACCAAGTAATATTACAACTTGATCACTTATACTTGGGTGTATGATTTAGATCAAGTTAGTAGGAGAGTGAAAAGGGAGCTTGTAGGCGCATGATTAAGATCAAGTTAGTAGGCGCATGAGAAGGTTAGCAGCATGTCTACAAGGGACAAGCAGTTGAAAGGCAAAAAATTCCGCAATTCAAAGGTGTCTCTAACTTTCTACCAACTATATCCGGGATTTAAAAGACTCTCCCATGAGAAGGAGTCCTTCTTGCCATTCAAGAAGACAGACTCCAACCAAAAAGAGAGTCCTTAAAATATAAGGGAGGTTAGCCTCCTCAAATAAGAACAGACTTAACCTCCTAGAATTAACACAAGAGCCTAGATTCCACTCCTCAATGACTATCCATTGAAAATGCTATAAAAAGGAGCCTAGAAGAAGACAAAAATATATGACATCAGTCCTTGCTCATACTTTCAGATCCCTTCAAACAAATACTATCTTAAGCATCAGAGGGTCGACCCCCAAATCTCCCCTTCTGATCTTCGAATTTCCTTTCTAGTATTCGAGCTTATGGATTCCTCACTTGAAGTTCCAGAGAGCTAAATTAATGCCCTATTGACCTATTCAAACCGCTTGAATGTAAGGAGATTAGTTCATCAATTTGCATAAAGGTTGGGCGGATTTCTACATCAACAGTTTGACTCCGTTTGTGGAAAACGACTGGATATCTCTGGCATTTTCTACAATTCACTAAAAGAAAAATTATGGATGATGATTACTAGTGTGGCGTTTGATAACCTTTTTGTTTTTTGGTTTTTGTGTTCTCATTTTTAGTTTCTAACAAAAAAAATTAAAAAGTATTTGTGTTTGTGTTTTCATTTATTCACAGCTACCTTGTTTTATAAATAAGCCCCAAATCTATAAACAAAAGAATGATGTTTCTAAAAATACACAAAAATGAAAACAGGCGCACAACTTAGATCCATTTAATGAGGTCTAGGCTTTGATCCCTGTTAGCTACAAAATAAGGGTACAAAAACTACAAGTATTAAAGCCCAATTCATTTTCCTCTCTCGCATCTCTCTCCTTTGTCTCTCTATCCTGTTGGTGACTACTTCGGCGTGAGGATTTGACAACCTGAGGATTTGACAACCACAAAAAAGAAAGAACTTAGTTGAAACTGCTCAGATCTTCATCTCTTAATCTCCATCCCATCTTAGACTTCTTTAGCTGGAGGATTTGACAGCCACGAAGGTGATTTTTTTAAATAGATCTCATTCTTTCTCTCTATATATATACATATATAATGATAGATCCGTGTGTTTGGGTCTGTGTATGTGTGTTTGTATTTCTACTTGTGTGGGTGTGTTTGGTTCTTCACACGTGTGTGTGTGTGGGGGGGGGGGGGTTTCTTGAGTGCTCTAGCCATGGCTATACCTACCTTAAAATTTTTAACCAGATGACTTTGAATATTCGTGATTTATTCTAGTAACTCCATAATTCTTTTATTACTACAAGAGGCAAAAAATGAAATTACCTTGTGAAACCCAGGGAAATTTGAACTTTTTTTGACAAAGGGCAAAATAGTAATTTGCCACTATTATGCGGGATTAAAATGCATATTTCTATAGCGCTCGGATGAAGCAACGGACTTCACCGTTAGATCGTGAAATCGAGTTACCACATCAAATTTCGTCGAATTTGCACGTTTTTTCGAGACAATTGAGTGACGAATGAACTTTTAAATGTCCCCAAAAATGGATATTATAGAATTTCCTTATAAATGAATACAAGTTTAAATAAAATTTATTTGAACTGAAATCAGAATTTAATTAAGTCGTTTCAGGTTAAAAACGGACCCGGAAGTGATAAATAAGCGGGACAATGTGGACCGCGCAATTAAAAGTATAAATAGGGGTTAATATCATAAAAATCAGATATTTTTCACACCCATTTGGCCGGCTGCTTCAAGCGTTCAAGAGAGAAAAGAGAGAGAAGAGGAAAAAATTCATTTTTCTACCTTTCTTCTACAATCCAAGGTGTTCCGTCGATCGGAATCGCTTGGACCAAGAACTAAACTTCATCTACGCGGCGAGGGCTACTCGTATGTACCAAGAACGAAGAGTTTCACCGAAGATTTGAGAGGAGAATTTTAGAGAAATTAAGGTTTTGGGAGCTAGAAGAGCGTCTTGAGGCTTCTACTCTTTCTTATACGCTCCAAGAAGTAGGGTTTCTCCTACTTTGGTTCACTTTCTTACCTAGGGGGTATTTGGAATGGGGTAGAATAACCTAGGTCATTGACCATGGTTGTAAAATAGAGGAAATGAGCATGAAATTTGGCCTAGACCAATTCCTAATTATGTTGGTGTAGGAAATTACTTGTGTGCTTTCCTTGGGATTTGATATTTTGGGTATGCTATATCTCATATATTATGCTTTGTGAATGAGGTGGAAATTCTTGTGTGATAATATGAATTGTTGCCTTAAAGGTGTTTGCCAAAATGCTTATGTGTGAATCAAGTTGTTATGACATAGTGATGTATAACATGCTTAGAAAATGTGTTGAAAAGAAATGTTAATATGTGCTCATTGAGATATTGAAATTGTATTGATTTATGAAATTTATATGCCTATAATATAAACTGTCATGACACATGTTGAGATGTGTGGTTTAATTTGTCCATATGACATCCATTACATATGAGACATGATATGTGTTTAATTTGACTCACGACATTCATTACATCGCATATGCACGGGAACACATCGCATTTCATGGGTGTGAGTGCATAGTTGATATCAAACACCAAGTAGGTGAGTGATAAGTGGGCTCGGTACCATTGGACCAAGGTCCAAAAGAGTCGCACGGTTGCATGGCATGAAAAACTTGTGTCGGGTATAGCAAGAAGGGCTAGACACGTCCTCGGGTGCAAGGCCCGACTACTGATTTTATACACTTCTTACGGTGCAAGTCCAAAAGAGTGTATCATTTTGTGGAGCCGGTAATGCGACACCAAAAATCCGTTACCCAAACAAAGACACATGGTTTTATTATATAATGATTTCATTTGATGGGAAACATCCATGAATGAAGTGGTTTTATGAATATATAGTGGGTGTTTTAAAAATGATCATTGGATGTATTTCATCAATGATAAATGTAGTACACTTGCATTGCGTAGTGTGGTGAGAGCTGGTGAAGGCTTGGGTTGATGTGCGTGAGTGAGTCTCATTTCATTTAATGGCATGACATGATAGACTCTAACATGAATTGAATATTCTTGCGTTGGGATGGATATTGGTTGAGTGTTGTTGCATGTATACATTCATATGCACTTAGGTGGGGAGTAGCCCTTGTAGGAAGTATTCTACTGGACATTGGCTCACCCTATACGGAAAATATTTCAGGTACGGGCATATTCCGGTGGATGACACACATACGGGGCCTCTAAGGTGAAGAAGAGTCGGGTTGTGGCTCTTGAACCGAGTTTTAGGTAAAAATTTTGGTTTAATTCCATTTTGGCATGTAAATTGTATGGAATGAGTTGTAATAGACTTGTATGAATCATGTATAATGTAGAAAATATCTTTATACATGATTGGGATGGGTTTGGAAAGGTTTGGAATGGATTGGACATGAAAAAACATGTGAAACGGATAAAATTGGACAGAGTGTACCGGTACCCTATGGTCCAGAAGACAAAGCATACCGGTACTGTCTGTCCAGAGGGCAAACCGTACCGGTACGCTTTTCCAAATTTTCTAAATTTTAAAACTAAAGTGCTATGCCCTTGGACTTTGGTTCCTTGGTTCCAAAGATACAAATAAAAATTAAATGAGGTGTATTGGGGTATATTGAGCCTTGGTTGGATTAAATAATTGAAAGAACACGGGTTACACGTGTGAGTTAAAATTCCAGGTAAAGGGATACTATTACGTGATGTCGGATTATACGACACTCACGGATATTTCCGTAGGTTGACGGTAGTCAACGGGACCCCTGGATTTAGGGGCGTCACATACCTCTTACTGGATTAAGATTTGGTACTTCTAGTTAAAGAGTGTTTCTGAACTTGATCTCCTAGTCCTTTTTCCCTACAAAACGAGCAAATTGCCAAAGATCAGAGTGTTTCAATCGAAAGCACTCCGATGCTTAAGTCAATAATGGAATTAATTGAATTGTAAATTGACAAGGAGAGTTCAGCGTACCTTTCACCTTGGTTCCTTGTGCCTTTTATAATCCCCTGTTCAGTTAGGGTTTCTATGATTTTTGATTCAAGGTGGCACACCTTCCTTCAATTCAGCGATTCTGTTTAGGAAGTTGCTGAAATCTCTCTAGCAATTCCCTTGGCCTGGCCTACAATTAAGCTTATTAGCTTATCTAGGACGCCTGAGTTATAGGCAAATCTTTTGCTCTTCGTTTGACTATTTCATACAGCTCGGTTACAATGAGGACCGACCTCTTCCCTTTCTCACTAAACTCATCGAATAGCTCGGCCCTTTCTCACTAAACTCATCGAACAGCTCGACCCTTTCTCACTGAACTCGTTGAACAGCTCAGCCTGGTCTATTTGTCTGAGTGACTGATGTCTTCCCCATATGCCTTGTCTAGTCACTCACATGAGCTCATTTAATATCGTAATACGTGTAATAAAGGGAGCCACCCCCTTCATTTGCCCCCAGAAAATGTCTGACATACGTCTTTCGTCTGTCAGCCATTTTTTGCCTTTTCATCATCATTGTGCGTACTTGTGGCATCCCCCTTGGTTTTGGGTGGCATGCTCTAGAATTTAAATATTGCCTTTTAGAATTCCCTCCCTTTATAAGCGATCTCTCTTCACCTTTTCTTTACTTTGCCTTCTCAGCTTCAGACTTCTTTGTCTCTTTCTTTATGTATTTGCTTTATCCTCTTTCTTTCTGCACTTCATCTTCCTCAATGGCCCCTCTCATGTCTTCAGAAATTCCTACCTTTAAAACAAAATACAACATCCCACAGGATGTTGACATTCGAGTGGTTGGCAAAGACGAGCCTCTAATAGGCACCAGAGAAAGTATTCCCATCCACACTCGAGCAATCATTGAGGGTGGAGTTCGTTTCCCTATGGACCTCCTCCTTCTCTAGGTGCTTTTTGCATTAAAGCTTTGCCCCCATCCAACGCTGCCCCAACTTCTTCAGGATAGTGATGGGAGTGGCCACTCTGAATAGGTTTCTTGGTCTGAATCTCAGTTTATGGGAGATTCTATATTGTTACTGTAACACCCAAAAATACACCCTGGACGACATTACATTATAAAATCATTCATATCATGAGAGCACTAATATAATCCCTTAAGAAACAAGACTGCATTTGTCATCCATGAATATTTACAACATTATCCAAAA
The DNA here is from genome assembly GCA_963454935.2 of Ilex paraguariensis. Taxonomy (NCBI): domain Eukaryota; kingdom Viridiplantae; phylum Streptophyta; class Magnoliopsida; order Aquifoliales; family Aquifoliaceae; genus Ilex; species Ilex paraguariensis. Next base: position 503,500 of record CAUOFW020005125.1, on the reverse strand, counting down.
GAATAAGCCCAAGTCATGACTATTACATCTTAAAAATTAATTAAAGAAGCGTAGCGGAATAAACAAAAAAAGCTAGACTACACAATGTTCCAAAAGAATGTCCTAGTCTAGTACAAAAAGAAAGGAGGTCACTCTATGCGTCCACCTCGAGATCCACACTCCCGTCTAGTGGAGTCTCCCAAGTAGCGGGCTCCTCGACCCTTACATCCTTCTTCTCAAGCGGATAATCTGAAAAATGTTAGCGATAGGGGGTGAGCACGAAGCTCTGTAGAAAAATTCTCCCAAACCCATACAAGGTTTAGAAAAATATTTAAAATGGTCGGTCTCAATTTTAACATAACATAGATACATAATTTGAAATAAAGCAGTGACATTTAAAAAGATCTCAAGTTTATTTAAAAACATTACTTAAATGAATAAACGAGCACCACATACAAATAATAACCATTAATTGCCATAAACAATTTAATAATTCTTTCAGTAGGTGGCATACTTTGTGGTAACCTCCACCCCCTTTAGGTCACCTTTGATTCTCAAGCATCCTTACTGGGAACATCTTAAAAATGGATGAGCATCCTTACATGGAACCTCTCACCAATCACTATATTATTTCCCAAGCATCCTTACCGGGATCCTCTTGGAAAGGGGTGAGCATCCTTACAAGGAATCTCTCACTCATGTGCATCACAAACAACCCAACCAAGCATACAATTCCAACATTCATCTCAATTTACAAGCATCTATCCAAAATCCCCAAAATATATCATGTAACAATTCCACAACCAACTAAGAAAATACATGAGATCACAATAACATCATTTTTCTATCCAACACAAAGCACTAAATTTTTGAAATCCATAATAAAGAAAGCATTTAGGACAAAAATACATCACTCTCCAAAAATTAGGGTTTTAAAACTAGAAAGGAGATTTCATGAGTATTAAACCCTACTTTGTTCAAAACATGTAATCCTTGCAAAAAGCCTAAGAGAGGATGATTCCATAGCATATATATACCATTGATAGCCAAAACATACATGTATAAATACCCTAGCCTCAATGTAAGTGAATGAGAGAAAACCCCTACCTTGAATCCTTAGCTTTGGTGTGAAGAACAAAAATATTTGATCTTGAATCATCCTTGAATCTCTTATTTTTCCCTTCCTTTCTTCCTCTCTAATGCTCTCTAGGGTTCCAAGAGGTGTGGGGGTGTGAGGGGAGTGAAGAAAATGAGAGCAAATGAGATGAAAATGAGTTTAAAACATAGCAGCCCCAAAAAATATTGTTTACAGGTTGTTTTGGGTTTCTCCAAATTTATGATTTTACCACTAAGAATCTCCAATTTGATTCATATGATTACCCTAAGGTTTGTCGACGTTCCGGATTCATTTTTAATGTTATTTTAACCTAAAAATATTTATTTTTATGATTTATCTCAAAACCCAAGTCAACGTACACCCAAAACACTAAAGTTTCTATTTTACCCATTCGAATCGGCTATTAATGAAGTTTTGCGATGTTTGCAAATAAAAGGTGATAAAGGGTGCTTCTTAAAGCTTTTTATACTTATTTGAAGCCTAAAAGTACTCATTATTCTTATATTTTGATTTAGGATGCAAATGGAGACATTAAATGCAAAACGAAGCTAATTGGACTATTTCGACATCGTTTCGTTATCTGAGCATAAATCTCTCATCCGAGCTCCGATTGAGATGATTCAAGATGATATGGAATGATAAGAAAGAGCTCTAAAACTTTAATGTTTTAAGTTTTGAGAGATATTGACTGCATCAAGGTCTAAGTCGGGCTTGAAGTTGCAGCCAGTGCACTGTTCAAGCTAATTGGGCTGTCAAAACAGCCCATCGTTATCTGGGCATAACTTTCTCATCCGAGCTCCGATTGAGATGATTCAAGATGCTATGGAATGATAAGAAAGATCTCTAAAACTTTAATGCTATGAGTTTTAAGAGCTATTTAATGTGTCAAGGTCAAAATTGCGCTTGAAGTTACAGCCAGTGCACTGTTCACAACATGTTTTCGTCCATTTTCCATTTCCAATCCATTCCTAAGCCAACCAAATCCATCCCAAACCTCTCCAACACATATTTCTACACCAAACCTATTTAATACAAGTTCTAGGACCTAAAATTTCATATTTTCACTTATTAAAACAAAATTTCAACTATTATTTCCACTAACATTTTAAATCTCTACTTTTCCAATCTACCAAATTCAAATAGACATCACTACATATATCTACATTTTTTACCACAATTATTTACTATATATCTGTATAAATATATAAAAGAAAATGCGGGGTGTTACAGTTTCATCATCAAACCGACTAGAGGCAATTATTATTTGGCGATGAGGAAGAAGGATCGTTGTCTGGTTACTCATCTCCCAGATTCAAACAAGGGCCACGAAGAAGACGTGGTTTTTATTTTTAGAAACTGGGAGTATTCTGCTGGGGTCACTCCCTCTTATCCTTGCCCCTATGAAGAAGGCATGCCAGGTGATCGTCGTTTTTACTCTTCCGCTCCATTTATCCATTGCTTCTGATATGCAAGACTGTGAAAGGCAGAATCCCTGAGTCAATAGTTAAAATGGACGAACTAAAAAGAGTTTGGGATTTCAACGACTCTCTCTTTTGCTGAGTTGCGCATACCCTGCTTGGGTACACACCGACTTACACGTCTTTTATAACTGTGCCGAACCGACCAAATGCTACTCTCGCCGCAGATCAGGAAGCCATTCAGACTGTTCGGGAACAAACACCCCAATCACGTAAGAAGTCTTCTCTCGCTAGTTCTGGATATAGGACTATAAAGAATTTTCTAGATTTTTTATCCACCGTTGAACCGACCTTGACCACCGAACCAACTCTTCCAACAACTTTGGTGACTTTAAACCCTGTTCATAAGGAGCCTGTAGCCGAGGTTCCTGCCAATACTATTCTTTCCGAGCCAAATGATACAGGTCTGCCCATCGACGACCAAACAGACTTGGTTCGGGCCAATATAACTTTAATTCCAGTTGAGTTAGATCCTCCAGATTTTGTTCATTCTCCTTTTCAACAAGATGACTAAATCCTTGAACTTGCTGAAGATCCTGCCCTAAAAAGGCAAACAATTGTTGAGTCTAAGGCAAGCCTCTCTCCTAGGCCGGTCAATCCTCACTTCAAACCTATCCTTAGGGCAAAAATGAGAGAGATTACTACAAAGGATTCTACAATCGAAGATTTTAATGTTGTAGTGGGGATTGTCTAGGGAGTAATCTTGCCTTGGGACCTGGCTATGAATGAGGCTCTTACAGATGATGAAGTATCCTATGAAGTGATTTAGCATATGGTCTTGGTATCTATTTTTCTTTTTCTTCCTTTTCTTTGAAATTCATTGAAATGTGTCTAAGTCTTTTCCTTCTTTCTGAAGGGTCTGCAAAAAGCTTATGAAGTGGGGGCCAGGATAGCCCGAAAAGGCAAAGCGATGAAGGATGCTATCCATGCCCGAGCTTCAGCTTTGGCTAAAAAGGAGTCTGTGGATGAAGAATACTCCAAGATCTGTGAGGAAGTTAAGGTTCTCCATGCTCAAAACCGAAGCCTGACCGAGGCGAATGAAAGCTTCAAGTGGAGAATGGGAAATTAAAAGATTCTGAACATGAGGTCAATGTGGAGCTTTCTCAATCTCAGATGGATTACTTAAGTCTTTTGAAGGAGTTTGATCAATTCAAGGCCAAAGCAAAGGAGAGAGAAGATACTACATATGATGAGGGGATTGAGAAGGCAGAAAATGATTTGGCCTTACAGATCCCTCAACTCCTAGATGCGTACTTCAACAAGGGCTGGCATGCCGCTTTGGCTGCTGCAGGGGTTCCATCTTCTTCTGAACTCTTTTCTAGGCATTCCCTTCCAAGTTCTTTCCAGCCTCCAGCATCCTGAAATACTTAGAAGATTTTTTGTAACTTCTGATGTTCATGTTCACAGATCTATGTACTCTTTTGAAATTTGAATGAAAATTTCTTTTCAACATGTGTTTCTTTAATTTTACTTTGTTTGTTTGGATAAACTTGACTTTCAAAGTCAAAGGCCTTTGCTAGGCCTTTCTTCAAAGGTTCGGTCCCTCAACCTTAAAACTAAAACAATAAATTTTTCTTGAAATTGTGGCCCTTGCTCGGCCCTTGCTCAGCCTTTCTTCAAAGAGCTCGATCCCTCAATAGAGACCTCATATACTTAGAATTTTTTTTTAAGTCCCTTGAACTTGTGGCCCTTGCTCAGCCCTTCTTCAAAGAGATTAATACCTCAACAAGGACCTTATACACTTAGAATTTTTTTTTTAAGTCTATTGAAGTTATGGTCTTTGCTATACCCTTCTTCAAAGAGCTAGGTCCCTCAACAGGGACCTTATATACTTAGAAATTTTTTGAAGACCCTTAAAGTAATGGCCCTTGCTCGGCATTTCTTCAAAGAGCTCAGTCCCTCAATAGGGACCTTATACGCTTAGAAATTTTTTTTAAGTCCCTTGAAGTTATAGCCCTTGCTTGCCCCTTCTTCAAAGAGCTCGGTCCCTCAACAGGGACCTTATATACTTAGAAATTTTTTTTAAGACCCTTGAAGTTATGGCCCTATTTCGACACTTCTTCAAAGAGCTCAGTATACCGGTAGAGTTGCTCTTAGACCCCTTGGAAATCTTAGAGTTAATTTATACCCCATACCGACCCGCTAATCTGATTGGACTCAAATTCATCCCTAATCAGCTTACATCGTCATGCCTAGCTGTGGGACTGAATTAGATCGGGTGGCTGCATCTGATTTAAGTTTATACTTCTATCAAGATTTTTTGCCTCCCTGCCTTAGTAGTAGGACATATATAATAAGAAAAGTTGAGCTAGAAGAAGGAGATGAATCTTTTTAATAATAACTCCATTTTCTATTGGTACATTTGCTAATCACTTATTGATTCTCAAGGGGCACTCTTAAGTTTCTGAAGGCACTTTAGAGTCCTATTTAAAAAGGTACTTTTTAGAAATAGAACTTTCTTAAGTTAGCTGAGTTCTAGGGGCGTGGCACTACTTTATGATCCAAGGTCTCGAGCTCATAATACCCACTGCCCTCTAGTCAGGCTACTCTGTATGGACCTTCCCAATTCACTCCAAGCTTTCCATATGTTTGGTTCTTAGCCGATTCTAGTGTATGTTTGAGAACCAAGTCTCTCAGTGCAAAAGACCGTGAATTTACTTTCTTGTTTTAAGCTTGGGACATTTGTTGCCGATAAGATGCCATCATTATTGCCGCTTGTTCTCTTTTCTCCTCTGTCAGATCAAGATCTCGGGTGATAACAACATCATTATTTTTGCTTTCAACCAGTTTAGTTCTCAGGGTCAGTAAACCAACCTCTAATGAAATTACTACCTCCATCCCATATGCTAGAGTGAATGGGGTTTCCCCAGTTAATCGCCGAGGTGTGGTTTGGTACATCCACATAACACTTGGTAACTCCTCTACCCATCTTCCCTTGGCATCCTCTAGTCTCTTGTTAATACCATCCAATATTATTTTGTTGGAAATTTCTACTTATCCATTACTCTGAGGATAAGCCAGGGTAGAATAGTGGTTTCGAATTTCATACTGCTAGCAGAAAGTTTTGAAGAGAGTACTGTCGAACTGTGTCTCGTTATCAGAAACAAGTGCATGTGGGATTCCAAATCTGGTGATGATGTTTCTCCAGATAAACTTTCTTGTATTAGTGTCTCTGATGTTAGCTAGGGGCTCAGCTTTCACCCACTTTGTGAAAATAATCAGTTGTAACAAGAAAGAACCTCTTATTACCAGGGGCCAGAGGTAAAGGTCCCATAATGTATAGCCCCCATTGTATAAATGGCCAAGGGCTCGCCAGTGGAAGCAATTATTGTGATGGTTTTCTTGGAATCGACGAGAATTTTGGCATTTCTCACACTGCCTAACAAACTGTTGAGCATCCTTCTGCATGTATGGTCACCAAAAACCCTGGGAGATGGCTCGGTGCACCAGAGATGTTCCACCAGTATGAGTGTTGCAAATTCCTTTGTGAATTTCAAACAAAAAATCAAGCACCGGTTTGGGGTGTACACACTTTAAGTAGGGGCCTCCGAATGAGCGTCGGTAGAGTTCATCCTTTGGAGATAACTAGAACCGAGCTGCCTTCAGTCGCATTTTATGGGTTTGTTTCTTGTCTTCGGGCAAGTCCCCATTCTTTAAAAAAACAATGATTCCATCCATCCAACTTGCGTCTAGATCTCCTAATAAGATTTCGTCCGTCTTGGTAACTGAAATGCTTGGCTCGGGTTGGAATTCAATGGTGATAGCCCTTTCATTCTATTGGTCAATGACCGAAGCCAATGATGCTAGGGCATCGGCATGACTATTTTTTGTTCTTCCAACCTGCTGGATCGAATACTCTGGAATTTGACCTAATTCCTTTTCTGCAACAACATGATATGCCATTATTATCTCATCCTTTACCATATACTTCCCTATTATCTGATTTACTATCAACTATAAACCAGATAATATCTGGAGCTTCATTATGCCCAATTCGATTGCAAGTCCTACTCCTACTATTAGGGCCTTGTATTCTGCCTCATTATTCGAGGCCTCAAACCTGAGTCTGATGGCTTTCTCCAAAATACAACCCTATAGACTTTTCAGTATGAGGCCAACGCTTGCACCCTTCTGGTTGGAGGATCCGTCAATGTACAGATTCCATTTGCTACCAAGCTTTAATTTTTCAGCACCATCATTCTGGTTGATTATTCCCAAGATGGCGTTTGGTTGAAATTCGACGATAAAATCCGCCACGGCCTGCGTTTTAATCGCTGTTCTTAGCTCGAATGCAATGTCGAACTCCCCGAGCTCCACTGCCCACTTAGCAATACGTCCCGATAAGTCAGCCTTTTGAAAAAGGGCTTTCAAAGGTTGGTCGATGAGTACTACGATTTGGTGCACCTGGAAGTAATGTCTGAGCTTCCTCACCGAGCTAACTAATGCAAGTGCTAGCTTTTCTAACGGAGTAGATCTTGACTTGGCATCGAGGAGCATTTTGCTCACATAATATATTGGTCTTAGTTTTGCTTGGTCATTTCTCATAAGTGCTCCACTTACTGTGTGCTCAGACACAACTAAGTAGAGGTAGAGACATTCCTTGGGTAATGGCGTCGAAAAGATCGGTGGGGGGGGGGGGGGCCAAATACGCTTTCAGTTTCAGAAATGCCTCCTCGCAATCCTGACTCCAAAGTGTTCCCTTCTTTCCTTTGATTGATTGAAAAAAAGGTCTGCACTTATCAGATGCTTGGGATATGAACCTTCCGAGCGCAGCTCCCATTCCAGTTAGTCTTTGTACCTCTTTTACGGTCCGAGGTGATTGTAGTTCTGCAATGGCCTTCACCTGATCAGGATTCACCTCTATTCCTCGGTGGGTAACCAAGAACCTGAGGAATTTCTCCAATTCAACCCCGAATACACACTTCAAGGCATTTAACTTTATTTTGTACCTCCGAAGGATGTCAAATGTACTTCTCAGGTCGGAGCAGTGATTGGTGGCCCTTCGACTCTTAATCACCATGTCGTTAATGTAGAATTCTATGGTGCTGCCTATCATGTGTGAGAACATTTTTGTTACCAATCTCTGATATGTTGCTCCTGCATTCTTTAACCCGAAGGGCATTACCTTGTAACAATTTGTCCCTCCAGGCATTATGGAGGTAGTCTTCTCCTGATCTTGTTCAGCAATGGGGATCTGATGATATTCCCTGTAGGCATCCAAGAAGCTCATTTGCTCATGTCTAGCAGTTGCATCGACCAATTGATCTATCTTAGGGGGAAGCTGTCTTTTGGACAGGCTTTATTAAGATCAGTGAAGTCAACACAAACTCTCCACTTCCCATTTTTCTTCTTTATTACCAAGGTAATTGAGAGCCAAGTCGGGTATTGTACTTCCCTGATGGTTTGAGACTCGAGCAATCGTATCACCTCCTCTTTTACTGCTACCTAATGTTGGGGTGCCAACCTCCTGAGCTTTTGTTTGGCTGGCTTGAAGTTAGGGTTAACATTCAATTGGTGACATGCCACTTTGGACGGTGCACCAGCCATTTCACTCGTGCTCCAAGCGAAGACATTGGCATATTCTCTAAGAAGGGTGACGAGCTCATTTTGTTGCTTGGAGTTGAGAGCCTTTCCGAATAAAAAGTACTTGTCTTGTTCTCCATCCTTTTCTAAAGGTACTTTAGACAGGTCTTCAATTGTTCGGTCGGTAACTTCCTTTTCAGCACCTAAAGGTATTTTAGGGCTTTTCATGACAGTTCGATTAGTAAAATCAGCCGAGCTGCCGAGTGTTAATTGGTATTTTGCCTCCTCGACAACTGAGCTCCTCTCTTGAACTTCTACTACATCTCTGGCTTTGACTGAGGCCAGTAAGCAAGTTCTGGAACTTACTTGGTCTCCTCTAATGTTGACTATCCCTTCAACTGAAGGGAATCTCAACATCTGGTGGTACGTTGATGGTACCGCCTTCATCTTATGTAGCCAAAATTGCCTCATTATTGCATTATACGCTGAGATTGTATCTATTACCAGAAATTTAGTCATGACACCAACTGATCCAGTCTTCACAGGCAGTGTGATCCTCCCTTTAGGAAGAACTATTTTTTCACTAAAATCGATTAATGTAGTATTTGAGGGCTTAAGATCCTCCTGCTTGAGTCCGAGTCTCTCAAAGAGGTCCATGTACATAATTTCATAGGAACTCCCTGGATTAATAAGAACCCTCCTTAAATCATAATTTGTAATCCGAAGTGTTACAACTAACGCATCATTATGTGGCTGATGAATCCCGACCAGGTCCTGTTTGGTGAAACAAATGGCTTTAGTTGACTCTTCCACCTTAACCCTTATATTTCTCACTTCAGGGGTTAGTTACAGCTCAGACTTCTTTTCTTTCGCAAATTTTTGAATATATGGCCTAGCATCATTATTTGTTGACATCTGTGGATTCGTTGCAATGTGGATCACGTTTATTACCCCCTATTGTTATGGTCTGGTCTCCTTTTGGCTCTGTCCTTCCTCTATGGACTCTTGCACCATCCTCAATGAACTCGACAAGATATCCAACTTGGACCAATTCCTCCAAATGCTACTTCAAAGATCGGCAATTTTCGGTCATGTGACCTATATCCCGATAATATGAGCAACTGAAATTAGGATTCCTTTTTGAAGGACCCCCTGTCAGCTTATTGAGCCACTTGAAAAATTATTTTCCCTTGATTTGAGTCAATATCTTATATATTGGCTCTTTGAACAGTGTATTTACCCCGATAAAGGGGGACTTCTGGGGAAATCCTTCTTTATCATTCTTCCTACCTCCCTCTCTGCTCGGTTCAGTCTACTTATCACGACCGAATTACCTTTTGCTCTGATGATCCCTACCCACATCTCTAGATAAGTCATCATCGACTTTTGCATACTTTTTGATTCTCGCCATCAGTTCTTCCAGGTCTGTGGCAGGTCTCCTAGTAAGAAAATGGTACAAAGGGTTCTCCTTTGGCCACTGGATTTTGAAGGATGCTACTACAATTTCAGGATTGCAAGTTTCTACATCATTCATTGTCTCCTAGTAGCGATGAGCGTACTCTCACAAAGTCTCATTTCCTCGTTTCTTCAATGTTAGTAGAGCCCCAACATCCTTGGGTTGTTTGTTGCTCGTAATGAACCGAGCTGTGAATTGCTCGGCTAATTGTGACCATCCATCTACCTACCCCTTCGACAAGCTGTTGAACCACTTCATGGCTGACTCCCCGAGGTTGTTGGGGAATATGGTGCAGAGCAGGGGTTCGTTCCTCTGATGAAAGGTCATTAACTATCTGTAATGTCTGATGTGGGAAGTTAGGTCGGTCTTTCCATCGTAAAGTTTAAAATTTGGGACGGTGAATTTACTAGGGATTCGCCCTCTTTCGATCTGCAAAGTGAAAGGGGATGACTCCGAGCCGTTTTCGTATTCTCCAATTGCTCTCCTGGCTAGGTCCCTAGCCAATCTCTATTCTGGCCTTTTTAAACGGCTGTTGAGTTCTTTGGTAATGAACTGCTTCCAGGAGTTCTCATGGATCCGAGGTTTTTTCTGTTGGTACTTATCATCATTAGCATCTTTGGTTCTGTCATGTTTCCTTTCGGGACTTTTTCACTGGTTTTCCCTTTCACGCTTCTTTTTCCTAGTCATCTCCTTCAGCCTAGCTTTCAGCTTCTCGTTTTCTTTTATCAGATCTTTTTCCCTGGCATAGGATTTCATGAATAGTTTGTTATGCGCATCAAGTCGGTCCTACAAGGATTGGACCAATTTTGCCAAAGAGCGATTCTCCCCCATGGTACAGAGGGATTCAGCATGATCTTCAACTTGCTAGTTTTGGTTCTTGGATGGTTTGAAAATTTTTGAAGATACCTCATTATCCTCGAGGGGTCCAAATGAGCTTTTGTTCACATGAAACCTAACGTTGCTATCAGAAAGAAACGACTATGGATTAGAATTCCCCAAGGCAAAACTGCCTACAGGTGATCCGATGGCACTTCTGAGTCTTGACATTCGTGGCTTTTTGTTTTGACTGATGAAAATCTTCCCACAGATGACACCAAAAAATGTAAGAGGCAAAAAATGAAATTACCTTCTACTGGATTAAGATTTGGTACTTTTAGGTAAAAAGTGTTTCTAACCTTGATCTCCCAGTCCTTTTTCCCTGCAAAACGAGCAAAATGCCCAAGATCAAAGTGCTTTGATCGAAGGCACTCTGATGCTTGAGTCAGTAATGGAATTGATTGAATTACAAATTGACAAGGAGAGTTCAACGTACCTTTCACCTTGGTTCCTTGTGCCTTTTATAATCCCCTGTTTAGTTAGGGTTTCCATGATTCTCGATTCAAGATGGCACACCTTCCTTCAATTCAGCGATTCTGTTTGGGAAGTTGCTTTAATCTCTCTAGCAATCCCCTTGGCCTGGCCTACAATTAAGCATATTAGCTTATCCAGGATACTTGAGTTGTAGGCAAATCTTTTGCTCTTTGTTTGACTATTTCATACAGCTCGGTTACAATGAGGACTGACCTCTTCCCTTTCTCACCAAACTCATCAAACAACTCGACCCTTTCTCACTGAACTCATCGAACAACTTGGCCCTTTCTCATCGAACTCGTCGAACAGTTTGGCCTGGTCTATTTTTCTAAGTGACTGATGTCTTCCCCACGTGCCTTGTCTAGTCACTCATGTGAGCTCATTTAATGCAGTAACACATGTAATAAAGGGAGCCACTCCCTTCAATTACCTTTTGGAACTATCTGGGTCATGATATATTTTTTCTTTGATTAGTTGGTGGGAAAATAAATTGGGGAAATAAAGTGGTGTAGTATTGCAATTAAGGAATTTTTTATATATGGTTTGAATATACATGCATTGCCAGAGTACTTACTGAAAAATTGCATACTAAAGTGTCTAATCCGAGAATTGCACTCTACAGAGTTGTTATATTTATTTTTAGTTGGGATAGTATAGCTTCAATATCTGTTATATTATGGTGTATGGTATTGCAGACTTGTGAAAGACCCATTTCATGACTTTGTTTAATGGTTCATTTGCTGGAATTATGTGCTGCCCGTTTGTAGAATTGTTTATTTAAAAGTAATATGGTGTAGTAGGTTTTGGAAAGTTTCATTGCAATTGAGAGAAGTCATATTATTCCTCTAGTATGATATATAGTATGAATTTTTATTTCCATTTGGCATAGTGTATACAAGTTTTGGTTTCCAATTCTCATTCATTCAATAGGATATACAAGTTATGTTCTTGGCATGCAGTGTTTAAATTTTTTCCAGGTGGGTTACTTTGATAGGTTCTAATTATAATACTTCTAATCATTGCGGTTAGATTTCCCAACTTGAGATGGTTCGATGTGGAAGGAGACTATAAAGTTCTAGTCATGGATTTGCTTGGACCTAGTCTTGAAGATCTATTCAATTTGTGCATTAGGAAACTTTCTTTAAAGATAGTATTTGGTAGTATGTTGAACAATGGGATGGTAGTATTCATGTATTTGGTAAAATGTTAAACAACGGAATGTATTGGTATGCTTAATGACTTATGTGATTCAAGTATTTTGGTTTGTCTTTTACTTGATGAGTTTATATTGGGAAAAAAATAAAAAAAGTTAAAAACGAGTTTATATTGGGACAATGAATTTTGATTTATTTTTTAGTAGATAATTAATATAAAATATGACATAAATTGAAGTAGTTACAAAACATTTTTTTTTTGTTTTAGTTTTTATAAATTTTCAAATAGAAACGACAACCAAACAAGTTTTTTGTTTTGACTTTTTAGCGCAGAGAAAACAAAAATTGTATTTATTTTTAAAATAGAAAACACAAATGTTACCTAATGCACCCTAGATTAATGAATATAACCATATATGATCCCCCAAGAGTGAAAAATTCTCAAGGATTAAACGAAGGAGGCAACCATGATCGAGAACCCCCATGAGTCAATAAACGACAAGAAACCCAAAGGGTACTCAATTTGGAGAGGAACTATGGTAGACTGAACCAAACCATTGAAGGTCTGGCTCAGCAAATTCAACAAATCCTTCAAGCCCTTGCTGGCCAACATCAGCGGCAACCACAAGAAGTCTCTTACTTGGAAGAAATCCCATGCAACCTAGAAAGGGATGCGAGGGATGAACATAACCAGAATGATACTCTTTACCACCAAGAGGAGAATACATCCATGGATCGGAAATTCAAGGAAGTAAATGATCGAATTGGCAATGTCCTTAACATTGTAAAAGCCAGAGCTCTGAAAATAGTGGAAACTCTGGTCTAACGCTTGGAATCCCCATTCTCACATGATGTCACACACTATTCACTACCATCAAAATTTAAGTTGCCTTCAATAGACAATTTTGATGAAAAGAAGTATTCTTTGGATCATTTGAAAACCTATAAGTCTTTGATGCTACTCCACAATGTTCCAGAGTAAGACATGTGTAGAGCATTCCCTACCACCCTCAAGGGAATAACTCGTCTCTAGTTCAATAGACTCATCCCTAGGTCTATTGGGTCTTTTGTGGAACTCAACAAACCTTTTGTTTCTCACTTTATCGAAGGAAAAATGCATAGGAAACCTGCCACCTATCTCTTGAATCTCAAGTAGACAAAGGGAGAATCATTTTGACATTTTGTAGCAAGATTCACAGAAGAGTCTTTATAGATAGATAATGTTGATGATAAGGTAGCTTTGATTTCCTTCATGTGATGACTTTAGCCCTCTAGGTTCATGTTCTCACTTTCTAAAGCTCCACCTACAAGTATGACAGAGTTCCTTTCCAGAGCCCAGAGTAATATGAATACAGAGGAGACCTTGAATGCCAAAAAAAGAGTGGAGGATTGCCCTTTCGAAAAAAGCCAAAGATTATGAGAAGCTCGACAAGTCTAAAACTTCCAAAAAATGGGAAAATTTATAATGTACTCGCAAGAGAGAGGTTAGGACCTCGTTTCCTGCCAAGAAGGTATTAAGGTTACACCCCTCTCACTACCTCGGTTGAACAAGTTCTTTTTTGGATACAAGATGATAATGTACTCAAATGGCCTCTAAAGCTCAGAACACTTCCTCACAAGCGATCAAGAGATACGGTATTGCCGATTCCATCGAGACCATGACCATGACATAGAAGATTACATCATCCTTAAGGATTAGGTAGAAGAGCTAATTTGGCGAGGCCATTTGGGGAGGTATATGGACAAAAATTAGAGAAAAGATAGAGCTCCTCATGCTGAACCTCACAAGCATCACCAACCTTTAGGGGAGATAAATATCATATTTGGAGGTTTAGAAGCTGGAGGAGAAAACAACAAATTAGAAGAGCATGCACCATAAGAGCCTAGTCAGATATCGAATAGATCAGTCTGGTATATCTAGGAAAGATAACCTGAAAAGGCCCACCTATCACTTTCATGGATGAAGATCTCCAAGGAATTTTGTTCCCTTATGATGACTCCTTAGTAATTTTCATTATTTCTTTAAACCATACTGTGTGAAGGTTCCTAATCGACAGTGGCAGCTCAACAGATATAAGCTTTGCCAATGCCTTTGACTAGCTGGACATTGGAAGGAGTAATCATAGGCCAATCAGAGCTCCTTTGGTTGGATTTTTGAGACAAAAGACCTATCCACTAGGAGCGGAATCCATCCCTATTACCTTGGGAAAACCTCCCCACCTAGTTACCCATTTAGTGGACTTCTTGGTAATGGATTGTCCCTCCATCTAGAATGTCATTTTGGGACGGCCAACCCTCAATGCACTAAAAGTAGTTCCTTTGACATATTTTCTCCCCTTCCATTTCCCAACCAAGGTGGGAGTACGTGAGGTATATGGAGATTAGGTCGTTACTAGAGAATTCTACGTAGCCTCAAATAAAATAGCCCTACGATGAAAATATGTCAGGTAGATAATCTCAATCCAAGGGACCCAGAGGAAGTTGAAAGAGTTTTTCCAGTGGAACAATTGATCCTGATAGTCCTGGGAGGAGCCTCAGACCAAGTAACATATATATGTTTAGGACTCCCCTCCTATAGTAGAGGAAAAATCAAGGATTTTCTATGCACCAGCTCAGATCTGTTCATTGGGAGTCATGAGGACATGCTAGGAATTGATCCATAGGTTATAGTCTATAAGCTTAATATGGACCCCTTGTTCAAGCCAATAAGACAGAAAAAGAGAGCTTTCACCCCCAAAAGGGCCAAAGCTATTGTAGGAGAAGTATGAAAGCCCCTACAAGTAAGGTCCATTAGGAAAGTCCAATATCCCGAGTGGGTTGCAAATGTGGTTTTGGTTAAAAAGTAAAATGGGAAATGGAGGCTCTATATAGATTTTACAGACCTCAACAAGGCCTACCCAAAGGATTTTTTCCCTCTACTAAGAATTGACTTGTTGGTAGACGCGACAACATGTTACCAGCTCTTGAGTTTCATGGATGCATTTTCAAGATACAATCAAATCCGTATGTATCCAGAAGATCAAGATAAGACATCTTTTGTCTTAGAGAAAGGGGTTTATTGTTACTAGGTGATACCCTTTAGCCTAAAGAATGCCGGAACAACGTGCCAATGTCTAGTCAATCACATTTTTAATGATCTAATTGAAAAAAATATGGAGGTTTACGTTGATGATATGCTAGTAAAAATTCAAGTAGTAGAAGATCACGTTGCCCATCTAGATGAAGCTTTCCAAGCCTTAAGAAAGTACCAAATGAAGTTAAATCCAACCAAGTGTGTCTTTGGAGTATCCTTTGGAAAATTCCTTGGTTTTATGATTTCTCAAAGAAGGGTAAAGGAAAATCTAGATAGAATCCAAGCTCTATTGGATATGCATCCACCTCGCAAAATCAAGGAGGTGCGATGCCTAACAAGGAGAGTGATAGCGCTCAAAAGGTTTGTCTCAAGAGCTAGTGATAAGTTCTTGCCTTTCTTCAAAACATTGAGGAAGGCCTTTGAGTGGACACTAGAGTGCGCATTAGCATTCAAAAAGCAGAAGCAATACTTGGGATCTCCACCACTCCTATATAGAGTAGTATCAAGTGGAATCACTTCCGTAGAGCCAAAAACAAGAGGGGAAATTTTTAAAATAGGAGAGCCCCCAGACCTCAAGCTCTTTGCAATTGGTATGGGAGGATTGGTGAAACCCTCATTGCTTAACCCTAACTTCACGAAGTGCTTTCTTATCATGTGTTGGCTCGAGTCTTGGCAAAAGACTTGACATCAAAGAAAAGGCATTGAAGGGTGAAACCATCACCAATAAATTGCAGAAAATATTTTTGTTCTAAAGAAAGAGAATGGCAACTTACTCTTAATGGGCGCAATAGTAATGATAACAGATTGAAGTTCAGGTCCCAGCTTGAACTTAAAAAAAATCTGTCACCAGAAGATTGAACTCCTTAACCTTTTGGTTATAAACCACTTTTACCCTATCTTGAAATTCCTCTGGCAAGGTCACATTATCAACTGCAAAAAAAATGAACTATTATTTTCTTGACTTTTAGTTGAAAGGAAGAGAATACTCAAAGGAATGCTGCTAACTTATTAGAAGAAGGAGACACTACCCCCAGCAACATAGAACAATGACTTGATTTGCCATCAGAGGTTCGAAGGACTAAATTCCCAACTTGAACCAGAAATAAAGAAAAATCGATCCTTCCATTTTTTAAGGGAGTAAAAATCTTGGTTAGTAGGTCAGTACTACCAAACCTCTTGGTAAAATAGTACCACCCATAGCTTGAGCAAACACCAACCTTTATTTGGATGGAATAGAGGATTTCTCTCACTAATGGAAACATACACAGACCATAGGCAGAACTCCAAATAAATCCAAGACTAATTAAAATTCTCTAACTATTAGGGGTAAGCTAAGTAGGGGCAATACTCAAGAGAAAAAAGAAATTACAAATATAAAGATGAATGAGGAACCTAAGTCCCACAGTCAAGGCCATTTCATAAAGACAAACCTCACTGATTAACCCTAAAAAGTTGCATTTTCCATAAAGGTTTAAGGATCAAATTCCATTAATAAAATAGGTAAATGGTTAAAATTTAAATGATATTTTTACTAATGGGTGAAAATGATATTTTGAACATACAGGATCTAATAAGAAAAATTAGAAAGCTAAGGGACTAAAGAGCAAAAAGGAAAAATTGAAGGAAGACAGCCAGCATCTAGATGCCCCTACATCATCCGAATGGCGAGGCCTACATCAGAACAAAACCCAAGGAGAAAATAGTTAGAATTCCAATGTAAAAACACTATTTGGACGTTGGAAGCTGGCATCTAGACAGTGATTAAACCGACTTTGAAGCTTTCTTCACATTGGTTTGTTGTACTAGCTCTTGCCTCCTATTGGTCCACTGTGGAAGTTGCTACCCAATGATATTTTATAAATACCCTTCCCATTCCTCCATTTTGGAATTCATTCTTTAGCTTTTAGTTGAAGGATTTACTAGCCAATTCTCTCTTTACATTTCTTGAAGAGCTCCTTCTACTTGGAGGGTTGAACCCTTCTCACTTTTCCTAGCCTTGCCTTGGCAAAGGAAGTGTGGTGGTGTTTCAATCCAATGCCAGGGAAGAGTTAGGAAATTTTGTTTATATTTTACATTTTTGTATTATAATTCCAATCTTTCTTAGAGTAATGAAGATCACCCACTTTTCTAAGTTGTCTATGACTATGAAGAGTGGGTAGTTTTTCATTAGCTCTTTAGTGAGGGGGAATGACTTGTGTAACATTGTTGGAGTTATGATAAGTTGCATTTTTAGTTTATGCTTTATTGTTATATACCTCCCTCAAATGATGCATGGTACTTTCTTTTAATGTTTGTTCGTTGTATTCCTTATGTATAACTTAGGTTATGCTCATGGTTCATGCAAGAACCGAGCTAGGTTTTATGGTTATTTCCATTCCATCATTTTTATATTATGTACTTCATGTATGATTCAACGAATTACTAAGCTGTAGTTATATAAAAGTCGGGAGATTGATTATCGACAAGTTATGTCTCGACATATTCAATGCATAACGTGTAGCCATGTTTTTCATTAAATCATAAACTTTCCAATCAACTATCAAAGTGAACCATTGAATGGTTGTATATCTTCAATTTTTCTAGGGTAATTGGTTGTGGTATGGTGCATATACCTTCAGATAAACCTAACAGTTGTTGTGATACGATTTTATATTAAATACCTTTTGATTAACTTACTGACGTGGGGTTTAATTGTAGTATGTTAGCACTATCATAAACTCGAGTAATGACATGCATGTCACGATCCCCAAACTAAAGAGTTTCTTTTTCCATTTGGTGCAAACACATTTTTTAAGCAATCTATTTTGAAATCACTAAGCTCACACCACAATCCACTGTTTCACAATCTTTCTCTAGGTTTCATTCACTCTTTTTGTGTCCAAGTTTCCAATAGATCACTCACTATGGAATTGACCTTGGACTTCACCAAGGAATATTGCAACCTGACAACTTATACTTAGGTGTGTACGATAAATATCAAGTCAAGTTTTTGGCACCGTTGTCCGGAGTTACAGTAGTTAGAGACAAAAGAGAAAGAGAAGTTGTCTAGATTGTGTTATATGTATATATTGTTTCATTTATCTTGTTATCATTTTTGTTTTTGTCTGCCAAGTCAGTTGGATTTGTAAATCAATCCAGTTCATCATCTTCTTCACCATCATCATCACAAGCATCCACAAACTCTTTTGATTTAAGCATGTCTAATAATAATCAAGAAAATCAAGAGGTGGTTCGGAATGCAAGGCCTTTGAGAGAATATTTGCATCCTACACGCACTAATGTCTCCTAGTGTTTTGTTTTTCCTGTAAATGCTCCAAATTTTAACATCAAACCAAGGAAAATATAGATTTTATCACAGTTTCATGATCTTGAGTTTGAAAATCCCTATTTGCAAATGAAATATTTTGAGGAAGTATGTGGTTCATTGCAAAATAATTCTGAAATGGCCCGATTGAAAATTTTTTCCTTTTTCTTTGAAGGATTAAGCTAAATAGTGGCTAAAATTTTTGAAAGTTCAATCCATTCCAAGTTGACAGGTCTTATAAACTAAATTTTTCAAAAAAAAATTCCTATACACAAAACCAATACATTGAGATGCCAAATCATGAATTTTTTGGTGAAAGAGGGTGAAACCTTTTATTAGTGTTGGGAGAGATTTAAGGATCTTCACCAAGCTTGACCACATCATGCATTTGAGAGTTGGACCCTAGTTGATTGATTTTGCGATGCCTTTCCTTCCACATTGCGTCAGTTGTAGAAATAATTGCCCAGGGAGAGTTCATGGGAAATAATCCTGATTAGGCATTCGAGTTTTTTGACATCATTTCTAAGAGTTTCCATATGTGAGACTCGACCTCACTAAACATTGTTGAAACCAAAACATCCACATCTGAGGGAGAAAAATATGTGTTGAAAGAGGATGACGACCTGAGGACCAGAATGACTACTTTATCTCAAAAGCTAGATGTTCTAGAGATGAAAAAATTCAATGAAGTTTTTGTTGTGTCTCCTACTGACCAGTTGTGTTTTTGTCAGGATATCCCATGGTGGAGTGTTCTACCATCCCAGCATTTAAGGAAGTCTAGATGGAACAATCCAATGCCATTTTCAACTTTAACAAGCCTTATTCCAACCCATATTTTGAGACCTATAATCTAGGGTAACGGAACAACCTGAACTTCAGCTGGAGAAACACATAATCTGTAAATTAGCAATAAGGTCCACCTCCACCACAACCTTAGGCCCAACAACCTTATCTATCTTACTAGCTACCACACAAACGAAGACTAGAAGATTGCTTGATGGTTTCCCTAACCTCCAAACATGAACTCGAATTATGTGTATATGGCTTATACGAGTTGGTGAGTGTCACTCTCTATTGGGTTCAAATGTAAGAAATGGAAAAAATTGTGTGTGAACAAAAATGTGTGTGTGCAAAAGTGCTCCCTAATCATAGAGAGACTTGCAATGTTGTGTTTTACTTGGAATGGGTATTCCTAGGTCGTCTCCTCAGGGAAGGAAAGGTCAAATTCTTTTGAAGGTGATTTGTAAAGAAATAAAAATTGGAAAATCTTGTGAATTTTGTTTTGGTGAGTTGTGTTTTGAGAAAAATTCAAGAAAGCAAGGTTGGCTAATCCATAGAGGTCATTCCAATGGCAATGCCAAATCAACTCAATTCATTCAACCAACGATGTTTCAGTGTTTCATTAATTCGTAGGAAGTGAGGGACTAATGTGGTTATGTTGGATAAAAGCATACCCCATGACAAGTCTACGACATATCAAGAGTCCACAGCTATGTTCGCATTCAACCTAGTCAAACCAAACACTTTACACTGTGTTAAAGAATAAAAGAGAGTCAATTTCACATAACCAAGAGGAAATTTCTCTTGGATTAGCCAATTAAAAGTCTATCTACTAATAGTAAAGGCAATAGCAACCACAATGTAAAGAAACATGGTAGTTAAATGAAATATGAAACTTGTATTGATGCAAGAAAATGTTTAAACTACAAGAGCAAACTCATTCTTACCCAAAATACAAAGCTTAAAGAGAAAATACTCAATTTTAGAAATGGAAATACAAGAACACTTAACTAAGCTTAATTACAACTTAAAAAAAAGAGTTTAGAGTGAAAAAGGGAAATATTACAAGTAAAATAAAGCTTACTAAAATAAAAATGGTGAATGAAATGTAAAAACCCTCTCTAAAACTTCATTTTTAACCTTGGAGCTTCTCTTTGTAAAAGCATATAAAATCTGAATAATGGTGTAAAAATCTTCAATTTCTTCCATCCTCTCTTCCTTAGCATGTGTGAACTGAATTGAAGTGATTGGAGAGAGGTTGGACATTTGAACAAGCAAAATCAGTTCAAGCATGCTCCTCCCATACTTTTTCAACCACCCCTCTTCTCTCTCTTACTTCTCCCCTCTCTCTTACTTCAAATCTGGCTTTAGGTGTTAGGAGAGCATCTTGGGGTGTGAAACATGTCAAGGTATGGTTTGGAGGACAAGAGGTGGGCCCCCGGAGTAGGTGGAGTCTTGTGAACTGGTGTCTGGTAGATCCGGGCAAAACCTACTGGTAGAATGTAGAAAACCTACCGGTAGGTTTTTTCCAGTAAGCTTTTATACCGGTAGATTTTTGCATGACAGAGGTAGAAGATTTCTAGTAGAAATTTCTATCGACCTCTACTGGTAGGTTTTGAATGACTTCTATGGGTAGGTCTTGGTTGCCTTCTACCAGTAGGTTTTGTCCTGCTTTGGGATTTTCTTAGTCCCTTGAGGTCCTGAGCCATCCGTTAAGCAGTCCCTTCTTCCCCCATTGACTTTGAGCACTTGATGGGATGCTTTTCACACAACCTTAAATGCTCTTTACCTACAATCACACAAATCTCCATTAATTGAGAATTTGAAACCATTTCCTCCAATTCTCACCACAAAGCAAGTAAAATGGGTGCAACAAAGATGTATGATGTGCAATATTCTATACTCATCAATGATACCTTGAATCAGTTCATTCAAAGTCAGATGAGTTTCAGCACTCAATATGCTCATATATTCAATGACTTCAAAGTCCAAACATTACAGACCATTAATGACATTAAAAGTCACATAGCTAAGTTGATGTAGTCTTTGAGCATAATAGAGAAGGGAAAATTCTCATATCGACCTAAACCTTTACAAGGTCAAACCAATGCTAATGTTTTATCATCTGAATCTTCTCTGATCCATTATCACGTAATTACCACATTGAGAAGTGTTAAGGTGATTGACAAGACCATTCCTCCCAGAGACCATGAACCAGTTGTCAAGTCTACAACAGAACCTCAAGGGAAAAATGTGTCACAAGAGGAAAAAGAACCACTACGCCCTATTCCTCTACCTTTTCCTCATAGTCAAAAAGTCACAAACTTTGAATAACCATCTAGATATTTTTGAACTTTTCAAACAAGTGAAAATTAACATCCCCTGTTGGATGAAATCAAACAACTCTCGTAATATGCTAATTTTTTGAAAGACGTGTGCACTATAAAAAGAAGGATCAATGTACAAAAAAGAGCATTTTTGATTGAACATGATAGTGTTATCATTCAGCAAAAGACCCCTCTAAAGTAAAAAGATCTTGGGAGTCCCACAGTCTCATGCATAATTGAAAACTTCAAGATTGAGTAAGCTTTGCTTGATCTTGGGACAAATGTCAATTTACTCCCATATATTGTTTATGAGTAGCTAAGTTTAGGAGAGCTTAAACCTACCAGTACCACATTGAAACTAGCTGATTAATTTGTAAAAATTCCAAAGAGAGTAGTTGAGGATGTACTTGTCTAGGTTTAAAAATTCTATTTTATGTTGATTTTATTGTTCTGGACATCCAACTTGTGTTGCACATTGGCGCTCAGATTTGTGTCATTTTAGGACAACCATTCCTAGGCACATCGAATGCACTAATCAATTGTTAGAATGGTGTCATGAAACTTTCATTTAGAAATATGACCATTAAATTAAACATCTTTAATGTGATAAAGCACCTAGGTGAGGAAGGAGAAATTTGTGAGGTAGATGTAGTTTATGAGATTGTAGAGGAGAATTTCAACACATTTTCTTGTTCTGACCCTCTACAAGTCTGTTTGATTAATTTTGTTCACAATAGTGGGAATCCCGATGTTGAGTTTTATGCTAAATTGTTAAATTCGTAACAGGAGTTATCAGGAGATGCAAGGAAACAAGCCTTGACTGAAAATAAGCATTAATCCCAATTTGGAACTTAAGCCCGATTGATCTATCCCCCAAGCACTTCTTGTATATAGTAGTTAGAATTTTTCTTTTGTTTTTATTTTTTTGAACTTACTTCTTTTGTATAGTTCTTTTGATGTTTTGCAGTAGGTGGTTTTTTCTGTGGAATTCAGTACCAAGTCATGCACTTGATCATCTCAATTGGATTAAGTATAGGGAAAGCAAAATTTTTCCTGAGATGCCATCTTATTCCAGTCCAATGTTTACAAGATATGTGAGGTGCGAGCAAGGAGATCACCTAGAATGAGATTTTGAGACGTCTGAGGAAAGAGTATAGCACTGAACCGTCTTCGTCAGCATAGGCTTGGCTTAGCACTTTTTGATCCACTATCTCTCTCTCTCTTTGGACTATTTATTTTCAGTTGCTACATTACTTTTGCAGTTTGGATGTTGTTTTTGTTTAGCTTTACATTTCTATTAGCTTTTGAATTCTTGTTTAGATATGTTTTTGGGATATTAAGTACAGATGCTTTTGAGATACTGCAATTGATCAATTTGAATTATATTTTGACTACAATGTTTTGGGTGTTAGGATAAAATATTATATGCAGATCACTTTCAAATTATTTTAGCATTTTATCTACTTGCAGGTATAACCATTTTCACCATATAAGGGAATTTCATGCTTTACTTGTGCACCATCCCTACATTTTTGTTTGAAACTTACCATTTTGTGCATGATATGACTTGCAATTTTTTTTTAAATCTTTTGGAATAACATGATTCTTTGGAAGCTTATATGTATAATGAAGATATAGAACCCTGATGCAGTTTTGAGCTTATCTTCTTTGGAGAGATTTTGAACATTTACTCAAGTAAGAATTTCAATTCAGTGTTGGTCCTTTAATAATCTCATTATTTTGATTCGATTGGCATTATTGGATAATATATTAACAATCCCCTTTGCAATTTCATATGAGAATTACGCATGCAATACATTCTAGAAAATGGTCTTAGTCCATTTGTGATTATTATTTGAGCCTTGTCCATTTTTTTTGCAAAAATATCTCTAGTCAACCATGATTGAGCTTGAAAATAAAAATTCCTTAAGCCATGCTTTTAACCAAGCTAGTGAAAAAATATCTATGCCTACCTTGGCAATCTAATGTTCTTGTACACTCTCTTAAAAGCAAATTATATTGAGAAAATAAAAAATAAAAAGAAAAGGATGTGAGTTGAGAGAAAGAAACGGCTAAATAAAAGAAGAAAAGGAAAAGGGAAAAGAAAGAAAAAATTGCAAAAGAAACAAATCTAGCAAGTGAATTGTGAATTGAAAAAGAAAAAAAGAAAAGAAATGAAAGGGGTGAGTTATTCAAAGACAAAACGAAGGATAGAGGAAGAAAATGTGAATATTACAATATAATTGGATGACCCTTTTGAACCCCTATTATCCGTCATTTCATTAACCACTTACCCCTGGCCATATTACAACCGCAAGGAAGTCCTTTTTGATTCCAGAATGTTTTTGCATAAGTGATTATATTTCATCTTATGCCTAGGGAATGTTGATAATATTGCTTGATTTAGCGTTGATATTCGTCCATGAGATTATGCCAAAGTCCAATTATATTCTAAAACCGTTTATTAATTTTTTAATGTGAAATATTTTGCTTTGATTTAAAATATTCATATCGCATGTGGATTTTGAGCACAAGTTACTAATATCTGAGTGTGTTATTTACTGAGTGATTTCCAAGAAAGGATAGAGATAGAGACTAATTTTGACAAGCTACAAGAAAAGTTGTGTTATTCCTCAAAATTTTGGAATGGCAAAGTATTACACACACACAAATACACAAGTTTTTCATAAAAATGAGGGGAATGGTTGCATGAATAGAGAAATATTTGAATAAATGATGGAATGCTGCTATAATTTTATTTGTGATAAGTATATAATATTTTGTTCTCGCCATTGAAGTTTGTAAGTACCTTCATTGAAAATCTTCACGAGACACAACTTATCCACTAGGGTGATCTAGGGGTTTAAAAACTCATTGCATGGGCTAAATGCAATCGTGGAACCTACGAAAGTGGTTGTGTGTTTTATTTTTTGTATTACTAGAAACTAGTAATGTTTAGTTCGAGGTGTGATTAACCCTAAAAAGTTGCATTTTCCATAAAGGTTTAAGGATCAAATTGCATTAATAAAATAGTTATAGTGTTAAAAGTTAAATGATATTTGTATTAATGTGTGGGAAATGATATTTTGAAAATACATGGTGTAAAAAGAAAAATTAGAAAGCTAAGGGACTAAGGAGCAAAAAGGAAGAATTAAAGGAAGATTGCCAGCATCTGGACACCCCTGCATCATTCAAATGGTGAGTCCCTGCATCAGCACAAAACCTAAGGAGAAAACAATTGAAATTATAGTGGAAAAGCACTGTCTGAATGGTGGAAGTCGGCATCTGGACGGTGGTTAAACTGACTTTGAAGCTTCCTTCCCATTGGTTTGCTATGCCAACTCTTGCCTCCTATTGGTCCACTTGTGGAAGCTACCGCCCAAGAAACGTTTATAAATACCCCTCATTTCCTCCATTTTGGAATTCATTCTTCAGCTTTCAATTAAAGGCTTTCCTAGCTAATTCTCTCTTTTATATTTCTTGAAGACATGCACCTACTTGGAGGGTCAAACCCCTCTCACTTTTCCTAGCCTTGCCTTGGCAAAGGAAGTGTGGTGGTGTTTCAATCCAACCGGGGCAGAGTTAAGGAATTTTGTTTATATTTTACAGTTTTGTATTGTAATTCCAACCTTTGAGTAATGAAGATCACCCACTTTTCTAAGTTCTCTATGACTATGAAGAGTGGGTAGTTTTTCATTAGCTCTTTAGTGAGGGGGAAGGACTTGTGTAACATTGCTTGAGTTATGATAAGTTGCATTTTTAGTTTATGATTTATTGTTCTATACCTCCCTCAAATGATGGATGATACTTTCTTTTAATGTTTTTTACTTTGCATTCCTAATGTATAAATTAGGTTATAAACGAGTTAAATCTCGGCATATCCAATGCTTTTGGTGCAATGCATAATCCGGAGCTATGTTCATTAAATCATAAACTTTTTGATCAACTATCAAAGCAAACCTAGGATAATTGGTTGTGGTATGGTGCATATACCTTATAGTAAACCTAATGGTTGATGTGTTATGATTTTATATTAAATACATTCCAATTAACTTACCATTGATATGGGGGTTAATGTAGGATGGTACCACTATCATAAACTCGAGCACCAACATGTATGTCCCAGTCCCCTAACTAAAGTGTGCCTTTTTCCATTTGTTACAAACTCATTTGTTTAAGAAATCTATTTTCAAATAACTAAGCTCACATCAAAATTCATTGTTTCACAATCTTTCTCTAGGTTTCATTCACTATTTTTCTGTTCTAGTTTCCAATAGATAACTCCCTATGGAGTTGACCTTGGACTTCATTGAGAAATATTACAACTTGACCGCTCGTACTTGGGTATATACAATAACGATCAAGTCACTCACCCTTGCAAAAATCACAAGCCCATTCTTTGTTCAAAGGACCCCTAAGATGTAAAGAGTTAGTAATGAAAAGTTGGGTGTGAATACATCCAAGATCTTTCTCAATAATGCTAGTATGCATTCCCTTTGGGTAGAATTCAGGGGCAGTAGAGGCTTCCCCTAAAATGGTTTCCTCGAAGAACTTGCCCTCCTTCGAGACCAGTTTCTTAACGTAGAGGGAGGGCAAGTTCAGATGAATTTGTTCAGAAGCCATGGGAAAAAGGCAGTTGTGGATCAAGTAAAAAGAAAGAGGAGAAGACTGATTCAGAGAATCAAAAAGTTCAAAGCAAGAATCATCAAAGGCCACAAATAGCATAACAAATAGGGAGTTCAAGACAGAACTCAAGTTCTCTAGAGAAGATCTTCGTGAGAGAAAGAAAAATCATTAGTAAACAAATTACAAGGAGGTAATCCAGCCAAGACGTTCCAAGATGCTTCTAAAATTTTAGAAAGGAAAAATTGTAGAAGGTAGAGGCTTCAAGAAATTATTGCATATGAGTTATTCTTTGAACTTGAGCTTCGACGGGCTTAAATAGCTCGAGAAATGGCAGTTACAAGAAACCACCTTATTTAAACTAAAGAGATGTACGCACATAATTAGTTTTCGATCAACATGCAAGTAATAGAAAAAAAAAAGATAATGGGAAGCACAACCCATATCCTAGCCATGATGGAAAAACCTGATATTGAGCTCTAGTAGTATTGGAAAAAATTGGAGCAAGCCCAATCCTAATAATCAACTTTCCCAATTCTAATAATCAACTTTCCTCGACATGTTATCTAAAATTTGAAAGTCAAAAGATCTCCAAGACAAGGTCAGCAACACACTTGCAAGGGATAAAAAGTTGAAAGGCAGACATCCCTAAATTCAAAGGAGTCTCCACCTTTCTACCTTGTCTATCTGAGATTTAAAAACTCCCACATGAAGCGGAGTCCTTACCATAATTAGAAAATACAAACTCCAACCAAAAAGAGATTCCTTAAAAGCTAAGGGAGGTTAGACTCCTCAAATAAGAGGATACTTAACCTCCCAAAATAAATGTAGAAGCCTAAAGTCCACTTCTCACCAACTATCCATTGAAAACACTATAAAAGGTATCCTAGAGAAAGATAAAAGGTACGCAATATCAGTCCTTGCACATACCTACAACTCCCTTCCAACAAATACTAACTTAAGCATTGGAGGATCGACTCCTGGAGCTCCCCCTCCAGTCTTTGACTTTCCTTTTAGGTTTTCTAGATTGTGGCATCCTCAGTTGAAGTTCCATTGGCTGAATCAACACTAATTTAACTTGGTCAAACCACTTGGAAGTGTGATAAAAAGAAAGAAAACTAGTTCATCATCTTGCATAAACATTGGACAGATTTTTGCACCAATTGAAATATTTTCTGGAAAAACCAAGAGACCATTGTCCACCTAACCTAAGCCATTATACTTAATTTGAAATACAAGGCCAAAGACTTATACCTCAAATAGATCCATGGTTAGACTCTTTCTTCCTTTAATCTTGCCCTTTAGATTGACCACCACAAGGGCTTGAGTTCTACCTTCACTAGGTGCGAATCGAGCTCCAGGATCGGACTTCAATCCTCTTAAGCTTCAAGGACTAATCCCAAGATATTCTTCACACCACTATTGAGCTTCAAGGACTGCTCCATTTTTTTCATGGTTAAAGGTGTAGAACAAGATTGGTCTTGTAGATCTTGGCCTTTGGATGGTTAGGCATAGCTAGAGTTTATTCTTGGCTTTCTGGATGAAAGATATAGTTATTTTCAGGTTTTAGAGGCTCACTCAAGTTATAAAAGGCATTAACATATATATAGGTCTCCAAAATGGAGTTTAATTAGGACCTAAGAATATTAACATTTGCGAGAGACGGCTCGAGCTATGAGAGGGAGTTCATTGTGCAATGGTCATTGAAATTAAGCAAAAAGGGCAAACCTATATATATATATATATAGGTCAATGGATCAAGGATTTCTCGGGCCGTCTAACTCTTTCTCGAGCCATCTGGCATACTATTTGAGCAATCAGCTAGCAGTCTCCTTTGTCCAGCTCTACGACTTTCTCCAATTTTTCCTCAAATGTTTAAAGGCTGCTGAAGTCGTAAGCCAACAAGATTCCAGTGGTCCGTACTAGTTTTTAAGCCTAAAACTAAGCAAAACTTTGCCCGATTGAGCACCAGGGGTGTTGCTCAATGATGGTCCATTCCATGACTCATTCTGTGTTTTAAAAACAACATTTGAAGTTTCAAAAGGTTTTCAAAGAAAATGGTAAGAGTCGTGCACAAAATAGTCCTAAATCCATTTATTAAACCAAAGTGGCCAAAGTTAAGTACCAAGGGTAACTTAGGGTAGGATCTTGGGAAGTGGGAAGTCTTCATGATGTGACTTTATAGCTTGAACTTTATCCTCCTTCTTTACTTTGGGTCTTCAACTTCTAACTTCATTACCGTGGATCAAGTTGAGATTTCCATTAAGACATCATGGAATTAGCCAATTAAAATAATCAATTTTTGAACAAGATCCCCTTTTGGAAATTTTGTGACAAAATATAAGAATAAGAAATTTAAAGATTATAGCTCAAATTCCACAAAAATAAAATAGTATTGTAAACCTAACCTCAACACTCAAGTACAAAGTCATTCAATCTCAAAACTAAGTACAAAACTATCTTCTTGATGTACCTTTTAATCATCATAGCTGCGTACATCACAACTCAATCACATACCTCATGAAAAATATAGTATATATATAAATGATAAAACATAATCACATGTATGGTGAATGAAAGCACTAAAAGCAACAAGGAATATGCATGTAAGCAACATGCAAAAAGAGCACTCTATGCAAACATGTATATCCAATACAATCTCACTTGTGCTTGAGAACTTCTAGATTGAACAATGTGAGTTCACTAGTTTAGTTCTCCCCCTTATTTAGTGCTATAACATTCTATCTCAAACTTTCCTAAATTTCTCTTAAAGTCTCTCCCCCCTTTTGTCACAAAGTGCCAAATACAAAGTCAATGCAAACAAAATAACAAGGAAGGTAGATAATCAAGAGAAAATTCAATAAAGCAACAAGCTAACAAGAATCAGGGTAGGACAATAAGAGAAAATTTTAAAGCTAGGTATATAAAATCAATAATCCAAATAAAACATAAACTAAATAGAGCGCACAACAAATAGAATGTGTGTCACAATCATAATTTTTTTTAACTAGTTTAACCGAACTGAGCTTTCTAACTTTTACCAACATTAACTTCATACTCGAATGTCACATTCGCATAGATGATACATGATTTTAATGCGAAATTTCATGCTTAACGCAATAATTATGATGTGCCATTCTCTGCACCATGTACATCCTTAGTTGTCACATCTTTCAGGATGGGACTCTAGTTACACCAAATAGATTTTTCTAGCAATAACCAACCTTAACTTTACAACCAAATGCCACATTTGTAAATGTGATACAAGTTTTTGAAGCGGAGTTTCATAACAAATTGTATATGGTTTCCCATCCTCTACAACATGATAAACCTTAGTATTTGTCACCTTTTTTATGTTGGGACAATAGTTTAACCAAATAGATTTTTCTAATTTTGATCAACCTTAACTTGATACTTGAATGTTGCAATCATAATGTGATATTTTTTTCCATGTGGAATTTCATTCTGCATGCACTGATTACAATTTTCCATCCTCTGCGATATGATGATCCTTAATACTTGCCATCTCTTTTAGGCTGGGACACTAGTTAAACAAAATTGAGCTTTCTAATTTTGACCAACCTTAACTTCATACTTGGATGCCGGATTCTCGAATACGATATATGTTTTCCATGAGGAATTTCATTCTCCACACACTGATTATGGTGTTCGATCCTCTATGACACAACGATGCGTAGAATTAGTTACCTCTATCAAGAAGGGACACTAGTTTAATCAAATAAAGCTTTTTAATTTTGATGAATTTAAACTTCAGACCCAGATGCCGCATTCGCAATGGTGATGCATGATTCTTATGAAAAAATCATTCTCTAATGAATTAATTATGCTATTCCATGCTCTACAATGTGATTCTTCATATTTGTCACCTCTTTCAAGTTGGGATAGAGATCTTTCTAACATTGAACAGTCTTAACTTCGTACTTGGATGTTGCATTCAAAAACGTGACATGTTTTTCAAGCAGAATTTCGTTCTCCATGCACAATTTATGTTGTTCCATCCTCTGTAATGTGACGTTGTTTAACCAAATTGACCTTTCTAACTTTAACTAACCCTAACTTCATATTTGGATGTCAATTCACAAATGTGATGTATATTTTACATGTGAAATGTCATTCTCCATGCACATATTATGGCGTTACATCCTCTGCAGCACAATGATGCATAGTATTGTCACAATCCTTCTGTTTTGGGACATTAGTTAACAAAATTTAGCTTTCTAACTTTGGTCAACCTTTACTTTATACTTGAATGTCATATTGAAAAATGTTATATATGTTGTCTAGAATTTCATTCTCCATGATCTGATTACAGTTTTTCAACCTCTGCAACTCGATTTCTAATATTTGTCACCTCTTTCAGGTTAGGACACTAGTTTAACCGAATTGAGCCAGCTAACTTTTATCCCTTTAACTTCATACTCGGATGTTGCATTTAGATGAATGATACATGATTTATGTGAAATTTCATGCTGCACACACTAATTATGATGTTCCATTCTATGCAATATGATGATACTTAGTATTTGTCACTTTTTTTTGGTTGGGACACTAGTTAGACCAAATAGAGATTCTAACTTTGATGAACCTTAACTTTGTGCGTAGACACTAGTTAAATCGACTAATGTTTTATCCTCATACTTGGACGTCACATTCACATAGGTGATATATGATTTTCATGGGAAATTTCATGCTCCACAGACTAGTTATGATGTTATGTCCCCTGCAACATGATGTTCTTTAGTATTTGCCACCTTTTTAGGTTGAAAAAATTGCTTAGCCAAATAGAGTTTTCTAACTTTGACCAACCATAACTTAATTCCCAAATGTTGCACTTGCATGCATGATGCATGATGCATGATTTTTCAGGCAACATTTCATGCTCTACGTACTAATTATGGTGTTCCATCCTCAACAACATGATGATACTTAGTATTTGTTATCCCTTTCTGGTTGGGACACTAGTTTAACCGAAGAAAACTTCCTAACTTCCACCAACCTTAACTTTGTACCCAAATGCCCAATGCGAATGGTTATACATGATTATCATGTGAACTTTCATGTCCCACACACAAATTATGAGTTTCCATCATTGATAACATGATGATCATTACCATTTGTGACCTATTTGAGGTTGAGGCACTAGTTTAACTAAATGGAATTTTTAACTCTAAACAAACTTAAATTTATACCCGAATGTCACATTCACAAATATGATTAATGCTTTTCATGAAAAATTATATTATCCATGAATAATGTTCCATCCTCCCCAAAATGATGATCCTCAGTATTGGGCACCTCTATCAGCTTGGGACATTAGTTTTACAACATAATGCTTTCTAACTTTGACCCACCTTAACTTCATACTCAAATGTCGAATTCGCATAGGTGATACAAGATTTTCATTCTTCACACATTTATTTTGGTGTTTTATTCTCTACGATGAGTTGATACTTAGTATTAGACACTTCTTTTAATGTTGGGACACTAGTGAAACCAAATAGAGCTTTCTAACTTTAAACAACCTTACCTTTCTACCCAGATGTGGCAGTTGCACATGTAACATCTATTTTCCATGTGGTGTTTCATTCTCCACCCACTGAATAGCGTGTTCAATCCTTTGCAACACACACCTCTTTCAAGTTGGGACACTAGTTTAACAAAATTGTGCTTTTTAACTTTGATCAACTTTAACCTCATACCCGAATGCCGAATTCTCAAATGTGATATATATTTGCCAAGTAGCATTTCATTCTCCATGCATTGATTACAACTTTTATCCTTTATAATGCAATGAAGTTTAGTATTTGTCACCTATTTTAGGTTGGGTCTCTAGTTTAATCAAACTGAGTTTTCTAATCTTGATCTACCTTAACATCATACCCGGATGTCATATTCACAACTCTGATATAAGTTTTCTATGCATAATTTAATTCTCCATGCACTAGTTATGATGTTCCATCAGCCACAACATGATGATTCTTAGTATTTGTCACCTCTTTTAGGTTGGGAGACTATTTTAACCAAATTGAGTTTTCTAAGTTTGACCAACCTTCACTTCGTACCTGGATATTGTTTACCAGGAATTTCATTCTCAACACAATAATTATAGTGTTCCATCACATGTAACACAATGATCCTTAGTATTTACAAATGTGATATTTTTTTTCATGTGAAATTTCATTCTCCACGAACTATTTATGGTATATCATTCTCAACAACACGCAAACCCTTAGTATTTATTACCTATTTCAGGTTAGGATACCAATATAACCAAATAGAGCTTCCTAACTTTAACCAACCTTGAATACATACTTGGACGTCACATTCGCCAGGGTGATATGTGTCCTTCTTGTGGAGTTTCAATCTCCACACATTACTTATGGTGTTTTACCCTCCACAACATGATGATACTTAATATTAGTCACCTTTCTTAGGTTAGGGAACAAGTTTAACCAAATTAAGCTTTCAAACTTTGACCGTCACATTCGCAAATGTGAAATATAAATGCTATGTAGAATTTCATTCTCCATACACTAATTATGGTTTTCATCCTCCACGACATGATAGTCCTTAGTATTTGTCAGCTCTTTGATGTTGGGACACTAGTTTAATCAAATTGAGTTTCTAATTTTGATCACTCTTAAATTCTTACTTGGATGTCGCACTCACAAATGTGATATATGGTTTCCATGCAAAATTTTGTTTGTCACAAACTGCATATGGTGTTCTATCCTCTGCACCATGAAAATCTTGAGTATTTTTCACCTCTTTCAGGTTAGAACCCTAGTTTAACCAAATACAAGTTTTTATCTTTGATAAACCTTCAATTCTCACTCAAATGTCGCATTCATACTTGGGATTATGTGCTTAAACGATTTTGTTGTGACGCCCCTAAAATCGGGGGTCCCGTTAGTTTATCGTTGACCACCCACCCGTCAACCTGTAAAAATACCCGTGAGTGCCGTACAATCTGACATCATGTCAATAGTATCCCTTTATCTGGGATTTCAACCCACACATGTATCCCGTGTGTATTTTATCATTTAATTCAACCAAGACTCAATATGCTCCAATACATCTCATTTTCATCCATAACATATATAATAAAGTTTTCTACATAAAACCTCATTTACACAAGTCCATTACAATTTATTTACATAAAGTTACATGCCCAAAACATGCTTTTATCAACGCATTACAACATTCAAGGTTAAAGGCCACAAGTCGGCCTATCTACACCCTTGATGCCCTGAATGCGAGCCCTCTGTCGACACGAACTGCGCACCTGAAATGTGTTCCCATATAAGGTGAGCTACGCCCAATAGAGTATCTCCTACAGAGGCTACTCTTCAATCTAGATGCATATGAAATGTTCACAATGAAACCAATCAATAATTCAAAACATTCCAATCAAGAATATGCATCCAATGATAGGAATTCTTTGTCATGTCATGTAATGAGATGAGACTCACTCATGCACTTTAACTCGAGTCCTCACTGACTCTCACAACATAATACAATGCACTTGTGTAATGAAACTGTCATTTGACGAAAAATCCATATAATGATTGTTTGAAATAAAAGTTATGTTTTTATAAAACCAAACCATTGATGTATGTTATCCATTGAATGGGTGTTTTAAAAACCAAAACCTTGTGTTTTTGTTGGGCAACGGATTTTGGTATCTCAACCGCCGGTTCCATACACCATCACACTTTTGTGGAATTTCACCGCCAGAAAGTATGTGAACCAAGTAGTTGGGTTTTGGACCCGAGGGAGAATCTAGCTTGTCTTCCTACACCCAACACAAGTTTTTCATGCATGTAACCGTGCGACTCAGTCGGATCTTCAATCCAACTTTTCTGAGCCCACCCATCAAGCACAAAGTATGGTGTTTGATTAAACCATGCACCCACACTCATGCATAAAGTCCATGAATGTGATGCCAACACCATGCCCAATATGCAATAATGTCAAATGAGTAATTAAACCACATGTCCACATATTCCATGGCAATTTATATCACATGCATATAATCACCAAAATTCATTATCATGTCCACACATCAACTAGCATATATCAACCTTTATTCCCAACACAAAGCTCAAGTATAGCATTGTACAATCTCATGCCAATCACACTTAATCACAAGGCATAATATAAACATGTAACATGCCCACATAAACCAATTTTCAAGGGATTACACAAGTAACTCTCACATATCAAATTCAAAGTAGAAGTTGAATCAAACCAATTCCACACCTATTTTCTCATTCCATAACCATAGACACACTACCAAAACAAGAGGCAAGACATAGAAGTTTCATACCCCTAATCATCCCTTATGAACACCATAGGCTGGAAATAAATCAAAGTAGGAAGAATTCTACC
The DNA here is from genome assembly GCA_963454935.2 of Ilex paraguariensis. Lineage (NCBI taxonomy): Eukaryota > Viridiplantae > Streptophyta > Magnoliopsida > Aquifoliales > Aquifoliaceae > Ilex > Ilex paraguariensis. The sequence continues at coordinate 468,924 of CAUOFW020005125.1, read as the reverse complement.
TCTTGGAGCGTGAGATGAAGTGTGGGGAACCTCAAGAACCCTTCCAAGCCCCAAAACTCTTGATTTCACAAAATCTCCTCCTTGGATCTTCAGTGAAATCCTTCGTTCTAGTACATATGCGTAGCCCTCGTCACGTAAACCAACTTTAATTCTTGGTTCAATGAATTCCGATCGACAGAACTCCTTGGATCGCAAGAAGAAAGGTAGAATTTCTAGATTTTCTCTCTTCTCTCTGTTTCCTCTCTTCAACGTCTGATTTAGCCGGGCAAGTGGGTGAGAATATCTAATTTTTCAAGTATTTAGCCCCTATTTATAATTTTTAATTGCGCGGTCCACATTGCCCCGCACGTTTATCACTTTTGAGTCCGTTTTTAACCCAAAAAGACTTAATTAATTCTTGATTTCAGTTCAAATTAATTTTATTTGAACTTTTATCTAATTATAAGAAATTTTTATAAATTTCATTTTTGGTCATTCGTCATCCAATTGTCTCGTAAAACTTGTAAAATTCGACTATCTCAGAATTCGACGAAAATTGACTTGGTAACTCAATTAAAAATATGATTCCAATGGTGAGGTCCGTTGCGTCATCCGAGCTCTAGAAAACACTGATTTTAAACCCGCATTATAGTGGCAAATTACCATTTTACTTTTTTTTTTTTCTAAAAAGTTCAAATTTACCCGGGTTTTACATTTATATTTTAAAAACATAGATTAAGCCATTATTGTACCCCATTTGAGCAACATCTTTTTGTGTTCAAGTGGACTAGTTTTTTTCTTGGTTTTGTGCTTCAAAAACTGGTAAGGACCGAGCTATACTTACTAGCCTTGGTAGATCAGTCTCTTGACGACTTAGGGAATTAAACGAGAAAAGGCCACGAGGGAACAACATAGAACTCGCTTGAGTGGTACTTCATGGTTGTTCAAGCAGTGCTACTCTTAGAAATGATGGAAACGTGATTTTCATTCCAATGCAAACCACCCTATGACCTCCCTCCCATCGATCGAGCATTCATTCACGAATCTAAGTTTTCTTATTTACTAAGACTAACCTTATTCTGGACCTATATATAGTGAGAACCTTTCCATAGCCAGCTTAAGCCTCTTATGAGATTTCTAAGAGAGAGAAACACTCATTCTACCTTGAGAGCTTCTACCACTAAAGATTTTACCCAACCTTACAACTTGGTGTTGATTATCTTGATGGTATAAAACAAACTCATTGGTGTGTGCGTACCAGGGATCATTGGTGTGCCCATGATTGCTCAAGGCCTTGACGAACTATGCGGCGGGGAGGTCCAAGTTAAGTTGTACTAAACGTTGAAGGAGGGACTTTGATGGAGAGACATTAAGAAAATGAGCATCCAACCATGGTATTGGTTAAGGTATAAGACTTGAATACTTGTATGTTGACTTAGCGAGTAGTGGATTAGGCTTTGGTGAACCAAAAAGGGTCCTCGCGGTTTTTCTCGATGAGAGTTCCTACGTCAACAAATCACTTGTTTTAATCTTGCATATTTCATATACACTTGTGATTGTTTACACACACGCACAATATATGTTTGTTTATTTGATTGATTGATATTTATTCAAGTTTTTGATTTTTGATCTTTGTAAGATTGATTATGAGTGAATTAATTGAAGATTAACTTAATTAATCGCCTAGTGCAAATTGGGTTGTGGTGACTAAAGGAGTTCTCACATTATTCCCTAAATCTTTTTGGGAATAGTAATTGTGGTGGTTTAGGTTTTTATTAGTAATCAATTGAAAAATAGTAAGTGTCTATTGCTCCATGTGTATAATTGTGAGAGAAAATCCACGTCGGATTCCCCCTCCTGAAACAACAAAAACAAATCAAAATCAACTTCACTAATAGGATTACTCATCTTTCCTATACTTAAATCATGGTATAACACAAAAACTTAGTAATGACAATATGGTAATATTTACTTCGATTCTTGAAATAGATATCACCTACTTATTGACTTTGTCTAGCACTAGCCTAGAGAAACTCACAAAACATTGAAATCTAATAATAATTTCTATTCCCAGCTTCACAATCTCACATAAATCAATATTTAGGATCAACTCTTAGATTGCACACTCAAATGCAATTTTGCACTATACTCTGATTCATATTTCCTCACGTTGAATCTCGTCATAATGTTTATTCAAGGAAACATGACACTCTTGTACTAATCAGTCCGATGGACAATCATAATTCTTGGTAGTTTGGTGAACACCATAACATTTCCAACAATTATAATCATCCAATCACACACCAAGTTATCCAAGTGATTGATTCTTACTTTCAAGCTTATACTCTTTGCATTTACCATTGTAACCATAACTAACAGTTAATCCCAATAATAATAGATCTAATCAAATGGTCATTGCACACTCTAATATAAATTAAAATTCACCAATCCACAAGTCAAACTAGCCATAAGATAAGAATTTACATAGGTTCAAAGAGTTTGTGAAGATGTGTCAGATTCAACCAAAGTGTACAATTGAACCTAACCACACTTGTCCTCCTATTATATGTTCCAAAATTTATAGACTAACGATCCATATTTACCCCTCAAAGAGAATTTTAGTAAACAATCAAATATACTACTTGGGCTAAGCATAAAGTTATGACTCTAACATATTTGTTTTTAGTATCAAGTCTTGAGCTCAAATCAATAAGTCTTCCAATCCCTTTCATAATTCACAGGCATCCGGATTTCTACTTTTTGATTGTGATACTCCAAAATCCGAGGGTCCTTTCTCAAAGCGTTGATCACCCATCAACCCGTGGAAGTACCCGTGTGTGTCGTATAACCAGACACCACGTCATCACATCTCCTTCACTGGAATCATAACCAACACAAAGTGTGGGCAAAGTCTCCCTTGTACCAGAGCACTACCAAACGCATAACCTATACACATATCAACCACTTGACCATTTCAAGGTTCATCCCCATTAATTGGATCTTAATGTTTGACCAATTACATCATCCCAACAAGAGGGCTCAAGATGTGAATGCTTGGCAGATTTATATTTAAATTTTTGAAAATTTTGAAAGAAGTACCGGTACCTGGGCCTTCTGTCTACTAGTTCCCTTCCATTTACTAGGTACCGATACTTAATCACTTAGAAATTGGTACCTGAACCCACTATTTACTAGGTATCAGTATCTACATGTCATGTTACCGATATTTAAGTCCTCTATCCACCAAGGTACCGGTACTTGAAGCTTTGGTACCAATATTTGAGCCCACTGAAATCCTGGTAGTACTACTCATAAGTCTAGGTACCGGTACTTGGGTCATCCAAGAGTGTGGTATCAGTACTTAATCACTTAGGAACCGGTACTTGGACCCAGAAATATTTCCAATCGTTAACCCTTGACCATCCAGACTCATTCCATACTCATTCAAACTCATATAACTTCCAATTATACTAAAAAGTATAGTCCATAAGAGTCCATTACATGTCCCCTTAATACAATTGACAAGTTTAAAACAAATTACACAATTGATTTTAAAAAATGTAATTTTAAAAACCATAACTTGGATTCCTCATCAACAAGGACCCAAGTGAGGGCCACCACCGGTGTTTATCCCACACCTGAAATTTTATTCCCATAAAGGGTAAGCCACGCTCAATGAAGTGTCTCCTAAGGAGGCTACCTCACAACCTAGATACACATAAAATATTAACAAGCAATTCAATAATCAATCAATCATCCATTCAAGAACATGCAATTCATAAATGAATTTCACAATGTCATGCCATGTTATGAGATGATATTCACATATGCAATGTAACCCAAGCCCTCTACTGGCTCCCATAACACATGTTATGCCATGCGTATGAATCCGGACATTCCAAGCCCCAACTATTAATGTTGAACATCCAATGACAATTTTACAAAACCCCAGGTCTTTCTTGGGGTGGGTATTTATAGACTTCCACCAATAGGTACCCAACTGACAGATCATTTATAGACTTCCACCAAAGGCTTAGCATAACATACTTTATGGACTCAATACCAACAGAGTGTATATCCAAAATTATCAGGTCTTGCACCCGAGGGAAAATCTAGCCATTCTTGCTAACCCTGAACCTTATTATCAATGCACCAATGCGATTCTGTCAAACCTAGGTCCAACTTTTTTGAGCCCACATATCATCCACAAAGAATGGTGATTAATCAAATCATGCGCACATACCCACACTCATGTCATATGCCCACGAATGCGATACTTCTCTTGCATCTGCAAATGTAATGTACAATTACAATTACCATATTATATTCAATATGTCATGAGCACGTTATGAACAATTTCAATGTATATCAACATTTCTCCAATTTCATCAATTGTCAATTATATCATAAGCATATAATCACAAATCCACAACAACATACTTAATCATTCAAGGCATTTTATCAAACACCCACAAGGCACAAACTTATGTAAAAACATAACATGCCAAATTCATCACATTTCTCATAAAATTAAAACCAAGCAATTTCAACAAAGTCTATTCATGCAAAATTGGTTTAACATGTTTCTATACTCATTTTTGATACTCTAGTTACACTAGGAGAATATTAAACAAGAGATTTCATCTCTAATCATACTAACCATTTCATATACAATTCTAGGTTGAAAATAAACCTAGTTAGGAAAGGAACCCTACCTCTTGAAGCGTAATGTCGTGTAGGTGGAGTCCCAAATCACTCAAATCAAGCTTCAAAGACTTGATTCAAAGAATCCTGATCTTGAGACTTTGGCGAAACCCACAATCTTTGGCACGTACTCGAAGTTCTCGTCGCGTAGAACACTTTTTTAGTTCTTGGCCCGAAGGAATCCGACAAAGGAGAAGCTTAGGGAACTTGAAATCTATCTCTTCTCCCCTCTCTCTCTCTCTCTCTCTCTCTCCCTCTCTCTCTCTATTTTCGGTTGTGTTTGGCTGAAGAATGGGGAAATATTTTGGCTTACAACATGCCACACATCCCATGTTTTCTGATCAGATTTTGTCCCAAATCAATTAAATCTCATTATGTGTTAGGTTAAATAAATTTTATTTGAACTAAATTTCAAATTATTTTTCGGGTTCCGCGAATAAAATTTGATCAAATTTATTTTATTCCCGCAACACCTGATCGCTTCATAATACACAAAAATTTGGATTGTCTCAAAATTCAATAAAATTAGACTAAGTAATTAGAGTTCGTGAGACGAATCTAACGGTGAGGTCTGTTTTATCATCCGAGTTGTAAAAAAATTTGGGTTTTCAACCTGTATCATAACAACTAATTACCATTTTGCCCTTTGTAATAAAATTTTAAATTTTTTCCCTAAGTTTTACATTTATCAATCTTAATGTCTTCACATTATTCAAAAACTCGACTAACAATAATTCTTTTCTTTATCACCCAAGTATTCATTCCCTATCTCAAATGTTACGCCCCAGTTTTTGGATGCATTACTCGATAAATCAATTGACATGGTACTACAAATATTTGGGCTAGAGTTCTAATTACCTCAATAAACAATAATAATTACAAATTTGATCTCAAAAGACCCATAAAACTTACAATTTCAATTTAATAAGAATTATATCGAGATTTGTCCATATCCAATTCCTCAAATATCAACTTTGGTCGTTTCTTTCTAGATCATCCAGGAAATATTAAAAGCGAGAAAGTATACAATATGATTGGAAATAATACTTTCAATGATAAAATACGAATGATAATTTACAAATAACTCAGATGATAAGAGTCATGAACAACAGAATCATCAATCAAATTGGACATGCCACATAGCTCAATTGTTATCAAACACAGTTTCATACTTGGTTTATCTTAGTGAGATGACAAGTGACACTTGGGCATATAAATTCATACTCATATTGAACTATTACACCTTGTAGAGCCATAATCAAACTGAACAATCACATCTTGCAAGACCACAATCATATTTCACAATCTATGCCTCAAGCATACTTCGTGCATGTATAAATCAATCCCAAAGTATTTAACCCCAAAATACAGGTCAGATCAACAAAACACGTAAGATTTCATATTAACTGAAAATAATCAATAGGAATATAAATTTCGAATAATCAAAAGGACACTATTGGCAAAGAGATTAAAGACAGCAGTATATTGTATACTACCATGTACCTCAAATCAACAAGGGATTCTGATAAATTTGATCATCACCGTATTAAGAACATATTTCATTTCCATAAAATTCGAAACTAAAATCAACACCTAATTTTTAACCTAGAACCTCGTTATTTTTTCCCTTTTTTTCTTAATTTCTTTGTTTTTTTTTTCTTTTTTCTCCTTCCTTTCTTCCCTGTTTGCTCACTGCCTGCCAGACCCTTTTTTAAAGCCACAATAGCTTGGCCAACAAGTTCTCTGCATCACCATGCTTATGGTAGCATGGTGACATCACATGAAAACTTGTCCATTACCCTTTTTTTTTTAATAAACAAAGTCACTTGTCACCTTACACATTTGTACACATGTTATATAATTCGGACTTTTTAAATATTTAATAAGACATTTTATTTTAACACAAAATATAACTTATATTATAGTCTTGTAACTCGTTTTCATGTAAAGAATCCATATTTGAGGTCCATTTATTTATTTAACATTTGTGAAATAACCCTTGATCATAATTAACGTGTTAGTGATTAATTTTTATACAAGTTGTCACATTTGACCTTGAGCTGAAATCACCAAGCTATATAATCAATCCCTAATGGCTTTCAAAAACCTCACTATTTTATTCATGTCACAGATAATCTTTCATTCCCATAATTCAATATGGTACAAATATATTTCTTGTAATATAACAGAAGGTAAAAAGAGATTGCCAAGGATCCCAATAATCTCTCAATTCAATACCATCAAATTTTTTGTAACATAATCAAAACCAAAACAAGACATCCAATGATTCAACTAACATTCTTCAACTTAACCACATTGATTGTTGTTGGCTCAAAAATCATTCATGATTTCCTGAGATGATAATAATCCGCTAGTTATTACGATGCTTTTAGTCTTTTAACCCAAAAATCACTTAAAAGTTTCTCCATTCATGTTAAAATCAATCTGCATAAGTATCGACATTGATTTCTCAAATTACACTCTTTCAATCATTACAACTAACCGTCAAGGTTTTATTTTCAAGGTTATAATATTCACTATTCATAACAACAATCCTCCACTCTACCTACTCAGATCTATCTAATTGATGGATTACGAGAGAGAGAGACAGACAGAGGAATGAGAAAAATAACTCTATTTTCCTATAACAAAACTCCAATAACATGAAAGCACCCCCACACCACTTTAAAAGTTCACATCAATCATTAAATATCATCCTCGTTCCAATAATTATCCCTATATTTGACCTCAAGATTTTGAACATCTATATTGTTTAGTCCAACAATATTGAGTGTCAAAGGTAAGTACTAAAATTAATTAAGCTTCCTAAATTTCCTTTCCATATGACTCCATATTATTATCCATATTGAACTTTGTTTTCAATAAACATTGATGAGTGCAAGTCAACTATCAATCCCTAACTCAACCAAGAGTCTAAACATAGTGAACTAAGTGCACAGCGGAATAGGATTACCTCAAACACTGTCCTCAATGAGTATTTTGTTTAAGACCTTTATAAGCAATTAATACTTCCAAAATAAACTTAGCCAACTCTCCGTAATGTTCTAAAACCAATATTTGTAACCTCAAGTATGACATTATAGTTAGACCTCCAATCCTTCTAGAAAGCATAATCGTAATTTCTACCCTTATTCCTAGAACTCACAACCATTCACGATTATTTCGTCATACTCCTCCAATTGATCATATTTGAATATTATACTCAGATTAGGGGAAGATATATCACTTAATTTTTTTCCACCATAAGCCAAAAAAATTCACATCATTCCTTAATTTTCTAGTTGTGTCTTTCCAAATAACTTAATATAACCCTTCATATACTAAGCCTTAACTGTCCTAAGGATGCCATGGTTTACCTTGTCTACATACAAAAAAATGAAATCACCACACTTTGTTGTTTTATAAAGTTCAAGCAACCCTAAGAATCCAATAAACATTAAAATCGACCTAACATGAAACAATTACCTGATCATATTTTGTCATCTCTCACTTACCTCAACAAACTTTGATCTTGTACACTCATAACATTGTAGAGTTTTCAATACAATCCAGGGTCACCATCACAAATCATAGAACAATCACCAAATAAAATTTTATCCTAGTTCCATCAAGACACTTAATTTATTCTAATCTCACACCCTTTCATCATAAATTTCAATAACCTAAAGGACAAACGAAAAATTATGCCTCATAGACAAAACCCAATGCCTTAAAGATTCATAACAAGTATCCTTTACTAACTAAAAACAAAACACCACCTGTTGCGTTTGAATAAATAAACAATTCATAACCTAACTAAGAATCAACTTACACTTATCTTATGAGCACATAGTTCCAAGAAGATTCAAGTCTAAGGTTCCTTCCATCTTATACTTCGTATTCCCACTAGCTAATACATAACTTATAGCTCCCATGTAAGACCTAATTCCTAAACTCTGATACCTGAATTCCACCTTCTAGGACTACCCGCTTGATGGTCCCCAGGTCTCAAGATGGTCCTAGTCGACCCAAAATTATTAACCTTGTGACCAATCAGCCTTTACCTCACTGCTATCTCACCACCTCTGCCAATGATGTTGTTCCCACATGTGTGACTGCTGCCTCCCATATACCAGCATGGTGCACTACCATAATGGATGAAATCAATGCCTTGACAAAAAGCGGTACTTGGTCACTTGAACCACCACCACCAAACTCCAACATTTTTTGTTGTAAATGGATCTTTTAGATTAAACGGCACACCAATGTCACAATTGAGCGATACAAAGCTCATCTTATGGCCAAAAGCTTCAATCAACAAGAGGGCATCGACTACACCGACACCTTCAGCCCCGTTGTCAAATCGAAGACTATTCATACGGTCTTAAGCATAGCTATTAATCGTGATAAGGTAATTCGGCAACTTGATGTCAACAATGCCTTCTTACAATGGCACACTTAACGAGTTGATTTACATGAAGCAACCTTCCAGGTTCATTGACTCTCATTTTCCCTATCATGTGTGTCACCTATGAAAATCTTTGTATGGGCTCAAGCAAGCACCTTGTGCTTGGTTTACACGACTAAGTGGATTTCTCATAAGTGAAGGCTTCATTAGATCTCAAACAAACACATCTCTATTCATCCATTTCAACTCTCACTATATCTTATATGTGTTGGTTTATGTTGACGACCTCATTATCACTAGAAACTCTTGGGCCTCCATCACTTGTCTTATCTACCAACTTGGCACTGAGTCCTCCACCAAGGATCTTGGTTCAATAAGTTTCCTTCTCGGCATTGAAGTCTCTCGTACCTCCAATGGTCCACTTGCAAACCAGTGGCAATACATCATGGATTTCTTAAAACGATGAGCCATGGATGGTGCATGCCCCTATCAAATCCATTTTCACCAAACACCAAACTTCCCCATACTGAGGGTGACCCATTTGAGGATGTGACACCATATCGAAGTGTGGTTGGCGCACTTCAATATATTCATATCACATGGCCTGATCTTTCATACTCTGTTAACAATGTCTGTCAATATATGCTGCAACCCACTCTTACCCATTGGACAACCGTTAAATGGATTCTTCGGTATATCAAGTCAAGTATTGATCTTTGTCTTCCAATCCATCGATCATCATCTTCCTAGCTCTCTACTTTCTCAAATGCAGATTGGGCAAGCTACCTTGATGATAGAAAATCAACTAGTGGCTATGCTATCTTCCTTGGTCAAAATATTGTCTCTTGGGCATCTCGAAAACAACAGGTTGTTGCACACTCTAGTACAGAGGCAGAATATAGAGCATTTGTGGACATTACTGCCAAACTTCTTTGGCTTCAATCTCTTTTGAAAGAGCGTCACATCTCTCAGCCCATGCCTCCTATTCTATGGTGTGACAATATCAGGGCAACATACCTCACCACCAATCCTATATTCCACAACCGCATGAAGCATATTTAAATTTCTTTCTATTTTGTTCAAGAAAATGTCGCAACCAGAAACCTTTGCGTCCATTATATTTCTACTAAGGATCAAGTTGTGAACATTCTTACAAAGCCATTGTCTACTCCACAGTTTCAGCTCCTCCATGACAAGTTCAACCTTCTAACTTCCCCAATATTATCCATTGCTAAAGCCTCAAATTCAAACTTCTGCACATGTCTTCTTATCTCTATCACATAGATTGTATTTTGTGATAACTCTTGATGTAACAGAAATCTATAAAATGTATGTACTTCATTCAATGAATATATCAAAAAGTGTGAGATTTCATTCACTTATATACTTCCCATCTTGCCCCTCAACGATTCTCTCTTCCTCACTCACCTTTTCCGCTACAATCATTCACCAATGCCACAAACCACCAGCATCAACTACGACCCATCAACCACCGCATCCACCAACGCCACCAACCACCTGCAACGACTACCACCTCATCCAGTGTCTCCAGTGCAACCATTGATGGCTATGAACGCCATCATCATCTCACTACTCTTGCACAAGTAACTCTCTTTTTATCTCCCTCTTCATCTTCTCTCCTTCAGCCTTCAAATTAGGGTTTAGCCTTAGAGTTATTCTCTCTCTATATGTCACTGCCTTTTGTGACTCATCCACCAGTCTCCTTCAAACATTTCGTCTTTTAGGCTTCCTTTTCATTGGACTTATTTTGATTTTTCTATTGATTGACATGGATTTTCATGGTGGATTGAATTGATGTTTTTATTTGATGGGTTTTGCTTGAACATTTGTTTCTTAGGTTGTATCACTTTTTTTGTGTTTAGATAATTAGGTTTGGAGTTTTGGAAAAAGAAGTCAACTCTTGAATATTGAATGCGATCTAATGGAAAACAAATTTGGTTTTATTTTTACCAATTAAAGTTTGATTGACTCTTAGTTTTTACCAATGTGAATAATAAATGGTGTGCATTTCTCTGCTACTCTGTGTATGTGTGTATAATCAATGATATTAAATTCTCTTTAATCTTAGTATTCTCTCTAGCTTATTTGTAGGAACAGCAACCTTTGATTTACAATATTCGGATCTTAAAGGATGATCAAACCCTTCAAAGGTATGGTACCAATGCAATCCTCCCTATGTTTATGTATAAAATCATTTTTCCCCATATATGTCAAATAATGGCCTCACAATTGAATTACTTTGTATTTGAATTACAGTTAAGAATCATGATTGGTTGCTTATATGTGGAGCCGTCATGGAAAAAGAATTGAATTTGAGTTTATTACATGTTTGTTCTTTATGGGCTAAAATAAAGGAAAAAGGCTTGATTTCGTTAACAAATGTATTTAATGCATATGTATGTTGACATGCCTAAGTAGACTATATATATATTTGAATAATTAAAGTGTTTTTTGTGCGTTTTACTCTCATCTGCAGTTTCAAATTTGATTCAGAGCCATAATGATTGGCTGTAGTTTTTGTTGTCTACCAAAATAGGTTTCTAAATTTATGTTGTTTTGTGATGGCCACGTTTTTTGAAACTTTGACGTTACAAAAATGGATTTCCCTTGGTTTTGTTTTGTTTGGGCAATTTCATTGCGAGTGCCCAATAGGAGACAATGGTATGGGTAATAGATTATTTTAATATCTTTTTTTTACATGATGTTTCTCGAAGTATGTATGTATGGATGTAGTGGCCATAAAGATTGAATTAATGTTTCACACATTATGGGTTCAGTGGAGGTGGTTATGGTGGGTAGAGTTTCAAGGGTAAAAGGCAAAACAGAAGTAGATAAAGAGGAAAGCCCTTGACAACTAATGGCCCACTCAATGTGATCAGGTCTCATCTGTTCTAGGTGGTGGAGTTTATGAATATAGAGAGTAATGTTTGGTTGGGTATCAAGATTGCGATTGAAGCTGCTTCAGATCTAGGTACAGAGAGCTAAGAAAATGTTAAGGGTGGTTGTGCTTGAATATGTAATTGAAGTTTTGAGTCTTATGTTGAAGCTTTAAACGGTGTAAATTCGTGGGATTTTACTGGAAAAAGAAAAGAATGGTTTGTTTTAAAATAATAATGATAGTTTGAGTGTGAACAAGGTGTGAAAAATATACAAAAAAAAAAATTCAAACCAATTTTAGTAATACTGATAGCATGCAATTATAGAAAATTCGACATTACCTAATTGATACCATTTTGTTATTGGTTTTGCTATACAGTAATGTTATGTGGAACAAAATTAGGGACCAAATAAAGAGCCCAAATAACATGACAGTTGCTGATATGCCTCATCTGTCCTTGATTTGAAGAAGACGAAAAGATTTTGTTGATATGGCAGTTAATCAGAAACTGTCATGTCATTTAGGCTCTTTATTTGGTCCCTAATTTTGGTCAGCATAGCATTACTATTTGCCATAAATTTAGCTGGACTCAGTGTATTCCTTGGACATATACCTTATTTGGGTCATTTTTCAGTTATTCTGATTGGTGATTTTTTGTTTTATATAGTTCCTTTAGGCACGACAGTTATTTGCAAAAAAAAAAAAATTGTTTATAACATAGTACATTCAAGTATGGACAATTCCTAGTATGATCTATATTTTTCACACAGAATTTTATTTTTCCATGAACTGAATATGTTGTTTCATCCTCTGCAGTACAATGATCCTTAGTATTAATCACCTCTCTCAAGTTAGGGCATTAGTTAAACCAAATACAACTTTTTTACTTTAACCATCCTTAGTTTCTTACCCAAATGTTATATTCGTAAATGTGATATTTGTTCAAAAGTTCAATCTCCCCGCACTAATTATGGAGTTTCATCTTCTGCAACATGATGATCCTTAGTATTGGTCATCTATTTTAGGTTGTAACACTAGTTTAACCACATATAACTTTCTAACATTGACAAACCTTAACTTCGTACCCAAATGTTGCATTTATAAATGTGATATATGTTGTCCAAGAAAATTTCATTCTTCATGCTCTGATTACAATTTTTCATTATCTACAACACGATGATCCTTAGTATTTGTCACGTTTTTCAAGCTATGACACTAGTTTGACCCAGTATAAGTTTTTAACTTTGAGTAACCTTAACTTTGTATTCAAATGTCGCATTCGCATGGATGATACATGATTTGAATGCAAAAATGTATGCATTATCCGCTAATTATGTGCTCCATCATTCGGAATATGATAGTCCTTAGTATTTGTCATTTCTTTTCTAGTTAGGACACTGATTAAACTAAATTGAGCTTTCTAACTTTGACTACCTTTAACTTCATACCCAAATGTAGCATTTACAAATATGACATTTGTGCTGAATTTCATCATTCACATTCTAATTATGATGTTTCATCTTCTGTAATAACATAATCCTATTTATCACTTCTTTTAAGTTAGAACACTAGTTTAACCTAACTGAGCTTTCTAACTATGAATAATCTTAACATAGTACTCAGATGTTCGATTTGTATAGGTGATATATTTTCTCGATGCCAATATTCAAATTCTCAATTTCCATATTGATCAAAGATTTAAATTTTTGTATTGTAATTTCAATCAAACAAATGGTAGCAATGTGCCCAATTTTAAAAAACTTGAGTGAAAAATGTTCATTAAAAACACTTAAAATTGATTATTATGCAAACTATTGTGAAATATTATCATATAATAAATACTACAAAATATTTGTCATAAAAGGCAACTGACATTTACTTTTGAACTACATTATTACCTCTTTATCTGATTGAGGGTGTAATATAAAAATTTTAATCTTTTAAGATGAAAATTAAGAATTTAAAAATCTTATAAGGTATAAAGTGTCATTCACCCGTAATTTTTTATAAACCATTTCATAAAGCACATACAATGGTATTTAATTAAAATGACCTTATATTAGATAATTACTCTTAAGTCTATAAATAGGAGGCATGAGGGGGAGAAAATGAAGAAAAATGAGGGGAAAACAAGGAGAGAGAAAGATAAAAAAAGTACGCCCAAGTCAAAATCTTGCAAATCTTAAGGTAGTGTTTCAAGAGATTCTTCAAATCATCTTTAAGCAAGTCAACACAAAGAATGATGCAAGCATATACTAAATTTATCATCAAATAAAAGATCAAGAAATATGCCAACGTGGCCCTCGTTCTCACAAAATTCACCAAAAATCAGAACACTCTCCACCGGGAAGCACACCAAAAAGAGAGTCATTAGCAAATACTTTGTGATCAAAGTCAAAGTATGAACAATTATAATTTAATTTATGCATATTTTGTGTAATTAAATTTAAAACACAAAATTTGTCATTACAATATGTTTTCATCAGCTATAAACATTTCTTGGAGAATGGCGCATGGCAGATCTGGTTAGCACTATCTTTTTCTTATATACGAGGGCTGCGCAATGACTCAATCTCAAGATACGCATCCTAACTAACGAATCCACGCAATACCAAATGATATTTTCGCTAAGTGGACAGATTAACTGACTCAACTTTTCAAACCCACGACTTATTTAAGAATTCTCAATCAACTGTTTCAAAACGTTTCCCATTGCTCCTCTAAGATTGTCGTAGGTTATTGCCTTATTCAAAGGGAAGACAAGCAAAAAGGGTCTTTTTTTTAAAAGGTTTAATCCTCTGACAAAGTTGGCAGATGGTTATTTTTGAAGGGTACGAACCCGATATGATATTAGTAGATTAACGTTGACAAAAATTTTCATACAGACTCAAAAATAATACAACATATTCACACAAACAATAAACCAGTAAGATTAGTGCCAAACACTTGAGGAATATTTGTAATTGGCTTCACTTTTGTTATTAAGGAATGTGCCTATCATTTTTTATTTTTTTTTGTAAGTATGTATCATATATATCAGCTTTAGACCTTTTTTTCTGTTTAATGAATTGTTACATATAAAGTATGATATAATAAATATAAACCTAATGTTGTTCTTTCGATTTAGAGAAAACAAATTAATGCTTATAGTTAAAGTGCCCACTAACAAATGTTTGAGGCTATTGCACAATTTGAGTAAGATTTCTTCATATTTTGTTTGGCTATGGGTCTCTTGTTTTATGATCGCTTGTAATGTTTTCTTGTTTATAGCCTTTTCCTCTCTCTCTCTCTCTCATGTACAAGTTCATTTCAAAAAATTACAAGAGTCTACTCTCTCTTACTTAATCTAAGTTTTAATGATTCTGATCTATTTATTCAATTCTTATTTGTCTAAACTCTATATTTTAGTTAATTTTGGTTTTAGCACATTTTTTCATATATTGTGTTTGTGTTGTAAGTAGCCTTCCATCTCAAACAATACCGATTGCAAAATCTGAAGTTGTGCATGAGAAATTTAAAAATTAAAAAAAAAAAAAAATTACGTCCCTATCTAAGATGGTAAATGTTCAGCCTCAATTATTATTGGGCCAGCCATATTGTGAAATGATGTGAAGGGTCTCCCTCGATTGCAAAGATTTAACTTTGACAAAAGATTGGAAAAAAATTGGGTATGACTATTCACATCCCACAAATATTCATCCTCACTCCGATTAAAATATTTATTATCAAACTATTAAGCTCATATATTTTATACCCACTCTATTTTAACTAAATACATCTCATATTATATATGCATATTCACCTCCTATCTTCTCATGAGGTTTCATTTATCATCTCTTCTCATATACTCTACTCAAAATAACACTCTATACAAGTGTATTTCTAGTTTCTGTCAAAACAACCTCCATTAAATTAACATGAGGAGCAACAACTTTGTCATTGTTGAACTTAATTTTTTTGAACCAACTTGTGAATTATTTGTTGTTATATTTTGCCCCCCTCACACAAATTTCTGGCTCAGCCCCTAGAATAGCCTATCCAATTCTTTTTTAAACTAGTTACGTATCATCAAAATATTTTTTTAATTACCTCTCATAAACAAAAGGAAATAATTGATCAAAAAGATAAAAACAAGTCTAGCTACTATTTAAAAGTAACCCATGTGTATCACTATGTTAGCTACAGAGTAAGCTTGTATTGAAAAAAATCCATAGTAAAATATAAAACACTAAAGGCACATAAATAAGTACTTGAAAATGTTATCAAACATGACTAAGTTTTTCACATAAGCAATATTTTATCCGAAATATGGAGAGAGAGAGAGAGAGAGAGAGAGAGAGATTTGTTATACTTAAATAGAACTTGTTAATGTCAAATGTACAGAAAATTGAAATGCTTTTCGCCATCTGGAAGTCAAAAATAATCTTTGTAATTAGTAAAGGAAAAATGTCCAACACCATATCTTTTTTGCATATGATGGAACAAGATGGTGTGTGTCACAAAATCAACATCAGAAGATCTTTGAACTCGAAAATTCAAACTCAAGATTTTCTTCTGCCGTTCAACCTCAGTTATGCATGCATGATATCTATGAAAATTGTTTCGTATCTCAACTACTCTCAGGACGATTATCTCTAAGAAACAATTCAATGCCCAAATGGTAAGATCAACTGCCTCGAAAATGATAAGATCCTTAATGACTCATTCAACAACAATCCAGCCGACTAATTTTTTCAGAATCCCCTCGATGTCGGTAACCCCAGGAGGGACGGAACCAGGATTCTATCACGGGGGGGGGGCAACCTATAACATAGTTAAGAATTTTATTCTTCTAGATAAATTTGCAGTTACACAAAATTTATCAAAAATAATTCATATACAATATCATTGTAAAAATTAATTTGGGTTACAAAATTCATTAATCAACCTTACTATCATAGAAATGAGCTTGTTGATAATGTCATAATCTTATTCACTCATTATGATACGATGTTATGACTTGAAAAAATTAATTTTGCAAGTAATAGATTTATGCTATACAATAATAAAAGTGTGTCTTAAGTCAAAACATAACTTTTTATATACTTCACTTTTATAATTTAATTTTGCAAAAATTTTGGCAATTTTTTTTTTTTAAAATTTTTTTTAGTCATCATACTTCTTCAATCGAATATACTCACTTATATAAAAACGTCCCTCATCCATAGATCGCATCTCCTTTTTGACTATGAAATATCAATTTATTAGTCTTGTTGAATGTAACAAGTAGTTGTCTATAGAATCTAAAAGGAAACATAAAGTCTGTAAAATTCATGAGATGGGATAGGAATCTTTGAAAAAAAAATGGAGGGGCCGTGGCCCACCTAGGCCCTTTCTTGGGTCCGTCTCAAACCCCATCAAAATAATTATTTATTTTAATTAAAAAAAAAAGCGAGCAGTGAAACCGCTCTACCACTTTTACTGGTGATCAAGGAATGATAACTTCCCTACGATTAGGTAAAAAAAAATAAAATTGAACACGTTTGGTCAAAGTCTATTTTTGTCTTTAAGATATAAGTGGCTAACCTCATTTACAAGTGACCCATATGCCATTCACGGAGTCTCCAAATCAAAAACAAAGTCTATTTTTTCTTTGAGATCTTCATGAGGTAGCCTCATTTACAAATGAACCATATGGCGTTCACGCTGTCTCCAAATCTAAAAACTAGATTCTTATACAAACCAAAAATGTTTACGTAACTACTAAATATGTAACGCATCCGTATAAAGATTTGGCAGAATACATTAACAAACTAAAAACATGTAACTTTGCCATATAAAAGATCTATTCAAATAGTTCTTTTTAATTGGAATAATATAAGTTGAATATGGTAGCGAATTACTTTGTTTTCATCAGCCAAGTTCTAGGGAGAATGACACATCACAGATCTGATCAGCACCACCTCTAGGATATGCTTGTCCTGGTCGATCTCAAGTATATACATGAAATTCATCGAATTTGAGGACGGTAATTTACAATGTGACACATTAATTAGTAAGATACGAACTTGACACAAAATTAATAAGATAGTGTTAAATAAATCAAGAGTTATATAGGTCAATACTAACACTACACGGTAATAAAGAAGTCAAGACATTTGACACTAGTAATTAAATGAGTTATATTAGATTAAGATTATCTAATACTCGACACGACTACAAAATGACACGACCAAATATGACTTGATCACCCCCCAAAAAAAAAACCCCAATATCTGATCATCAAACTTTGATCATCCTACTAGTATTTCACATCCGAAAAATGGTTTCAACAGTATTCATGGCAGGTCGAGTTGGAAAGAAATAGTTTACAAAGAAAATCAGGGAAGCTTCTGGCTATCTGGAAGTCAAAAACAATATTAGAAATCCCGAAAGAAATCACCAACACCACATCTTTTGACCCTAGAATGATGAGGATGGCGCATCAGCATCAATAGATCGAAGTCGAAAATTCAAAATCAAGATTTTTCTTCGAAAACTGATACATATGTCAACAATAAGATTAACTGACCGCAAAATTTTGAATTTCATTACCCATTCAACAAAAATTCAGCCCACCAAAATTGTTTGCACGTCTACTAATTCTGTGTAGTCATCAGTTTAAACAATTGGCAGAGTACATGAACAGTCTGAGGACATAAACAAACAATAAAACGAAATAAGTTGAATGTGATGGCGATATGGACAGATCAACTGACTCAAATTTTCAAAGTGTGACCTATGAAGCGCATACAGTCCATTCTATGTATCCATATCGGATATGATATTTATTGGGGTCTCGAAAATCTACATAATAAAGTAGAGCTGAGTTTGAATACAGAGAGAAAGAGAGGTCTAGATTGTTTTGAGACAAAATATAAACATATCCACCGAACAGCGTAATTCCAATATTAAAGATGATTCAGATCATCTCATAAATACTGATCTAACAGTTATAATTGAACTTAACTCTAATACTCTTTCTCTCGTATAACTCTCTCTCTCTCTTAGACATTTTAAATATACTATCTCATCTCCTCTTTCTCTCTCTATATCTATATAAAAAAATAGCTAGTTTATTTTTCTTTAGCATTTCGCGGCTCAAATCGTTTTGATCTGCTAGTCCTAATTAGACTTTCATTCTTTTTATAGCTCTAAGTCTCTCATATAATTCTCTTTATTTATCTATCTATCTTACACTCTCTCTCTCATACTATTATCTTTTTTTTTTTGCTCTTGTGTTGTTGTTGCTATTAGTTACTCCATAAAACATATGAAACTACATGTCATTCATTTATTCCTTGAAACTAATTCAAAATTTTTATATATTTGACCGTATGTATTTTTTCACTTGTTTCTTAATTTGTAAATGACACTGAATGTAAATAAAAAATAGCACATTCACTATAAACACCAAATAATATTTAACATAAAATAAATCTTAGATTGTAAATTAATATTTTTATCAAAAATTGACACTTAATTTTCTCTAATTTATATTCAACTTTATCAAATATCAAATTAATATTAAAATTTATTTAATCAATTTTTTGAAGTACTAAATTATATCAATTTTTTGAGTACTAAATCAAATTTTATTTTATTTTATTAAATTTTTTATTTTTTTGGTACTAAATTTGGAGAAGGACAAATGTAAAAATAATAAAAATTTTTAGGATAAAATTATCAATTTTCGTTTGCAACATTGACGAAAATGAGACAGAAGGGGGTCTCCGTGCAATAAATAACAAACCTCAAGGGGTCTTCGTGTTATTTATAAAATATCATGAGGTGTTTGTGTAATATATCCTAAACTCAGGGAATATCTATAATTTTTAGTTTTTTTCCCTATTTTTTAATTAAACATTAATATATTATTATTTTACCTTAAAAACTTAAATTATTGTATTTCTAATAAAAATAATTATTGGTTATAAGGGTTTGTTGGTAACCAAAAAAGAAATGTGTGAGTGTGTTTTTGTGTATATTTACATGTGGAGGATTGAACATTTAGTGATTAAATTTATAATTATATTGTGTCATTTAGGGTTGAATGGTGATATTGATAATAAATTCATGAGTTTATAAATGAACAAAATTTGGTTAATTTTATTTACCGTTTAAAAATTGTGAATTTAATTGTATTCTGTTAATTTTTTTTTTTTTTTTGCTTGAGGTATTTATTACATGGTGGATTGGAAATATGGTAGTTGAGTTGATAATTATGTTGTGTTATTGGATGAAGTGGTAGTAGAGGTGATAATTCGTGAGTTTTATAAATGAGTAAGATTTTATTTATTTAATTATTACTTAAAGATTATAAATTTTAATGGATTATGTTAGTATTTTTTTTTTCATAGGCATTCATATATATGGTATTATTTTAGAGAGTTTTTATATATTTTTATAATAGTTCCATTAATATGGAGAATATAATCGACAATATATTTTGAGTCATTTTAAAAGAAGAATTTGTATGAATATTTATAGGTCATTCTTTTGAATTTGGACAATTGTTTAAAAGAAATTTGTTTGTTATATAGTACTTTCAAGCACGGGTAATGACTAGTACATATCATATTGTTTACTCCCAAATTTTAGGAAATCTAAGAATGACATGTGGCAAGATCCAATAGCCGGAATTGAGTCAAAGAAGGTCCAAATGAGATAAAACGGTTATGAGTAATTATTTTCAAGGATCTCGAGATAGAGGCACAAGCAATAAAGAAGGGATCCCTTGATCAACACACACACAAGCACCATACCAAAGCCTTCCTCTATACTGTTTAAGTTTACGTTCTTTTATTTTACTCCACTCTGTAATTTCCTTTGTCGTCACTCTGGTGACTCTTTTTCTTTTGTTCAATTCCAAGTACAATAGTTAACGCAACAATTCTCCTTTGTTGTTTATTTTGTTGTTCGTTCCAATTCCAGTTTACTTTTAATTCCTAGTTTGCTAACAAACTCCTAGAGGGAATAATTTAAGTCTTTAATCTCTAAGGAAGAGAAAATAATCTAGAGGTAACCTTATACCTCATTTCAATCGACTGAACTATCGCAATTTCAAAACCTTATGTCGGTTTGAATACGTAAAGTCGTAAGTATTTGAAAATTAAGTCCAGTTGGACTTTGGCATGCCTGCAATCCGAAATACACCAAACATATTTTTTGGCACTCCCAACTGAATTTATCACAACAGCATGGAGCACACTAGGGGAAAGGCCAAAACTAGCTCATCAAATGTGTCTCTGAGGCACAAGATAGTTGAAGAAGGCAGGTTTGGCATTCCCAACTTGGAAGAAGAATTGCTTCCACCTAGAGGCAAGAAAATCGAGAATCTGACTCAGAGTTGGAGGCCAAGGCATTCTCCCTAGAGGTTTCCTACCACCTATCAGGATTCATAGGTGGCCTAGAAAATTTGATAAGAAAGGAATCTAGTTGCACCAGACAAGCACTAGAGCGAATGTTTGAGACATCAAACAGACAGGGGGTTAGAAGGCAACAACCACCACTACTAGTAGTCACACCTAGAAGCACAACCAATGCCTCCTCCGTATTTGTTGCCACCAAGGTCATGAATGGTCCATGGAGAAATAATAATCATCTTTTCCAAGAGGATAGACTACTCATTCCCAAGGTAGAGGCAAAAAGGTAGCAGCCAATTATTGTCCCAGCGGCATAGAAAGTGATTTTGAACGAGATCAACTATATAAGATTATCTAGGAACACGTCGGCCCTACCATAAGGCAAGTTGCCAGGCCGACATACTGAAAAGCATATCCCAATTGGGTGGATAAAGAGCATGAGTATCCATGAGGTTACGAGGTTCCCATCTTTGCCACGACTATGGGAGAAGATGGGTAATTTACCATCCAGCACATTGGCCGCTTCACCATGCAATGCGGTGAGATGTGTGCGAGCTAGTTTTTGAAGTTAAGGTTGTTTGCAAACTCCTTAACTGGAGCTGTATTCTGTTGGTACATCAATTTGTCACCTAACTCATCATTAATTTGGCAAAAACTGGAAGACAAGTTCCATGCAAAATTTTATCAAACAAAACTTGTAATAGCCATGGTCGATTTGACCAGGTTCTACCAGATGAAAGGCAAAACAATAGAGCAGTATTCACTTATTTCAAAAAGGCCAGAAATAGAAGCAGGTTAGCTTTGCTTGAGACGGAGTATTTGCACATTGCGCAAAATGGACTAACCTTTGAACTCCGGAATAAGTTTGAAGGCAAGGAGTTTAGTTATTTGTTTGACAAGCAACTCAAGCAACTCGCTATGAGTAGATCTTGCGAGAGGAGCT
Source organism: Ilex paraguariensis (assembly GCA_963454935.2). NCBI lineage: Eukaryota > Viridiplantae > Streptophyta > Magnoliopsida > Aquifoliales > Aquifoliaceae > Ilex > Ilex paraguariensis. The sequence goes on along the minus strand of CAUOFW020005125.1, from coordinate 446,608 downwards.
AGACCGCAAGAACACCTCAAAGGGGACATATTATTGCAATCGTAACTCTGAAGCGCTCATGGTCGAACTAGACTAGAGCGTGGAGGTGAATGTAGAGGAGATTGTAGCCTAGCCACACATTTGCAAGTCACTTGCTAGGATTCCAAAAAATACAATCAGAAATACAAGTTTGACATCTCTAGGGACGATCATATTTTTGACTACCTGCTAGCATACAACATCACCAAGCTATCTTATGGTCATAAAATTCCTCAACTGTACAGCTCAAAGGGAATACATACTACAAGTGGCATAACTTATGGAGTTACTCTACTGCCAACTGTGTGGTGTTTCAAAATGTCATCCAAAAAAACTAGAACAAAGGCATCTAATGAATAGTCGCCACAAAGGCAAGACTCAGATGATCGGCCTAGCAACTTTATGTGGCCAAGCTACAAAGGGAACAACAAGCTCGAAAGGGAATTTCCCAAACTTCCAAAGGTAGGCTCATGACTAACTACGAAGAATTTGCTAACATGACTCTTGAAAATACCGCGAGGGTCGAAGGATATCTTGACCATCCAAGGATGGTCAAACCAATGAAACTAGTGGATGGAAGGTGGTATGTGGCTCAAAATTCCAAATTCCCATAGTATCACCAGCCATTTTCGATGACCAGAACTCATAAAAGGCATTGGCAACGTATTTAGGTGAACATGCATAGATGGGATGAATAAGTGAATACCAGTCGAAGGATATCTCCTCTATTTACTGGACTTCCGAAGTCTTCACATTAGTCTAAAAATGACCTCCTTGGGTTTTCCATGCTTATCTTACCCTTGTATATTTATCGGTCCTACACCTTTATCATATAGCCAAGCATCGACCATATGTACATTAGCTACAAAGGGGTATGTTATCCACTGCCACCATCTCCAACTCATCTTGGTTCCATAGTACCAACAACTGATGGAGATTTAAGGGTATGCATTCAATTAAATGGATCCAATATCAGCGTAAAAGGTCATTGCATGAGGTTGTCAAATCCACAATGAAAAATAGTCTCATGTTGGTCTTGCTTCCTACGATAAATTCAATTGGCAAGCCCCTCTGGCCTTGTTGACCCTTTCCAGTAAAGCTATTGACCATCTAATCAGTTGGGATGATGTTCACTTCTCCCTTTCTAAGCTTTTTTCATCATTGTGATGGATAGAATGTTGGCAACAATGCCATTATCCACCAGAATCCGACTAAAAGGTTGACCCTACAAGTGACCTTGCATGTACAGTACCCTAAGGTGCTGAGTCATTGGTATAGTAGGTTTCTCAAACACTATCCTAGCTGGAATTTTGTGTGCTTCTACATATTCACTCCTCGGCCCTTGTATTTGGCCGAGTTCCATCAACAAAACTGGGGTCCAGTGCCTCTATTTCTTCAATGTCTCCCCCGGGGAATCAGGCTGCTGGATTCTTGGTTTACAGATTGTAGGAAGCATTCATATCGCAATTATAGAGACCGACTGTATCCCAACCCAGATAAGAGTCCTACTATCATTATTGTCTCCACTGTTGGGCTCTTCCTTCTTGCCCCATTGCACACCTCAAGAGGCATCTTTAGAGTGCGCACCATGCATTTTTCCATGTATTATTTCGGCTAAGACTCGGGCTCCCACCTCAATCACGCACTAAGACACCAAGGAAAACAATGGTCTCAAATAAGGGTAGACAAAATAGGGAGCCCAAATCTCAGCCGAAATAATACATGGAAAAACGCATGGTGCGCACTCTAAAGATGCCTCTTGAGGTCTGCAATGGGGCAAGAAGGAAGAGCCCAACAGTGGAGACAATAATGACAACAGGACTCCCATCTAGTTCGGGACACAATCGGTCTCTATAATTGCGATATGAATGCTTCCTACAATCTTTAAACCAAGAATCCTGCAGCCCGATTCCCCGGGGGAGACATTGAAGAAATAGAGGCACTGGACCCCAGTTTTGTTGATGGAACTCGGCCAAATACAAGGGTCGAGGAGTGAATATGTAGAAGCACACAAAATTTCAGCTAGGATAGTGTTTGAGAAACCTACTATACCAATGACTCAGCACCTTAGGGTACTGTACATGCAACGTCACTTAGAGGGTCAGCCTTTTAGTCGGATTCTGGTGGATAATGGCATTGTTGCCAACATTCTATCCATCACAATGATGAAAAAACTTAGAAAGGGAGAAGTGAACATCATCCCAATTGATTAGATGGTCAATAGCTTTACTGGCAAGGGTCAGCAAGACTAAAGGGGCTTGCCAATTGAATTTATCGTAGGAAACAAGGCCAACATAAGACTGTTTTTCATTGTGGATTTGACAACCTCATGCAATGCCCTTTTATGCCGATATTGGATCCATTTAATTGAATGCATACCCTTAAATCTCCATCAGTAGTTGGTACTATGGAACCAAGATGAGTTGGAGATGGTGGCAGCGGATAACATACCCCTTTGTAGCTAATGTACATATGGTCGATGCTTGGCCATATGATAAAGGTGTAGGACCGATAAATCTACAAGGGTAAGATAAGCATGGAAAACCCAAGGAGGTCATTTTTAGACCAATGTGAAGACTACGGAAGTCCAGCATATAGAGGAGAAAGTCCCCCGGCCCACAACTATGGTAAGGTCGGACAATGAGGGGATAACTAATTAACTGTTTAGTAATGGAGTCTACCCTAATAACCTCAAGAAGTAGGCCATGATGGCTTGCAATACCAAGATAAGGGCATACATGGCAGTAGTCAACAAGGTGCTACTTGAAGTCAATCTTGGAGAGTCGAGAGAATACTGGCCTATATTCGTTAGTAAGCTTCTTGAGTTAAAATTCCAGGCAAGGCTTATATAGTTGTTTAAGGAATATCGAGATTGCTTCGCATAGTGTTATAAGGAGATGCCAATGTTAAACCCTGTTTTGGTTGAACAACAGCCGCCTATCAAGGATGGTTATAAGTCAGTTAAGCAAGCCCCTAGATTGATGTCTAGCAAAATAACTCTATCGATAAAGGAGGAGATAGAACGGCTCCTACAAGCCAAATGTATCTAGGTGGTGCGATACGTTGAGTGGTTGTCAAATATTGTGCTCAAAAGTAAGAAAACTGGCAAGATTAGGGTGTGATGTGATTTTTGAAACCTCATTGCAGCTACCCCAAAAGATGAATATGTCATGTTGATGGTCGATCAGCTGGTGGATGTTGTGGCCATGAACGTCGTCATGTTATTTGTGGACAGGAAGTGCAGGCTTTCTCGCCTCTCCTCAAGTTAAAGGAAGGTGAAGATTCAAGTGGGAGCCTTTACAAGCAGAAGCCTTCCCGCAAGTCATGGGATACCTAGCGAACCAATTAGTGCTCATGCCACCCATGAAGGGTAGGCAATTTCTATTGTACTTGTCAGCTGCCCACAAATCAATTTGGTGCTTATTGGCACAGGATAATAATGTGGGCAAGGAACAAGCCATTTATTATTTTGCTTTTACACCAATCGAGTAGCGTTATATGCTAATTGAGAAGCTCTATTTAGCATTGTACTTTGCATCATAGAAATTAAGAATATAAATGATTGCAGTTGTAGTGTATGTTGTTGCACAAAGAAATGTAATTAAATACATGTTGGCCGACTTTTTAGTAGACCACCCATGTGTAGAAATCGAACAAGATAAGTAGGACTCCCTTTTTCTACTAGGAATGCCCATTCCTTGATCCCAAATTTGGTAAAATCTTAAACTACTTCCTAAGCATAGAAAATTATATCGAATAGTAACTCGATCGATTACTGAGGTCGTCTCCACATGAAAAACGAAGACAAATTTGAATGGTGATGAAATTAAAATTAAAATAACAATCTTTTAATTCAAAAGTGTGGTAATGATCAATAAAAACTAAGAAACAATATTAAAATGAATTAGATAATCATTAGAATTCATCCCACTATGAATAGGAATTTTGACCTAATTTTGTAACGCATTCAAGATCATAATCAAACTCACTTAGACATAGAATATTCAACTAAAATTCAAAATTTAAAAAAAAATATGTAGTTTGATTGATTGAATTAATTCATGAAAGAATTAATATCATGTTGATTGCAGGGATTCTAAGAATTACCTGTACTAAATTTAATTGTCTACAAATAAGTAAAGATATTTGCAAATCAACTATGTTTTCAAAAGCAATCATTCCAATCAATGAAAACACTTTTGAACATTGAAACCTTGGTTAGGTCAACACTACCCATTCACATATGAGAATCCCTTATCCGATTGTATCGGAATTAAACTACTCACTCATTCTCGATGTAAAATCAAAAACAAATATATAAGAAATGGTAATTGAAAGAAAACTAAACTTGTATTGGAACCAAAATATAAACCAAATACCTTGAACTAAAGACAAAAATCAAGAGCGATTACAAGAACTAGGAATCAAACATATTTTGCTTGCAATAAATAAATAAACTTAGTAAAGACAATGCTCTATAACTGCTAAGAAGGAAAAACGATGAAGAACCATAAAACCCTAGTTAGTAACCTTGAAAGAGAGAGAGAGAGAAAACTAAATGTGTAAAAGGAAATTGACCCCCCCCCCTCTCTTCAATTTTGGCGTTTATAGAATAGATTGACTGATAATTCTCTTGCTTCTTTTTCTCTTTTTGACTACCAATGAGACTTGTGAAAGTCCTCAGCCAATAGACTTCATAAAGAGTCATAATCACATTTTAACTTTGATGAGCCGATAGAAAGCATATCTGACATACCAGTAGAAAATTTTTTATTTCAGATGAACTGGTAGGTAAAATAGTAATGAACCGGTAGCACAGCTCTTTGTTTTGAGATGAACCGATAGAACTTCACTGCTATCGATAAAACCCTGTTTGTTGCCTGATAAACCGATAAAACAATCCTTTTTCTGAATTCATGTTGCAATGCTCTTGGTTTCATCTCCAACTCACCTAGCTCACTTCCTAAGTTCTCCAAGCATTATAAATGTAAAGTTCTCCAAGCATTAAAACATGTCATCATCCTTACATTGAATTACCTGCAAACACAAAGATTCCTAATAAAATGCAAACTTCACCAAAACAAAATATATAGCTAATAAGCAAACCTAAAATGAATGTTTTTTAACATAAATATGTAATTTTGTGCACTCAACACCCATAGTGTCATTATTGCCATGAAAGTTAAAATTCGATGGGTCACGGACACAGGAATCTGCATGGACTGGGGCATTCATACTATCAACTCAAGGCTGTGAGACGCATTTCTCTTCTAAGTTGAATTTTAAATGCACCAACAATCAAACCAAGTATGAAGCACTAATTATAGTCTTAGAAATAATAATTGGGTTGGGGGCATCCATCATAGAAATCATGGGTGACTCTCAACTTTTCATTAACCAAATTGAGGGCAAATTTCAATGGAAAAGCTGGGATTTATGTTCATACCACTAAATTGCAATGTCTCTATTGTTGAACTTTGATGATGTCACATTGCAACCAATTCCAAGAGAGTTAAATGTACTAGAAAATGATTTAGACCAGTTAGGATCTTGGGTGAGGATTCAGTGTGGCCTCGATGAGCAGCTAATTAAGTTTCAAAAGGGTGTTGCCATCAATCAAGGACAAGGGCATGGACTTCGAAGAGCTTGTAATTGAAGTCAAAGAAAAGCACTGGAGGCACGAGATTATACAATTTCTAAGGAATCCAAGCTAGAATTTCAAGTAGGCTACAAGAAGAAAACTCACTGGGTACATAATCATGGATTATGATTTGTAGAAGAAAGGACACGGCGGATGAAATCGAGAAGGTTGTACTAAGAAGACAACTTACTTTTGAGGTGCATTAGGAAGGAAAAGGTCATGTTGGTAATGGATAAATGCCATGAAGGCATAAGTGAGCTCATTAGGCATGCATAAAAAATTGGTGGCTTATAAGGAGATACTGGCCGACCATCTTGAAGGATTGCATGCAAGAGGCTGTAAGACATGCTAGCACCATGGTCCTATCCAAAGAGTTCTTGTAATATAGATGCACTCAGTAGTAAATCCTAGGCCATTTTCGATCATCGGTCATGGACTTGATTGGAAAAATCTTCCCGCCTTCAACATGGAAACATTCATTCATTATTTTGGCCATGGACTATTAAATTAAGCAGGTTGAGGCCATTCCAATGAGAAATGTCAATCAGGTCAACGTTATCCAAATGATTAAGAAAAATTGTGTGCATCAATTTGGACTTTCTTAGCACATAGTTTCCAATCAAGGGATAGTCTTTTATAGGAAGCCAAGTCAAGGGGTTTGCGGAAGAGTATGGTTTCAGTACCATTCATTTAACCCCTTATTATGCACAAGGGAACGGCCAAGCAGAATCAACTAAAAAAACCATAAAAGGGATTATTTCCAAAATGGTGAAAGATAATCTAAAATTTTGGCATGACAGACTGTCCGAAGCATTATGGGCTTTTAGGATGTCTAAGTGGTCAAGCACCAAGATCATGTTGCTCAAGTTAACTTACAACCATGATGCAATATTATCCATGGAAATGGCTATGAAGTCTCTACGGGTTTATTTTCAAAACAACCTAAATCTTTTCGAGTATAATGACGCCATGCTCGTGGAACTCAAAGAACAAGATGAATTTAGGTTGGGCTTCATTAAGGTCCAGAAGTTTAGAACCGCGCGGGCTTACAAAAAAAGAGTTAAAGATAAAGCTTTTGGGGGTAGAAACTTGGTTTGGAAGGCAAACTTGCCTTTGGGAATTAATGACCCCACGTTTTGCAAATATGGTCAACAAATTGGGAAGGACCATTTGAGGGTTGTAAATTGAAAACAAGGGTGTTTATCATTTAAAGGATTTGGATGGAGAGACACATAATCGTTCTATAAATGGACGATTCCCAAAGGCCTATTGACCAATGGTCTGGGAGGTCGTTGAACACGAAGAAAACGTAAATAACATATGGCTTCGCATAACGACCAATCCAAGCCGATGGCAATAATAGTGCACATCCAAGTGAAAAGATTTTGTACAAGCATAGAACAAAAGTTAAAATGATGAATAGTAAAAATAAAATTGCTTTTTTTTTAATCACAAAATCTTTTGACACTTTAATGTTTACAACTTGTGAATAAACTAAAGCAATGCACTATGTCGGTGTATAACGTTCCATGCCTCAGCTTGAAGATAACAACTTAATTGCTGAGACAAAGAAAGGAGCAGGAGGAGGCTTTGAATAAGAGTGAGAGGAAAACTTGAAAATGAATTATGATAACGATTAAGAGCTTTGTCATAACAAAGGGATCATCACCATGTTGAAGACTTTCCTGCCTTTTTGTTCCCCTTCTAGCTAGGATATGCATAGCACTATCACTTTCCTTATTATAGCATGAGTTTCCAAAAGAGGGAACCTATATAAGAGGATGCTTAGATGCACCTGAAACCACATGGAGAGTCTGCTCTAGAGTCCTCTAAATCAGGAACAACCAATCAATTCATAGTACCTCTAACACATGTTTGGGGGCCCCAGCATGGCCAAAGGGTGTCTATGCAGTGAGATACCCATCTTTCAAAAGAATATGATGTTGGTAAAGCAAACTCTGAATGTTAAGGAAGAAGATAAGAGGAACAAGGAAGCTTAAGACCGAAGGAGAAAGAGTCTGATGATCAATGAAATCATCTTTCCCCAATCTCTCTTCATGAAACATTGGAAATGTTTGGTGCATTCAAAGTTGTGATTCAAAGGGGTTTATATAGGCAAAGAAATATCAAGGGGCAATAATGGCCACACGTTGGGAACCGTTGTATATTCATTGTAATTTAAGACAAAGAATGTGAAACGTCATCCATTCAATGCACAAAGACCGGTTGCATCCATGCACTAAAACTAACAACAATTGTTTGAGTTAGTGGTATTAAATGTGAGCCAAATTATATTCAGGTCAAAAGTCATATGCAAAATGAAAAGACAGTTACAAGTGAAAAAGTCAAAAAGTATAACTTTTTCATTTATTTTTCAAGAGGCTATATAAGATCAATAAATCTGGCCTCTAATTGAAACAAATAGTCATTAACAACCTTAAGTTCTGATGTGGTAGAGGTGGCTTGGTCATAGAAGTCATCAACGTGGGCCACAACACTATGAGTAGCGGCCTCTAGTTGCTCAAACAGCTTGTCAAAAGAGGCGGCCTCATCAAGGAGAACTGTGTGGCGAGACTAAAGCTTTGCAATTTGACGATCCACTAAGGCAAGCTATTTGGCAGGAAGCCTGCTGGCTAGAGAAAAGGGTAAACTATTTGAAGTGAGCCTTCAAGTCAAGTAGCATGTCCCACCGACCGTTGATGACATCAAGGCAGTCTACACGCTTTTGGTACAAATGCTCAGCTTCTTGAAGACGCACAAAATTTCATCAATGAGGTAAGATACTGCTCGATGGTCTTATGCAACAAGCAATATAGACGTGGAAAGAGCTTTGATTGCTTGAAGGTGAGATACAACAAGGTTTGGCTCATCTAGTAGAGTGTTCAAGCGATCGTCCACAATCAGCTTCATTGTCTCATGATCTTTCTCAAAGTCAAGATCTAATATCCATCTTGGATCTAGAAAGAGACTAGGCCAGATGATAGTTGGGCTCTCAGAAAGGTCAAACTCTGTGAAAAGGGTCGCAGCTAGAGTCTGTACAACGGCCAATAAAAAAGAAAGAGGGGGTCATGGATTGTCAAACCAAAGAAGAAATAATTATGCAACAAGGCTAACCTTAGGCCCTATTGGAATAATGGGAGGCATTGGTTAGACTTCGGGAACATCAGCAACAATGTCAATATCATCGCTTGAAGGCTCTACCTCCATTTTATTTAGAAAGGTGGGGGAGGAAAAGAGTGTAGTAGCCACTGAAGTCGAATCAGTGGTCAGCCCAAGAGGCTCCAAACCATCAAAGATGCCATCTTACGATGTATCAGTAGCAATAGAAACTAGGGTTGGAGGATTCTAATTGCAGGATTGCAAACGACGACGAAGAAGTGCTCCGTCATCCTAATTGTCGCTTATTGGATCTTCCATCTCTTGGTTGATAGAAATGTGGCTTGACCTTTGTCATTTCTCCCTAGGCCTTGATCTACATAATAAAGGGGAGCTAGTCGAAGATGTAAGAACAGTGTCCACTGAGGGACTCATTCTTTGCATTTGTTTGTGAGGAGAATCAGAATTTTGTGTAGAGCCTTGATCCAAATGACCTTAGGGAATGTGAAATATGGGCTCCAAAGTTCCCATCACAATCTAAATAGAGAAGTAGTATCAAACATCACCTTGAAAGGAACCATGTGAAAGTTTTGGCGGTCCATTGAAAAACTTTGGGAGATATCCCTAATCAAATTAGAATTGGCTAGAGTTGGCCGATTGGTGGACTCAGTATTGAGTGTAGTTGTGAAAGGGCCAGGAACATGCTGAACCAAAATTGATGGACGAATTTATAAGGCTTGTAAATCTCCATGACATAATGGACATTGGGACGAGAAGAGCGTCCAAGACCGTAATACAGATCCCTGGGATAGAGGTATGAGTACCAAGGGTCTTCATGGTGAGGCCTCTAGTTAGTAGGTGCTTCTCCAAGGAGTGTAAAGGAACCATTCAGGGACCTTAATTTTGAGGGAATGACATCCAAACAAGTCGTGTTATAGTTTGGCTGAAGAAAAATCCAAAGCAATTAGAAAATGACTACTCTCTACAAGAGGCTGTGGCATAAATTTGGTCAAAAGAGATATTAGAGTCAGAGGCAGGAAGGATGGAAAGCTACAGGAAATAGTATTGAAGCCATAACTGAACAACCCAAAGAGGCCCCGCACCTTTAAGCATATCGGAGGTGATTGTTTCAGACATCCCTCAACAGAGACGGAAAAACATATCAGGAGCCAAGCCATAAGATGTTCTGCGGCCAAGTTGATGGTCAACGGGATGTATTCCTTGGTGATCTTGTAAGACCAGGTGTAGAAAAAGAAGTGATTGAGCCATAAAATCAAGAGTGAGATGTACTCATAATATGTGACCTCTAAATTGATTCGACCTCGACAGGCCTTGATGAAATGAGATTAGGCCAAGACTAGCTTGCCATGTGGGTTAGTTGGCAACTGGTAGGTCTTGTTCGAATTAAAAATCAAGGCATTGAACTCGACACCAAAAGAATGAAAGTCGAGGACAACAGAAATGTCGTAGATGGTGGAAGCCATCATGTCGCAACGAAAGTGGAAGGTGTTGTGGGCTACAAACCAAAAAACAAGAGACAAACCAAGAAGTGGTCTATCAATGGGCATCAAAATGGTACCAAGAACTATGGCACTATAAATGCCCAACCGTCGTCATAGGTTTCCTTTGGCTGCTTTGACATGAGAAACCCAAAAATCCATTTCGGATAAGGGGATTTCCATTCACGAATGGGGCTGTCAGAGCTCTAGTGGGTCTACTGAAGGCATTCACCTCGCCTGTATGGAAGAGGTTCATAGGAAATAGAATATTACTTGCGGAGGATAGATGGAGGAATGCAGTAAACGTCAGACCAAGGCCCTTAACCGACGAAGAGGTTTTGGGGTCCAGAATGAAAGTGTAATGGTTAACCTTCTTAGGGATTTTGGCGATCTCATCTCGAAAGGGTAAGCATATGAGAAAAAGAAGATGCCATAGTCAAGAGAAGTAAGTTTAGCCTAAATAATACCAAATTAAGTCTAATAGGGCATATATAGAAGGGCCAGGCAGATCATCCCAATGATGAAGAGATAGGATCAGATTGCGTGTCAGCTTACGTCCTACGGATTTGAAAAGACAGAAGAAGGCCAAGAGTCTACATGTGGAAGCTGAGCTGCAAACATCATGTAGTGTGACCAACACTGAGGTGACACCTAAGCAGACGAATTAAGGTGGCAACAATTCAAATTTGAAGAACCAAAATGATACTCTGAAGGGAAAGCATAATGTCACGTTGTTCTAGGGGAACAATTTTTACACCTAAATATTAAGAAATCTAAGAATTTCAAGATGCAATGGCTAGAATTGAATCAGAAAATGTCCAAATTAGATAAGGCAGTTATGCGTAATTATCTCCAAGGATCTCAGAATATGAAAAAGGTGTGGCAGATGTGGCATCATAGAGTTGCCGGTTGCAGATGGTTTTGACTCATGTTTCTGGCCATTGAAGAAAGAGGCCATAAACGTTAGTGGCCGAAAAAAGATAGCTCCAACAGAGCATAGGCAACAGAGAGGGGATCCCTCAATCAACACACACAAAAACAACAAACCAAAGCCTTCCTCTGCATTGTCTAAGTTTACGGTCTTTTATTTTACTCTACTTTATAATTTCCTTTGTTGCCACTCCAAGAACTATCTTTTTTTTTTTTGTTCAATTCCAAGTACAGTAGTTAATTCAACAGTTCTCCTTTGTGGATATTTCGATATTCTTTCCAATTCTAGTTTACCTTTGATTCCTAGTTTGCTAACCTACTCCTTGAGGGAATTTAAGTATTTGATCTCCAAGACAGAGACAACAATTTAGAGATAACCTTACGCCTCGTTTCAATCGTCTAAACAGTCACGATTTCAAAATCTTACACCAGTTCAAATAGGTAAGGACTTTGACATACCCGTAATCCGAAATATGCCAAGCACATATTTATCTAATAATTAATAAATAAATATAAATGTTTGGAGCAATTCTGTTTATATTGGCAAAAGGACATAAGAGAAATTACACCGTCAAATCTTCTCTTCAGCATGAAGAATCTATATCTAGAATGCCACGTCTCTCACTTCTAGAATACTACGTCATACCTAGGGAAGAGTGCCTCTAACAGCCAAATAGTCTCTAATATCCTAACAAACTAGGGAACCACACCATCATTACTTGATGACCATACTACCCTAGTGTGTAAATAGGCAGGATCTTACCTTGTCAAACTAGTGCGCAATTGTAACCTCAAGAGTGTAATTAGCTTCTTCTCCAAGTAATACAAATCAGAGGAGCAAGAATCTCCATTATAATGTACTAGCCTAGATCTTCTCCTTGACGAATCACTTGTTTCCTTGAATTCTTACCTATTGTTACTCTGCACACACTGTGTGTGTGTGTGTGTTTCATGGACACATATTCAAAATGAATAGGCGAGCAATAAGTGAAACTTCATTTTTTAATCTTTTACCATTTCCTCTTGAATTCACACACAATGCAACACATACACAATAATTTATATAACTGTAACGATAGAATCAAAAGCACATAAAATGAAGTTATTACACCATATGTCTCAACGAAAAGTACATTTAAGTGAACCAACAATTAAATTAATATTACTTCTTTCAAAGTAAAACATGCTAACATTTTGTATTGTTGTTAAAGAATTCACTAAAAATTATAACAATATAGTTAACAAATAAATAAAATATATTTTTTATAGACGTGCCTATTTGAACATGTAAATGTTTTACAGTATCACTATATCCGATTGTATCGTACTTAAATCCATATTCATGTTTCTTAGGCATGCCTATTTGAAATTGTACCCCTTATATGTATTACTATGCTCCAAAAAAGAAAACAAAATACAAAACAGACCCTTAAACCATAGAAGATTGAAGGTGAAATTCAAAGTAAAGATTTTTTACGGCTGTTCAACCTCAACTTTATGCATGATATCGCCCAAAAACAACTGCAAGTCTCAACAACTGCTATTACAATGATCTCCAAGAAACTATTCACTGCCAATTGTAAGATCTACCGACTGAAAATTTTTCATTTTCATCTCCCATTCAACAAAAATCCATCCCACCAATTTTACCAAAAGGATATCAATGCCGATACTCTCCATCGACAAAAGCGAGGATAGTTTTTGAGGTGAAGGAGCGATATTTTACCCGATCACGAAAAAGAGAAAATTTTGTTTTTTACTCCTCAACTATAGCCTTCATCCCACTTTTCACCCTCAATTATCAAATTTGTCAGCTTATCTAATTACTTGAATTATTTTCACATTGCCCAAATTTTATTTTTTTTTTATTGCCCAAAAATTAAACATCAATGTTAAAGGGATTAAAAAATAATTTCGAGCACGTCTAATCAAAGGTTATTTTGTATTTAAGAACTTCAAGAAGTGAGACCTCATTTACAACTCGGAATCAAAAAATAAGATTCTTATGCAAACCAACAATGTTTATGTAACTACTAATCATATTTGAGTAAATGAACAAACTGAGAGCATACAATCTTTAAGTGATATAATATAATTAACTAGTTTTTTTTTTAACTGGAATAAATTGAATGTGATGACAACTTCATTGTTTTCATCAGCTTTAAAAATTTCCTCGAGAATGGCACATCGCAGATCTGATAAGACGAAATCCATGAAGTTCATATGTATCCTAACAACTCCGGTGAAAATTCTATAAAATGATTTATTGGCTAAATGGACAAATCAACTTAATCCAAAAATTTCAAAGCCAAGACTTATTTGAAAACTCTCAATCAACTGCGTCAAAATGTTTGTGTATAACTATGCTCCCACCAAACTCGGTGAAAGAGATTAGCGGTTGGTCTAAAGGTCTCCAGCCTCGTGTTGGACTTTAAAATCGTGAGTTTGAACCTCGTTGTCCTCATTTGTTTAATAGTGCCTGACCAAAAAAAAAAAAAAAACTTAGTGAAAGAAAACAAAAGGCAAAATAAATGCTGAAAAAACTCCATCAAAATACCTTGGGAGTGCTTGGATCGTGTTTGTAAAACAGTTTTTTGCTCTCAAATTTCTAAAAATAAGAGAAAACTCGTTTTATCAGGTTTTTTGTTCTCCAATTTTTAGAAAAAGATGGGAACTGAACCATATTTTTTTAGAACAACAAAATGATGTTCTCTTAGTTTTTAAGCGGAAATGAAAACACTTAAAACACCCATCTCTTTTTTAATGAGCTCTCAACTTTGAGTTTCATCGGACACACACACACACACTCTCTCTCTCTCTCCATCTCTACCAAATCCAACAAATATGTGTGTGATGTGTGTGTATGTGTTTGTTATGCGATGTGTGTGTGTGGGGGGGGGGGGTATGTGGGTGTTTGCAAATCTATGCATATACACAGATTTATGTGTGAGTTTGTTGTGTGTGATGCTTATGTGTTTGTGCGAAGTGTGTGGGTGTGGGTGTTTGTTGTGTGTGGATGTGTGTTTACTGTGTGTGTGTGTGTGTGTGCGTGTGCTTGTTGTGTGAGAATATAATGGGGAAAGAGAGGGAGAAGGAGAAGGGAAAAATAGAGAGGCATGGTGGAACAGAGAAGGAGCAGGAGTGATAAGATAAAAATTGTGGTGGGGGTTTTGTGGATTATTGTACAAACAGATTTTACTATTTTATATTTTTTAAAACTATTTTTAAAAACAAATTTTGCAATATAAAAATTTTTAAAAAAACTTTCTTAAACCTCTTTCCAAAAATTATTTTCAAATACTGTTTTTTGAAATGTGATCTAAACACGCCCTAAGTGTTGTGGTGGTGGTGGTGGTGATTTTTTTAATTCTAGAAAAGTTGTTTCCAAAAACACACAAAACAGCTCTAACTTGTTATCTTAAATCTATTTATTTTTTATTCTCAATTTTCTAAAAACAAAAACAAAAAGTAGTTGGACAAACAATTTTTTTTTCCTGAAAATTATTTCCAAAAATAAAAAGACAGTGTCCGAAATGCAAACCAAACAGAACCCTAGGTTTTTAACATCTGAAATATGTCAAAAAAATGATTGTCTTAAAAAGTATTCATGGCAAGTCAAGTTGGAAGGAAATAGCTTAACCACACCCCCCCCCCCCCAACCAAAAAGAAAATCCAAAACCTACAATGAAAGAGAGTAAACAAATCTTCAAGTTTAAAATAATATTTGTAATAAAGAAAACAAATCACAAATGAGATAGCTGGGTGTTCCTTAGAAGGATAAAGATGGTATCACCATCAAAAGATTGAAGTGGAAAATTCAAATTCCAAATTTTCTTCGGTTGTTCAACCTCAAGTATGATGCATGATGTCTACAAAAACTGATAAATTGCAGTTCGTAATGCTTCTTAGAATGCCTCTTTTAAACAAAAAGAAAGCAATTAAGTCAAAAAATAAAAACATGTTTGATTGGGATTCAGATCCCCGCCATTACTCCTTCCCTTCAATACAGTGCTAGATTAGTGACACGTGTAAAATTTTGAATTTCAATTGATAAGATTTTTTTCTTGTGAGAAAATTTCTTAATTATGGTTAACACTTCACTAACAATAAAAATGAATGAAGAAACATCTTATCCACTGAAATTTAAAATTTTACACGTGTCACTCATCTGACATTGTATTGAGGGAAATTGAAGGAAGGGATAATGGAGGAGATCTAAAAATCCGTTTGATTGCCATTTAACAAAAAAATAATATTACACTGACCAAAAACATTAAACAAAAACGCTGCCCGAATGGTATGACGCTGCAATAATATAGTACTTTTTTTATCACTTTTATTTATCTAAAATTTAATATTCGCATACCATGTCAGCTACCACATCAATTTTGCTGCATTTTTGTCTTAGTTTTTTTATCAGTTTATCATTATTCTTAACAAAAATAACCGGTCTATGTGCTTCTTATTATATAACAATATGCGTACTCCCAAGCAAACTTGGATAAGAAAAAAAAATGCAAAAAAAACAAAAAATGTTACTTAAACATTGTTTTCATAAAATGTAATCAATCATTCTTAAGTTTTTTCACAGAAGTTCTGGGTTTTTGAAGAATTATTTCAAAAAAAAAGGGGGGGTTTGGTTTCACAAGTATTCATTGCAGGGTAAATTGGAAGGAAATAGTTCATCGCCTCAAATCACCCCTATATAATAAAATAGAACTTGTAGTTGATAAAAAAACAGAAATGTCGTGCAAGTCAAAGATAATGTTGGTAGTTAAGAAAAAAAATTGCCAGCACCATATCTTGATTGCTTAGAATGATCAATATGATGGATCAACATCAAAAGATCGAAGTTGGAAATTCAAATTCAAGATTTTCTTAGGCTTTTCAACCTCAAATATGCATGATTTCTACAAAAACTGATACATATCTTAACAACTCCTACTTTGATGGTTTCTTTTTCTAAGAAGCAATTCACTGGTGATACCAACTGACCAGAAAATTTTCAAGTCCATGTCCATTCAAGAAATTAAAATCCAGCAAATCTTATTAGAACGATCTCAGCACCAGATTAAAGTCTTCTTCATGGGGTAGACTCATTTACAAATGAGCACCTATGTGGCATTCGTTTACGCAGTCTCCGAATCAAAATTCTAGATTCTCACACCAATCGGAAAGAATAAATATTTGGTAGTGCGCATGCCCAAACTGAATAAATAATTTTATCAATTGTACAACTTATTCAACTAATTTTTTAATTACAATAAGTTCTTACAACAAGTCCACATCAGAGATGGAAAGTACGGCATCAGATAAACTTAAAAGATGCCGTCTTTGAACAAGTCTCAATCAAATGAAGGAGTCATTACCAGTTAAACATAGTCTAACACAGGTGGAGATAGAGAAATGTCTTAATAAATTATTAAAAAAAAACAAAGATTGTAAAGAAAATCTTGCCTTTCTTTTTCCAAGGATCAAAGGAAAGGTTAATCAAATCACATGAAGGAAAAAGGAGACAAATAAGGGATCTGCTGAGGCTGTAAATAAAATCCTGCGTTTGGATTCATGAATGGTGACTGACTTGACAGTTTATGAAGGCAACTTCTCCACAATACAGATGGTCACAGTCCAGCTAATTAATTTTTTTAAAGATAATGGACAAACTCAAGCATAACATCTGATGACCTAGACGATTTAGGTTTGAATCTCGCCGTCAAACTTTATATATCAAAAAAAATAAAAAGAAGAGGAAAAAAAAAATATTTAAAACTTCTAGTAACAAAGTATGGCCCAGGTTTGAGTCCCCTTCCCTATGGTTGTAATCAGGAAAAACAACACACTTTTGAGAAAGCCTAAAAGTGTAATATTTGATATAGAGTTACATAGTATATTTTGACTGTTTAGAACTTATTCCAAGAACCTACTCTTGAAAATCTATGAAGTAAAGCTTCAAAAAGTGATGTTCCAAATAATTTTAGTAGAATCATAATTTATTTGTGATAGTGGCTTTGTTCCAGTTAATATTAACAGTAATTTTGTTAATCAAGATCAAATGCAGAACTGGAAATTATCTTTTGGACCGCCACTATAACTAAAAGTTTTAAATTTATTTCTTTTGAACGATAAAGGTAAGTCGATACATTTTTACTTATTACTAACGCCCTGCAGCCCCAAAATTTGCACACATCTCCTTCCCCCTCCGTCCTCCTTCTCTTTCCTTTTTTAAATATTGCCATCATACCATTTTAAAAATGAGATAGAAAATTATAAAAAATTAATGTGATAAAATAATTATGAAAAGTTAGGATGGTAAAACTATATTTTTTTAAAAAAAATCTAAATTAATGGCTGATTTTTAAAAACCTTTAAATAAGTGATAGTTAATTAACGAGATAGAGATGTACTTACATAAGATATGTAATTGATTAAAATCATGTGTGATAATTAAATAATTAAAAATTCTAAAATAAAAGAAAGGAAGGAAGGTTTTTCAATCCACCTCCTACCTATTTTGATTGCTCTATATATGTTATAGATACCATAATTTCTTGGGTAAACTTCATTCACACTCCCTATAGTTATGAATATATCCAATGACACTCCTTGTATCTTCTAAAATTTCACTGCACTTCTTTTTAGATTATACTGTAAAATCAAAGTAAAATATTTGACTTGATATTATTTCAAAATGTCAAAGTTCCCCTTTACTTTGTAAATAGACTAAAATACCCATACCTAAATAAACTCAAATCAAATAAAATGAAACTTGAATTCAGCAAAGCCTATAAGGTTGATGCGTATAAGTCTCTACCAGGCAAAAGAACTATGGGTAATGGGTATTGGCTTTATCTGTTGATGGGTTGCATTGGTGCATGATTTATGGATTTTTCATAAATATTTATTTTGCTTAATTCACTTATTTTTGTTGTAATGCACTGGCATTTTTATTTTTATTGTTTGACTTAATTCACTGGTATTCATCTAGTATTCAAATCAGAAATACCTAGTTTTCGAATGAATTTTTAATCTTTTGTTTATAATATTTTCAGATTTATAAAATTGTTAAAGTTATAGTTGATGGAAGTAGGTTTATACAATGAAGATCGATTGTGTAGAAGGATTGGACTAAGCTTAGTGATAGGAATGATTGACTATGCAGAAGAATAGTGTTGTACATATATTACACATTAATATATTTTGTATTAGCATACTGCATTGCACGGATTTTTATTTTTTTATTTTTTTTTTTTGTCATTTTTTTTAATTTTACTTAAGAAGATAGATACAAAAGGCACATGGTAGCATATGATTGAACGAAGACTTAGTATGGTAATTAAATAAAACATAATTCTAGAAAATTTAAAAAATGTGAAGAAAGACTTCTCAAGTTTTCTCCTCCCTACTTTCTTTTATATATGTGTGTGTGTGTGTGTGTTTGTGTGAGTGTGTATTTATTATATAATATATTTTGTGGTATAATACAATAAATGTATAATTATATATTATATAGTAAAATATTGTATAGTGTATAATATATAAATAATAAATATATATAAAGTGGATAATATTTGAGATATACATTTATTATATATATCGTCTTTTATGTTTTTTAAATTCTTGTCTCTTTTCTCTCTCTTCCTTAAATTCACATCTCTTCTCTATAATTTATCTTATGTCTAACTTATTTTTCATCTTTTCTCTCTATCCTCCATATCTATCTTTTCTCTGTCGTTTTCATATGTATATTTTCTCTCTCCTCTTCACTTTTCTATCTTAATATAAGTTCTTAGAGAATTAAAAGAACTTAAATTATTTTATTATTTTTGCATCGCGAAGAATGGCAATATCCCTAAGACCACGAAAAGTCGTGAGATTAAAAAAGATTGGATGCTATAGATGTTGATATATTGTTTATTTGATAGATTTCATTCATTTTCTTGTTGAGTGAATCGCATTTTTGTATTTTAAAAAATTTTAGAATTATAACTCTATGTCCTCAAATATTAATTTTTTTACGTTACACTCTTAATTTATTAAAAGTATTATAATGTATCCTTAATTTTCGTCAACGTCAATGGGGTGGTTTTTAATGGAATAAGAAATGAAAACTAATAGAATAGCTAAATTGCAATACTCTTAATATATTGAGGGTGCTATATGAAAAGAGTTAATAATCTTTAAGGGTATAAAATGAGAAATCTTAAATTTTTTTGAGTACAAAGTGAAATTCTCCTTTTCTTCTTCGATTTCTTTAGTCATCCCTAATTTTTTGTTGTAGCAATTCTGATTTTATTAAGAGATTTAATGTATTGCTATCGGTTGATTAACAAGAGATTGTATTAACGAATCAATCATTGAGCAGGCTCCTTCTACTACAAATTCTGGAGAGAGTCAAATATATGCAACTTTACTCAACTTGTTAGAATGGTGATTTTGTGATTTTAGTTTTTTTACGCCCATGTCATAATGGAACAAACTCACCTTTACAATTGTTTTCAACTAATATTCATACTATAAAAATATTGCATGATAGTCTTATCATTTAATATATCAAAATTAACAACGATGAGAGAAATAAGGCGAGATATAAGGTGGGAGAATAAAGAGCTTCGCAATGATTTCTTGAACGCATGTGGAATGATTCTTCTAACTAAATATTATTTAAGTTCACTTAATTGAGAGTAAAAAAATTTAATCCAAATACAAGAAATAATTAATTAAATTGACACGTGTGAGACAATGAATTGTACCGGCCATAAAAAAAATGATGAAATTAAATAATTATTTGATGACAATGAATAAAAATTTAGAGGTAATTCATTAAAATTCATCTCAATTGAATGACTCACATCAAACATCCAATTAGTAATTGATTTTGATATGGATAATAACAACAAAATTTATCGGACAACAATTGGATCGAATTCAAATTAGAATTTTTGAATGAAATCGGATCTATAGACATGCCTACTCAAAAATCGCACTTAATTAGAAATTGATAATAACTTGACAACAAAATGTGTTGGGTTCATTGCAATTATTCCACAGCCAAATCTATGGAATTTAAATATTTCAGATGACATATACAACGAATAAGAAGGAATCAAAAGGTGGTAATGTACAATGAATTTGCAGTCGTCTTAACCTACTCATTTCTTTTAGTAAGTCCTCTTAACCTGGTCATTTCTTTTAAACCATCCATGTCCGATTCCCTTAACCTACTAACTCCATAATTTGCAAAACTTATACGTTGATCCCCTTAACTATCACGTTTTTCACATTTCTCCCTCAATTATGATTATTGATTTTATATTAACCAAATTGTAGATATTGAAAATGTCAATTTCATCGCACATTTGGATATTTTCATCCAAAATATGATAGACATTTGGTTTTGGTGCAATGGGAGAAACTCAATCGTTGAGAGTGTACAATGAGACAAATGACATAGTAAAGGGGTCAAAGTATAATTTTTCTTAATTAGGTTAAAATTATATAATCTAGTGAGAACCAACCAACACCCAACTGTTTGCATCCATATAGAAGAAATCATCTCCAGGGCCTTATGGTCCCCTCTCCACCCAACCCAAATAAAGACGGAAATCATCGATAGGAACATCAACTATTCAAATTCCTTTGTACAATTACCAACAAACTTTAGTTTTGTTGGTGTCAAGAGACCATAAAAACATTTGAATTCAATTTATAACACAATACATTGGGTTGCATTGTGGAATGTATACAGCTTAACACCATCATTGCAACTTCGATAAAAAATTTCGAACATTATCACTCGAGACCTACTGTTTCACCAGATATATTTGTTAGACTAAAGTAGATTTTGGTTATTAAAATTTAATTTTTGATCGACTTTAAACTTAAACTAAAGTGGGACTTGCTCATCGGTTCAAGTAAACATTTGTGAGTTCGTGTTATGCTCTATAAAGAGAATAATGTGGTATATGCACTTACTCAAATTGAATAAAAAATGAATGAGAAAATAGGCTCCAAAATAACCCTCTTAAAATTTGAAAATAGAAGTTGTGCAATATGGGATTTAACATCAATCTCACATTGATTGAGTAAGAAATTCTACGTATGCATATATAAGTCAAGTTTGTTCAATTGATTGGACTCCAAGGGATACCACACTTTAATGAGTGGAAGGAGCACCTACATGCAATTGGTTCGACCACAAGCGGGCGCTGCTCGCCACGACCTGACTGAACCTGGGTGTGGGTGTGGTTTAGACCCATGCTTATCTTTTTAGAGAAAATTCGTTCAACAAATTGAGCATGAATTTCTTAATTTGGAATTGAATTTCTGATGCCTGTGTTGGAATTCAAATTTTGCATATGTTCGGATTTCGTTTCCCTCCAATTTCGATTTTTGAATTCGTATCTATTCTTAATGAGCATACTTAAATGGTGTCTTTTGGATTGCATGGTGATTATCCAAATCAGTCATCATTCTACCTATAAATAACCTAATTACATTGTCATTCAAAATCCAATTTACGTAGTCATTAAGGCAGTCTCATATATCATATTTTTGGCATTAAAGCAATCTGCATATCCGAGAGTATACAACACAGTTTCTGGTTCACTAGGCGATTAGATTGGAGTGCAACTTCTATTTGCATGAAGATTATTGTATCCTGAGAGGCAGCCGATTTGATTTCCATAAGCAACAAGTGGGGGCAAAATCTGTCTTAAAGACATGGTGTTTAATATTAGTCTTGATCTGCCGCAAGTTCAATAATAGTTCCTGGTCTATAAACAAGTTAGTTTATATATTTATTTAATTACAAATTTATGTGTAATTGTTTCTTTCATACTTATAAGTGTTTCATTCTTGACTGTTACTTTACTATTCTAAGTTGCATGATATAAATCAGTGATTCAATAATTAATTTTAGTATATTTGAAAAACCACAAACATCAATCTTAAGGTAGATTTTTCATTCCTATGATTACTTGTTGTGTTTCTAATTTATATTATTAAAATTTTATATTGGTTTAACATATTGCAAATTGTTCGAATTTATTTTTTATAATCAATAGTATTTTGGTGATAGTTGAAAAAAAATTGTGAAAAATTGTATGTTTTGTTTATGTATTTAATTTAAATTGTTACACTAAATAATGACATCAAACCGTGACATTGAAACAGCGATACCAAACAGTAACATTCAAATAGTGACATAAAATAATGATATTGAACAGTAATATAGATTGTCTCTGTTTTAGTAACGCGTTTACACACGTTTTGTAAACTGTTACTATTTTCCTATTGTTGAATATTTGGTAATTTTGTTTATTAAAAATTGCTTCAAATGAGTAGGATGTCTCTACTGCTACTCCTCGTGTGGTGCCAATTTCTATAGCTACTCATATGTCTCATTGAGAAAAGCTTAAAAAGTTCAATGGGAACGATTTCAAGAGATAACAACAAAAAATGATATTCTATCTCACCACGTCGCATCTTACAAAATTTTTTGTGAGAATGCTCCTGTTTCTAGTGAAAATGAGACTAACCGTTAAGTTATTGTTGCAGTAGATGCATGAAAGCACTTTGACTTTCTGTGTAAGGACTATGTCCTCAATGAATTAGATAACACATTATATAATGTGTATAGTTCAATCAAGATGGTTAGAGAGTTGTGGGAATCCTTGAATAAAAAGTACAAAATCGAGGATGCCGGAATAAAAAAATTCGTTGTGGGTAGATTTTTTTACTACAAAATGGTGGATTCTAAGACTATCATAAGTCAAGTTCAACATCTTCAAGTAATACTATATGAAATTCAAATTGAAGAGATGAAGTTTAGTGAATCTTTCCAAATAGCTGCAATTATTGAGAAATTATCGCCATATTGGAAGGACTTCAAAAATTATTTGAAGCACAAACGTAAAAAAATGAAACTTGAGGACTTTATCGTGAGATTGAGGATTGAGGAGGACAATAAAATATCTGGAAAAAAAATTGGTAATCATTCCATGGAATCAAAGGCACATATGACTGAAGAAGGACACAAAACCAACAAGAAAAAGAAATGGGCCAAGTATGGTGATTCCAAAAGGTTCAAAGATAATTGTTTTGTGTGCAACAAACTAGGGCATCGTGCAAGGTATTTTTGAAGCCGTACAGCACAAGAGGAAAGGTTGTTCAACCCAATATAATCGATGTAAAAAAAAATTTTAACAATATTTCTAACATGAGTTTTTCTACCATAGTATCTGAAGTGAACTTGATAGAAAATACCAAGGAATGGTGGGTAGACACTATGACCACTAGACACATATGCTCAAATAATAAGATGTTATCTTCATATGAAGATATTAATCAAGGAGAACAATTATTCATGTAAAATTCTCCTACTTCCAAAGTTGAAAGCAAATGAACGATTATATTGAAAATGACTTCTGGAAAAGAACTTACTCTCGATGATGTGTTACATATTCTATAAATTTGTTAGAATCTTTTTTCTATGTCATATATGTTTGCCAAGGGCTCAGCTTCTACCCATTTCATAAAATAGTCAATTGCAACAAGTAGGAATCGCTTGTTTCTAGGGGCCCAAGGCATCGACCCTACTATGTCCAATTCCCACTGTGCGAACGGCCATGGACTGGATAGTGGAAGCAAATTCAGGGTTGGCTTCCTAGGTATTGGAGACAAGATCTGACATTTCTCAAAATGCCTAACAAACTGCTAGGCATCTTTTTACATATACATCCACCAAAATCCCTGTGAAAGTGCTCAGTGGGCTAGTGACTTTCCTCCGGTGTGCACACCACAGCTTCCCTTGTAGATCTCAAACAAAAAATTTTGGACCCACTTCAGATGAACGCATTTCGGGTATGGTCCACCGAATAAAAGTCGGTAGAGCTCCTCTTTTAGGGAAAGGCAAAACCTAGCTACCTTTAGTCGTAACTTATGAGCCTACTTCTTATCTTTAGTTTTTTAGATAACCAATGATTGCATCCATCCAGCTCGATTGTACCTCACTGGAGAATACCTCTTCTGATAATGGCACTATAAAGCTTGATTCCCCTTTGTACTCAACTGTAACAGTTCTTCCTCTTCTTTCATTAATGGCCAATGCTAAGGGTGAAAGCGCGTCAGCATGCGCATTTTTTGCTCGGCACACTTGCTAAATGGAGTATTATAGGATCCGACTGAGCTCTTTCTTGTCAAATCGTGGTAAGAGACCATCCTCTCGTCTTTCGCCATGTAATCCCAAGTATCTAATTTATCACCAATTATGAGTTGGAAAATATCTGAAGTTTTATAATGCCCATATAGATTGCAAGCATTACTCCTGCTAATAAGATTTTGTATTCTATCTCGTTGTTTGAAGCTTCAAAATCGAGTCTTGCATCTTTTTCTAATACATCCCCCTCTGGGAACTCCAGTATGATTCTTATTCCTGCCCCTTTCTATTCGATGATCCGTCAAAGAACAAACTCCAACACCTTATAGGGCTTATTCTGGCATCCGCATCAGCTCTTGGATCTAGGAACGACTTTAGAATGGAATTGTGCTTTGCAAAGAACTCGACAACTACCTATCCCTTGATCATTGTTCTAGGTTCGAACAGGATGTCGTATTCGTTGAGCTCAACTACTCATTTGAATATGTGCTCAGATAGGTCAGTTTTGTAAAAAAGGGCTTTTAATGGTTGGCTGGTAAGTACAATAATCATGCTTAGGACTGACAAAGCGGCTAAGTTTGTTTTTAGCTTGCTAAAGGCTTTTTCACATTCTTGATCCCAAATCACACCCCCACTTCCTTTGATGGACTAAAAGAATAGTCTTCACTTATCCGAGGCTCGAAATATAAACCTGCCAAATGCGGCTGCCATTCCTATTAACCTTTGAACTTCCTTAAAAGTTTTTGATGATTGCAACTGTGCCAATGCCTTCACCTAATCAGGATTTGTTTCGACTCCTTGATGAGTCACCAAGAAGCCTCAAAATTTTCCAGATCCAACACCGAACACAAATTTTGAAGCATTAAGTTTCATTTTATATCTACAAAGGACATCAAAAGTTCTCCTTAAATCTGAGAGGTGGTCATTAGCTTTTTGAATTTTACCAACTTATCATCAATATAAACCTCTATAGTGTCACCCAACATGTGTGAACAAAATTTTGTCACCAACCTCTGGTAGGTCGCACCTGTGTTCTTTAGTCCGAAAGGCATTACTTTTTAGCAGTAAGTCACTTGGAGGTCATAAACAAGGTTTTTCTCTTGATTATGCTCGACGAGTGGAATCTGTTGTATCCCCTATATGCATCTAGAAAACTCATCCATTCATGCCTAGCGGTTGCATTGACTAATTGGTTAATATTTGGCAAAAGGAAGCAGTCATTCAGGCACACCTTATTGAGGTCGGTGAAATCAATGCATACACACAATTTTCTCGATCTTCTTCTTGACAACCACTATATTGGACAAACAGGTCAGGTACTAAACTTCGTTGATGGTTTGTGATTCTAACAACCTTGCTACTTCTTCCTTCACTGCCTCCCGATACTATAGTGCCAACCTCCTTATTTTTACTTCACTGGTTTAAAGTTTGGGTCAACGTTCAAGCGATGACAGGCAATCTCTGCTGTGACTCCAGGTATCTAATAGGTGATCCATGCGAACATGTTGGCATAGTCTTTGAGGAGCAAGGTAAGTCTCTTGCATTCCTCGGCTCCCAATGATGAACCTATGAGGAAGTACCTTTCAGCATTCTTGTCTAGCGGTACTCTAGCCAGGTCTTCAATAGTTCGATCAGCCGAATAGGTGATCAGATCTTCAATGGTCATCCTATCAAACTTTGGTTGCTATTTCCTTGTCCTCTCAGTTGGATTTTCATCATGCACCTCGCTGCACTGCCTTTTACTAATGCTAAAAGATAAGTTCATGAACTCACTTAGTCCCCTCAAGTGTTGATTATCCCCTCCACTAAGGGGAATCTAAGCACTTGGTGATATGCCGATAGAACTGCTTTCATCTCATGCAACCGGTGCGCCCCATGATAGCGTTGTATATTGATTCTACATCCACTACTAGGAACTCTGTCATAGTTCCAACCAATCCTATATGAATAGGAAGTGTGACCTTTCCTTTTGAAAGGATATTTTTCCCACTGAACCCTACCAGAGGGGTATTAGCTGATTTGAGATCCTCTATTTTGAGGCCTAGCTTATTAAAGATTTTTATGTACATGATCTCAAAAGAGCTCCCTTCATTGATTAGCACTCACCTTACGTCGAATTTTGCCATTCGTAGGGTGATCACGAGCATATCATTATGGGGTTGGTGGACTCCAATCAAATCTTGATCGAAAAAGCTTATCATCCCTGCTGACTCATCCAATTTTAGTTTATTACTTTAAATTTTGGGTGACAACCTCAACTAATAGACCTCTCTAGCTTGGGTTGGCTTTTGGATATACTCTCTTACCAAGTTATTGGTTGCCATGTGACGATTTTTCACCACGTGAATCACGTCGATGACACCGACAGCTATTAGTCGATCTCCCTAGATGTCGAATGTTCCTTCTTTGGCATTTTTGCCTCCTTCATTTTTCGCAAACTGTGAGAGACGCCTTACTTGGACCAACTCTTCAAGATGCTGTTTTAGTGACCTGTAATTCTCGGTAATACAAACATCTGAAGTTCAGATTCTTTTTCGATAGGTCCCCTTCCAACTTGTTGGGCAATCTGAAGTAAGGCTTTCTTTTAATTTGAGTCAAAATCCTATAAATGGGTTGCTTAAACATTATGTTTACTCCAACAAATGAAGATTTGGAGGGAAACCTCTATTTCTCCCTCCTTTTACTCCCTTCTTGACCTTGTTTCGCTGACTTTTCCTTGCCGAACTACTTTTTCCTGAGCTATTCTCTACCAACGTCCCTTCCAAGATCATCATCCACCTTAGCATATTTTTTGACTCTGGCCATTAGCTCTTCCATGTCCAACACTAGCCTCCTAGTAAGAGATTGATACAACGGCTTATCTTTTGGCAACCTTATTTTGAAGGATATTATCACAATCTCTAGGTTACATGCTTCTACCTCGTTTATCGTTTCCCAATAGCGATGAGCATAGTCCCGTAACTTTTCTCTATTCTTTTTCTTCAACATTAGTAGTGCTCCAACATCTTTGGGCTGGCGACTACTGGTAATAAACCGAGCTATGAACTATTTATCAAGTTGTCCTCATCCATCCACTGAGTTTTTTTGGCAGGCTATCGAACAATTTCATAGTTGATTCCTGAGACTATTGGGGAATATAGTGCTCAGTAGCAACTCATTCTTCATGTGGATTGTCATGAGTTGCTTGTAATGACAGATGTGCAAGGTTAGATCTATTTTGTCGTCATAAAATTTGAAGTTCGGGACTGTGAACATGCTCGGGATTCTTCCTCACTCGATCCATCTAGTAAAAGGGAAAGCCTCTATGTCTCCCACGTATTCCCCTATGGCTCTTCGTGCTAAGTCCCTAACTGATTTTTGCTAGGGCCTTTTTTACTGGTTGTCCAACTTCTCGGTTATGAAATGCTTCCATGCGTCCTCATTTCCGATTCAATGACATTTTCTCTTATAATCGATTTATGAAGAGATCTTTATGTTGTTTCGATTGTGCTTTTCAGACGTCTATTCTCAACATCCTTGGTTGCATCGAGTCTCCCTATAATCATCATGTCTTTCTCTTGTTTTCCTCAACTTACCTCTGATTTCTTCATTTTCTTTAGTGTAAGATTTTTTGAACATCTCATCGTGCGCGTCCAAGAGGTCCTGTAACAATTGGACTAACTTTGCAATAGCTGGGTAATCCCCTTTGGCACGGAGGGATTCACCCCGAGTAGAATCATGCTGGTTTTCTCGATCAGCAGGTTTGAAGCTCGCAGATGACAACTTGTTGTCATCGTACAGTTTGTCTTTCCTTTCACACATATCCATTCTGATATCATTATAAGAGGGAAATCATACTCAAAAATCGAGATCAAAATCCTGCTAAGCGCTTGGGCTTACTGGTGATCCAATGATACTCTTCAGTCTTGACATTGCTTTTTTTCATTCGAAGTGATGTTTCCCATAGATGGTGTCAAATTGTAAGGGAAAAAATGGATTCATCTCTCACAAGAGTTGATGAATACAGGTCCTATATCCTGTCTTCTCCTTCTTGCAAAGTGAACGAACTACCTAGGACCGAAGTGCTTTGGTCAAAGACACTTCAATGCTTAAATCAATATTTGTATGTAAGGAATATGTATGCAGGGAGAATTGTGTGTACCTTTTATTGCATACTCGACCCCTTTTATAGTCTCGCTTCGTTAGGGTTTCCCTGATTGATGATGCAAGGTGGCATGCCTCCTATCAATCTGGAATATTTGTTAGGGATTTGCTGAAATCTCTCTAGATGTTTCTTTTGTTGATTGGCTCTTCCTGAGCCATTAATTATGCTTATTCGTTATACTTAAATGCCTAAATTATAGGCATTCCCTTAGTTTGAAGTTTTTCTAATGTGGAGCTCGGTTTCATTAAAACTGAGCTCTTGATTTTCTTACTAAGCTCTAAACAATTCAACTCGGCGTCATGAAACAAGTTCCCCTAATTTAACTTGATTGCTATTTTACTGTTTTCTCGTGTGATATGTCTCGTCATCCTCCATGAGCATATTAAATGCTCCTAGCACGAGGCACATTTTCAATGCCCCTTCACTATATACAGTCTTGTGAGATATCTTAAAAGAACTACATATGATGGTTTATTCTATAAAAATTATCATGTTGTCCTTGAAGGCTACTATGATGCAGATTGGAACACCCTATCGGGTGATTCTATGTCCACTATAGGTTATGCTTTTACTTTAGGTAGTGGAGCCATAAGTTAAAAATCAAAGAAGTGAAGTAGCAAATTATTGTCAAGTCAACAATGAAAGCTGAGTTGATTACACTAGTTTCAACTAGTGAGTAAGCTGGTTGGCTTCGTGATTTATTATTTGGTATACCTTTACAGGTTAAACCAGTGTCATCTGTGTTAATTCATTGTGACAGCAATAACGCAATAGGTAGAATATATAATAAGTACTATAATGAAAAATCCAAATTTGTGAGAAAAAAGCATAGTACTATGAGATCATACCTAAATAATGATACGATCAATGTCTGTTGAGAGCAACTGACAATCTTGTGGATCCGTTAACAAAAGCTCTAGCTAGAGAAAATATCTAGAATATTTCGAGAAAGATTGAACTCAAGCCCAAATCTGATTAAGTTGCATATAAGAATATCCAATCTAGGGACTAGAGATCCCAAAAACTAGGTTGATGGGACAAAAGAATCATAGAGTGACTTGGTTTGTGGAACATGTACCAATGAAAATTTATATCATTGTTAAAATTTTATTTTCATTGTCCATCCCTATAGTGTAAAGTTCATGTGATTTCTTAACGAAAATATGGAGGATGCGATCAATATCTCTTAATGAGTTCTATAGCCCTTTTTTTGGTGAGATATCTTAGTTACATGACCTTTGATAGACTCACCTATATGAGTGTGGAAGACGGGCCGTTTCCTATGAGAATTGAAGGTAATTCTCTAGAGCGCTCATGAAATCGGTTTAGGACACCTTGAATATCATGTGTGTGATATGATTCTTTGTATCCTCAAATGGTCATGGTTTAAAGGCCAAGTCTATTTTGACTCTAGTATAAGAACATTGAAACATTAAGTAAAGGTTTAAAGGTATTGTCACTTTTACAATTCTTGATATTCTATCTATTGACCGGTTACTTATGTAATGTATCTTTATTAAAATAAGTGGGGGATTGTTAGAGTATTTTAAACAAAAAAGTTCTTTTATGTGAGAACGTAATCTAGCATCAACTAAATTTCTAAAAGTACTTGAGTATATGTATGCTAGTATTATCTAGTCTTTGAGTTAAAGTGAGACCTTGAGACTCTCATGTGCGCTGGAGTGGGACAAAAGAAGGAGATTTTTATTTAATTATTTTTCGTCATAACTCTTTTCAATTTCTGAATACCAAAGGTTCTAATGGTTTTTTTTCGAACAACTATTTTTCTATTTAATTTTAATAGGCATTATCAAATTAAATATGAGAGTAATTACAAAATATTAAACTCTTATATTTTATGTATATATATTTACATAGTTCAGTATAGAGATGTACAATCAAAATATCTACAATATTCTTCTCTACTACATAAGTTTCTGTGTAATATTGAAAAGTGTCGTGTGAAGCTTCTGCTTCATTTGATTGTGCAGATCTAAGTGAAACAACAGTCAATAGGTTGGGCTATTATATCCTGGAGACGATGCATGGTTACCTTCTGCGTTGTGTTTCCTTCATAAAGGGGCGCAAATCGTTTTAAGAGAACGACCTAGTCTGCGCCTCACCCTACCGTATACTTTATCTTTTAAATTTCATTTTTCCAACATAAGAAAGTGAAGTTTTAATTAAAAGGTTCAACACAAACAAGCTATATTTCATATGAGCGGAGCTAGCAGCTACTATGCTTAACAGAAACAAATAAAGCTTCTTACAAATGATCAAGACACTAACAAATCCTTTTTCAGATAAGTCACAGCAATGATTACCAAGCCTTGTTTTTAGCTTTAACCAATAATTATATCTCCCAATCTCACCCAAAAAATAAGAGATGATTCACTTTCCTTGATTCCATCATCTCAACTTTGTTTTTTGTATTTGATACGAATTTGATTGCATAAGACATGTATTTCTTGGCACTTCCGGCAATTTTTTGTTACATCTGAAGTGTAATGAGATCTTGCCTAGGATTCTCATACCTTTTTCTTCTTCTTTTTTTGATGGATTCTCATATCTTGAGGATGCAAATTAAAGTTGGCTTTTTTTTTTTTTTGGGGGGGGGGGGGGGGGGTGTGGGGAGAGTGAATCTTGGATCTGTATATGGACACAGATAGGGTTGATACATGGAGTTGGTATCTCCACCTTGGATTAACACAGTTGGCTGCACACTTAATATTAATTCTCACCCATCAATATTTAATATTAGATTTGTTGAGTCTTAGGAAAAGGTAGAAGAATGGAGAAAGTGTATGAGTTTTGGTTCGAGTCCAATCTACCGTCTCAACTTTCAGATGTTTCAATTTAATACTTGAATAATAGAAATCATAGCAATTAATCTACTCTATCTAATTCGACGTCAGAACATGTAAAAAAAGCCCAATAAAAAATTAAAATTATGGGAACAAATTGAAACTAGTGTTTCAGACTCTTCCGTTTGTATTAATGAAAAGGAACTAATTGCTACAACTTACATAGTTTAACAACTCTTCTCTATGCATATTGACATATTATTATTATAATAAACAATCAACTATTCCGATAAACAAACAATATATCTACAACAAAAAAAAAGACACCATCACCTAAAGAAATATGAAAAGAAGGTCAAGTACAGTAGATTCTGACAAAAGAAGATATAGGAGATCAACAATATTTTGCCTTTAGTGAAAATTACTTATTAAATGTAAAAAAAACGAAACTACGACAATTACTTATTCTGGGTGTTCAACAATGGGGGACATAATTGGAGACATCCATGACATTTGTTGAAATAACTAAGCTACTTGAGACCACTTTAAGTAGTCCATTAAGAAAAAGTGGCAACAAATTGAGGGGGAAAACAACATAAGTTTAAGTTTGAGGAAATAGACAATGATTGAAAAAGTGAACTTTGAAGGGGTGGTTTTGTTAGTTTATGCAGCGGTCAAATCATATGATGATTAAAGATTAGCTCCTATAATTCTCTTGGAAACTTTATCAATAATGCATGGACTAAAAACAGAATTCCAGCCTAGGTAAGGTGATTTCTAGCTTCTTGTCCTAGTAAAAGCTAACAAGAACAATAATAGAAATAACAGCAATATGATTCCTAATCTCAACAGTTACGGATTTGTTCATGTGTTTCTATAGCTATGCACAAAATGCTCCAAAAACTAAGATTCTTGAATCGTAAAATCCTAGTTGTAACAAAAGAATTACGCCAAAATATTGTCATGTTCTCTAATTTCTCTCATATTTTATCTCTATAATATCACCCAGGGCAGAGCCAAAAAGTTATTTTAAGGGGGACAAAATGAGACTAAAAAAATCACAAGCTTATACCAATGAAATTAGGTTTAAGCGTGATAAAAAGCATACCATGATTTAAATCTAAATTACTATGTGTAACAATAAACCCAACTTTTGCTTAGTTTTAAATAATAAAAACGAAAAGACATAGAGTGTTATTTTCTTTGAACATTTCTACAAAAACATAAATTAAAGTCGAATACACATTCTTTCCAATCTTAAAATGGTTGATAATTGAGTTCTAAACTAAATTTCTCTGTCATTTTCTTTTAATGTACACGGTCATCTAGTCTATAGAAAAATCATCTTTTATTTTGTTGTAAAATAAATTCAAAATAATCCTCTATCGATCATATTGAGAAATTGATTACTTGAAATAGCATGGCATATTATATACTACATTTCATTGGTTTTTATTGGACTGTGAACTACTAACATAGTGCAAAATAGTGAAGGGCAAGTATATAAGTTTTTTTAAAAAATAAAGAACAATGTATTATGTAGAAAAGATCTGTATAAAACATTTGTTTTAGGGGGGCAGTAGCGTACTGTGTTCTGAATTTTTTAAAAAAGTAATTGAGATTTCTCTTTCTTCTAAGTTACTGAAATCATAAAAGGACTAGAGAATCTTTCTTCCTTCCAAATGGTGAGAATTTGTGTACATCAGAAAATCATACCATATTCCAAAAAAAAAAAAAAAAAAATTGTAAAATACTAGCACTACGCAACATGTTTTGCACGTAAAACAAATTTAGGTATGAATTTTTTATGAACTTTATAAAAATAACATAAGGTGTATAGATGTGTGTGTGTGTGTGTATATATATATATTTGTAATTGAGTTTTTATATTTTCACAACTTTTTTTTCCATCAATAGAATTTATTTAATTGAAAATTTATACAAAATGTATATAGTAATTAGAAAAAATTTAAAAATAAGTAGTCCATATTTAAATTTAGATCAATAGTGTCGTATTTTTGGGGGAAAAAAAAGTAATTCAAAATTTTTTCAAGCACCTTGACATCTACAAGTTTCTATTTCATTTAATAATTTAAAATTTATGAAGTCATATTTCTAAATATAAAGGGCTATTAATGTATTTTAAGTTATTAAAGGACACATGTTACTAACTATTTTAATAAGGATATTTTTCAATTAAACAAGTTTTGAAGTAAGTAATTTTTATTAACTATAGATATAAAAACAAAACTATTGATGCAATCAGATTCTCATCATTAGTTCAAATGTCCACCGTCTCAACCACTTTTTATCATCTGTACAATTAGAGCATCTCAAGTCATTTATTTAAGGAGAAAAGATAGCTCTCCAAACAATAATGTAGAAAGCAAATGAATGATGGCAAATTGTCCAAGTAGAGTAACTCGTGTCTGACGATACCGTGTA
This sequence comes from Ilex paraguariensis, assembly GCA_963454935.2. Taxonomy (NCBI): domain Eukaryota; kingdom Viridiplantae; phylum Streptophyta; class Magnoliopsida; order Aquifoliales; family Aquifoliaceae; genus Ilex; species Ilex paraguariensis. Next base: position 412,875 of record CAUOFW020005125.1, on the reverse strand, counting down.
ATATAAATAGTTTTAATAGAGATGTTAATGGTAATTGAATGGGTCTATTTGAGATCATCGATTATTAAAATCTGTCTTATTTTATATTATAGATTTAAAGAACGAGTAATACTATTATCAGACCTAAAATTTGACATAATTTATTCACATAATAATGTGGCAATGACATGATCCAATAGTATCATTGTGATTGTAACTGTTGAATTTTTTTCATTAGAACTATATTAAGACCGAAAAATCTGTTCTAGGTCCAAATAACAGTAAATTAGATCAGATTTTTAGGTTCAAATAATATTACTCTTTAACATATGATCACGTAAATAAATTAAATTAATGTTTTAGATCCCATAACATTATTATTCATAAAAAATACTCATACTTCTAAATGTTTTGGTTGTTCGTTGCTTTATAATGGAATATTATTTGGTGGGCATTACTATACATTTGAGAAAATTAAGAAGTTTTGACATTTGGCATTTGTTGACTTAGTTTAGTCTTTTATATTAAAGCATGGAATCTAAGTTTCCATATGACTTTGAGTGTATTATACAACAATTAGAGCCGGATCCGTAAGACATGCGAGATCTACAATCTCTCATCTACCAAATTTTTTTTAATGTAAATACCTCGGTTCGAGAGACAAATATTTTATTAAAATTTGAAAGTGAAGGTACATCTAGTCAGGGGAGACATATGAAGTTACCCTTTAATACAAACTAAATTATGACTTGGATCAATTCAAGTCGATGCCTGTGGGTTAGTTTAGAAACTGCTAGATCCAGCATAACCCAAACTAGCTAGATCTAGACATAGGAAAGGAGAGTTTTCTAAAGTTTCTCCATCAATGTGCTGCTACACACACGTGTGTGTGTGTGTGTGTGTGGGCGAAATACGAATTTGTGGAGAATAATGATGTTTTAAGAGACTAATTATGCCATAGGTAGTTAAATGGTTCGCATAAAAAATTCCGGGAGGATATTCAATTTCTTAAAAAGCTGATTTTACTTTAATGAGACAGACTGAGGTGCCATATTCCCTTTAATGGGACATAAAACAATGCACTTGTTGGAGAATGATAATGCTTTTAAAGAAATTATTATTTTTTATACATACTGATTTTAATAATAACATCTAAGAGATTGCTATTATTGCGAAGGATGAAATTTAAATAACACGCTTATTATAAAATTAGTCATAAATATACTCATGGAGATCAAATTTACGAGCTAAGTTTTTAATTAAAATTACAATTTGCATACACGTTAACTTTTTACATGGTACTGTCTTTTTTGCCCAATTTTTTTCATTTTTGTTATTCTTTTTGAAACTATATATTATGGTGAGTGGCCATCACCTTCTTGAAGAAACTCAAGATATAGTGTATTGAATTGTACTTAGTTGAGAACATTGACACACTTTTTATAGGAGAGAAATATACGGGGACAGGTATAAAACAGATTATATTCTATCTATATGATAAAGTAGAACGAATTTGAATTATGGTGACAAAGAGTGGTTTAAATTATTTCGTGACCAAAAAAAAGTATCATCTAACGAACGACGTTATCTCAAACTGTCTCAAGTTATTGACATCTCAGATCGTTTTAATCTGACGTACCACGTTAACTCTTTTAAAATATTTTTACTGCTCAAAATTTATAATTTTCAAAATTGATATTCTAAAATTTAATTCCCTCAATCTTTTCCTTAAATCAAGCAAATCTTTCTCTCTCTCATTCATCTGTATCTCTCTCTCTCTCTCACGTCAATTCACGCAAAAAGTATCAATTTTTTACAATATTTTTCTTTGTATCTCACAAAAATATTAGATAGTGTCTGATTAAAGCAAATATTGCATCTCTCTATAGATAGATACTATATATCACAGAGAGATAATATATTACGAAAATATTTCTCTGTATCTCTCTTTGAAGAAAAATTATATAATAAATATTAGATAAATAGTTTATACCACAAAAATATTCTTATGTATCTCTCTCTTTCATTCAAGCAATACTACAAGCACGAATCATACAAATTCAATAGTCAATTATGTTTTTTTTAATAAAAAACATAACTTACAAAAAATCTAATTTAACAAATAAAATATGCTTAACATGTAAAATATATAAGATTAAATTCAATGTATTGATTAACTCAGATATTAAAAGATATATTAAAGAAAATATACTTAACATTTAAAATATATATGATTAAATTCATATAAAAACACGAATCATATATAAATTCAATATTTAGTGAACAACACAAAGTAACAATATTTACTAAATAATTCAAATCTAAATATCGAGAGAAATAATACAAAATTACAAGCGAGATAAACGATACAAAATTATAAGCAATACTATAAACACGAATCATACAAATTCAATATTTAGTGAACACACGAAACAACAATCTTTACTAAATAATCCAATACTAAATAACGTTTAGTTTAAGAAAATATACTAAGAATATAAATAATTCAAAAAAATGATATAAATTTAAAAACATTACTATAAACTCGAATCATATAAATTCAATCGCAATAGTCAATTTTATTTTTTCCATAATCAATAAAAAAAAACATAACTTGCACAAAATTTAATTTAACAAATAAAATATGATTAACATGTAAAATATATAAAATTAAATTTAAGTTATTAGACAACTCAAATATCAAAAAATATATTAAAGAAAATATGTTTAACATTTAAAATATACAAGATTAAATTCATATACAAACACGAATCATACAAATTCAATATTTAGTGAAAAACACAAAGTAATAATATTTACTAAATAATCCAAATCTAAATACCAAAGAAAAATGACACAAAACTACAAACAAGAGAAACGATACAAAATTATAAGCAATACTATGAATACTAATCATACAAATTCAATATTTAGTGAACAACACGAAGTAACAATCTTTTTTAAGAAAATATACTAAAAATATAAATAACCGAGAAGAATGATATAAAATTAAAAGTATTACTATAAACTTGAATCATACAAATTCAATAATCAAGTTGTATCTTTTGGAAGTCGACTGAATTTATGATAGTTATATTTGGTCATTTGATAACATCTGCAAATTTAATTTATTTGTGTGAGTATTGTTATAATTTTCATTTTATTAGTTATGAATTATGTTATTATTTAGATAAAGTTAATTATGAATGTTAAAATCGTGAATTTTGAATCAAAAATAGAACATTGAATATTGTCAGTTGATATATTTTTTCAAATATTTGAATTATTATGTTTCAGTAGTAATAACATAATTTCTGTGGTATAACAATATAATGTGAAAATATATGTTATATATATAGGTTGATGTTATAAAAAATATTAACGGATTCATTTTGTTCATCGTTTACTAAAATGTTATATTTTACTTTACATTTATATATGTGCAAATATTTGTAACTATTTACAAGGCAATTGCTAATTATATAATGTTATGCAATTTTTTGATGATATAGTTTGTGGTAAGCATTATCTAAGGTTAATCATTATCTCTAACACTTCTTATTAACGATCACCGTCGCTAAGAATGACATAGTCACAAAATAATAACTCCAACAAATGGCAAACAATACAAAAGTAAAAAAAAATTGATCAAAATTTGGATCAAATAAGTATTTTAAATGATGTGGTAATCAAGTATTTTTTAGCCTTTTATTTGTTAAACTATCTCCAATGGAAACCTACACCCTTACTCAAATTTGTGTTAAAAAAAAGGGAAAAAAAATTGATTTGGTATAGACATTTCAAATGGAGAAAACTCAAATTTAATAAAGAGAAATTCAAATTCAAAGAAAGAGAAATTCAAATTTAAAATCAATTTTTAAATAAGGTAAAATATAACCATTGAATCTTTAAAAGAGGGTAAAATTTCACTATTAAAGATTTGGTTATGGATTTAAATCTCCCTTTCATTTGGGTAAAAAAATGAGTCTCTTTTAATTTTATATGAATATGAATCTGACATTATAAAATGTTTTTAAAAATATTTTACCTAAATTAAAATTTAAATTTAAAAAAGAGTAAAGATCAGAGATGTTCCATAGAGAGCCCTTTATTTGTTAGCGATAGAAAAACTTTCACATCATTTGAGTTACAATTTTAATTTTAAATATTTGATAAGAGTAGTGTGATCGAATTTCAGAAATTAAGTCAATGAAAAAAAAATTTACTCCAAAAAATTCAAAATTAATTTAAAAGCCCAATCACCAATAGGCAATAGCTCATTGTATCATTGTCTTCCAAAAATATTATAGCAATGTTGTTGGTTTAGATGAGCTCCAAACTTTCATCCTAATTTTTTTAATTTTTTTTAAATTTTTAATTATTAAATTAAATTAATTTTTACGTTGTGGATCATTTTTAAATAACTTAATTCTTAATTAATAAGATAATTCTTTCTCAACTATTAGAGTTTTTTTTTTTCCAATCATCTCTCCCTTTCGGTCTCTCTCTCTCTCACACACTCATTTTATCTCTTTTAAACCTATATACACTATATAATATATCAATCAATTTAAAAGTGCATTAATTCTATAAAATTAAATCATTTCATATAATTTATGTAATTATTCTTACTTTATTCCAAGAATATTAGAGTTAAAATTGAAGTTGGAGTCGGGGTGACAATAGCAACGGTGGTGACAATAAGAGATGAAGGTGAGGATGGTTGTTGTGGTGAGAATGACAATAAAATTAAGAAGATAGAGATTAAAAATGTGGTGTATCATAGAAGCTGCTAATTTATACATGTGAAAATGGCGGACAATGAATGCTCATAGCCAGGGAACTTCTACAGTATTATTGGTGATACCGATATTAAAAATTATAATTTTTTAAAATTAAATTATAATTTTTTTAAGATGTAAGTTATAATTTTAAATGACATGATCGATCATAAAATATTGAAATTAATATTACCTTTGTTATGATAGATCATAAGTGACTTCTTTTAAAAAATTATAATTTTTATTTTTAAAATTATATCTTTATCATACAAAATAATAATCAACAGCATTAATACTGATTTTTTTTGGGTACCGTTTAGTTTCCCCATAGCCCGTAGGATCTCTTCGACAACAACAGGATTTGGAGTTGTTCAAAACAAAAAAAAAAAAGATTTAGAAAGCCAATTCTGACGTCAAATAAAAATTCTAAAAAAAAGAATCATTTAATTTTCATTAATAGTTCCAAATCCGCCGCTATTTAAGCCTAAACCTTAACGCTTCCAATTCCAGAGAACCGAAACTCTAGAGAGAGAGAGAGAACCCAGTTAGCCGGCGACCATGATAGCCTACCTAGAGCGATTGGTTCACGAAAACGACACCGAATCAATACAAAACGACAACGAAGACAACGCAAGTGTCTGCAAAGGACTAGACCTCCAAGGAAGTATCGATTACGGGTCCACCGGTTTCGCCGCCAAAGACTTCGGCGGCATACAATCTCACAAACCCCTGGCCGTCGTCAGAGCCGCCGACGCCGACGACATAGCTCGAGTGGTCAAATTCGCCTCACGGTCAACCAATCTAACGGTGGCCGCGAGAGGCAATGGTCACTCGATCAACGGCCAAGCGATGGCCGACCGAGGACTTGTCGTGGACATGAGATCGACGGATAATATAATTGAAGTGAAAGGGTTTTACGGCGGGTCAACGTACGTGGACGTCGGTGGAGGGGCATTATGGGAAGAAGTTTTGAAACGCTGCGTTCTGGAGTTCGATTTGGCGCCGAGGTCGTGGACGGATTATCTTGATTTAACGGTGGGTGGGACATTGAGTAACGCCGGCGTTAGTGGTCAGACTTTCCGTTATGGGCCACAGACTTCTAACGTGACGGAGTTGGAGGTCGTTACTGGCAAAGGTGATATAGTGGTTTGTTCAGAGACCCAAAACTATGAACTCTTCTTTAGTGTTCTTGGTGGCCTTGGTCAGTTTGGTATCATTACCAGAGCTAGAGTTATGCTTCAACCAGCCCCGGACATGGTAAAATTTCCTTACCCATAACATGGATCAAAATTTCCTTTCTTTCTCTGCTTAGAAGATTGATACATTTCCATTTTCATCAAAACCAATCCAATCCAATTGAATATTGAATATTAGATTTCAAAATAATTTTATATATTTTGATTAATGTTTTAGAAACATTGTTTTAAACTTTTTTCGGTTTTTATTTTCTTCTTAAAAGATTTTTTTTAAAGCGTCTAGTTCTGAATTGGTCGTAATTCTGTATCAAAACAAAAGTTTAGATTACGAAACGTGCTAAGAATTGATTGTGTGGTGTTTTTTGTGGATGACTAGGTGAGATGGATAAGAATGGTGTATACTGAGTTTGATGAATTCGCAAAGGATGCTGAGTCGCTGGTGACTCAGTCGGAGGGTGACTCGTTCGACTACGTCGAAGGATTCGTGTTCGTGAACAGTGACGATCCCGTCAATGGGTGGCCTTCGGTGCCTTTGGACCCGGACCAATCGTTTGACTCGACCAGGATTCCTCGCTCCGCCGGACCAGTCCTCTACTGCCTGGAAGTGGCATTGCATTACCGAAATGTGGACCAACCATCAACTGTTGACATGGTAAATTTACCCATTTTAACACTGCACATTACGTCACTTATTTGTCTGGCTTCTTGGGTTTTTGCCTTGGCAAAAAATTGTCCCCTTGGCAAAAAATTGTTGATTAGTACTTACCCAATAACAATAATAATCATAATAATTTGTTGATTAGTTTTTTCTTCACCCCAATTTTACTGATAAATTATGATTGGCTTCTCTTGCTTACTAATCAAAATTTTTAAGATTGAGTAGCATCATTTTTTTTTAATGTAGAAAAATGTTGTGATGTTATCCACCCGAAATCTATACGTGTATTAATATAATTAAATTAGAGAAAAATTTTGTAGAATCGGTTGGCCGGATTTGGTAGTAGGACTAGGGTGGGACTAAAGTTCTGACCTAGTTGAATGCTAAGTGGGGTCCTCAATCTCATGTTGACCATGAATCGGAACTCTGGGTCCCACACGAAACTCCGGTGCTAATACAGTAAAAAAGTCAAAATGGTTCACACGTGTAAGAACAACAACGTGGGCGGACGGAATATTCTCTTTTTTCCGTCCGTCGATGACCATGGCAGGAGCGACGATACAGTATTCCGTAACTATCGTGAGGCTGACCACACGGCGTAAATTGTCTATTCCCTTGGATTTTCTGACAACAGCAAGGTATGAAAGGGACCACATATTGAGGTCTTAATTACGAGATTGACACCGTACTTTCACAATGATGTCGTCCTACTAAAAGACAAAATTGGGTCATGGCTAAAACAGTAATGTTGTATCACCCAGCTGTCGTCTTGCTGATCATGGAGATTTCCATGACGTTTTCGGTCCCCCACTAGTCCCACTAATTGCCAAAAAAGCCCATCATTTTCCCGAATCTACAAATCGCCTCTCGATGAATTGATAAATGACACAAGTGTCGCCAGAATTTTAGAATATCATGCTGAAAATTATTTGTGATAATATTACATTTTTTCAGGTTAATTATAATGTAATACGTTGTAAAAATTTGTGTTTTGTATTTCATTTTATTTTATTATTTTCTCCAAGTTGTGGATTATTTATAAGTTTTTGTTTTTTTTTTTTTGGTAGGCTGTGGATAGATTAGTTGGACGGTTGAGATTTATAGAGGAGCTGAGGTTCCAGGTGGACCTGAGCTATATGGGGTTTCTGCTGCGTGTGAAGCATGCGGAGCAAGAGGCAAAGGCCAGCGGCATATGGGATGCACCACACCCGTGGCTTAACATGTTCGTGTCGAAAAAAGACATGGCCAGTTTTGATCGTCTGGTTTTCAAGGAGATTTTGAAGCATGGGGTTGGTGGGCCCATGTTGGTCTACCCTCTTCTCCGTAGCAAGTAAGTATAATTATCAGTATCTGTATCACCCACTCTATAATCAATTGTCCTTGCTCATGTTGCTCAATAACCGCCATTCTTCGCTTTAGATATATTCGTTTTTTTGGTTGGTGTTACAGTATAGGTAGAGGAGTGTACAACTGGGGCCTAGGCCTCGGATGGACTCTCAAGTCCTCCATATATATCACATATTAAATCACTTACAAATCATATACCTAACCAATAAATTTGAGTGAAACTTGAAATGTCCAATTAGTAACCGGAGGACGTCCCATCTCAACTACCAGTACCATATTATCCTTGATAGTGTGCTTTTTTATTATAATTTTCTAACAATAAAATTTATTATTATATATTTTTATGATTTGTTATTAAAGAAAATATATATGGAGGGTGATTTGGGTTCCACGGGACCATTTTTTGTATGATATGCTGGCTACATGCTGAACATCTTAAATTGGGTGGTTAAGATTTACAAGTTAGGTCATATATTTTTCCCTTAGGTGGTCAGCCAAGTGGGACCCAATTTGATGAAATACTTTTGCCTACCAGCTTAACTTGCTTGTGTGGACCCCATCCAATGATACGCTGACGCTTCCTTCCTCCGTCCTCCTTCATCCGGATGTACGTCAATTTGGCGATCCGCAATTAACTGTTGGGGTGCTGAGTTGTACTTCATTACTTCTCCTTCCTTACACCTGCAGTCATTTTTGTCTTCGCTTCGTGTTTAAATTAATTTTTTTTTATAATTAGTATCTTATTTAGTGGAATTTTAATTGTACTTTACAATTTTTTAAAAATTGTCTGAAGGTATTTATCTGATGAGTTTAACTAGTTCTCTCGATTACTAACAAAAACTCGTCAAAATCATATTCAAACCTCTTACTTTTGTTTTCACTTTGTATTTAATTCATAAAAGTGTTTAAAATTATCATGTATCCTGATTATGGTCATCTCTACTCCTACCATTTCTCTCTCTCTCTCCCCGCCCTTACCGGCGTCGCGATTGTTTGGTTGGTGTTGATGTGTGTAGAGTGAAGGAAACCTGAAGAGAGTACTTTGGGAGAAAGATACAGTGGACCCCACTCTTTTTGAATCACTTGACCTTCTTTTTTTTTTTTTATGATTTTTTTGATCACGTAACGAATATAGTTTGTTTTGCGTTTCCTTCTTGATAAATGAACTTGGGGTTTGCATTGGTCAATTCACCGTCTAGATCAATTTTCCACTGAAGTGATATAAAAAGAAAAAATTACCTGCAGTGGATTAAAGTCAGGGAGGGAGGGAGGGACAATTTGGTCTTTGAAAGTGTTCCATCTTTTCGTGGATAGTGAGGTTTTGTAAAGTAGCTTTCAGTGTTGGTCTAGCCATAAAAGCAACGACAAAGCATATTAGTTGGCCAACCCACGTACTGTGACACCATAGTTTGTTTTGGCTCTCCAAAACCAAAACCATTCTTTCAATTACGAAATTGCCCTTCCATAATTCTATTTTTGTGCCTACAATATCCTACTTATTTTCACGATTTAATGTGGATGTGGGTGTTTCTACCACATTGCTTGAATTTTGATTCAACATATGTTTGTAATCTCGATTTAAAATTAATTTGGTTTAAATTAGGTGGGATAATCGTACATCGGTGGTGTTACCGGATGATGATATCTTCTACATAGTGGCATTGCTCCGGTTTAGTCCTCCCCATCCAGAACGGCCTCCGGCTAAGGAATTGGTTGCTCAAAATGGTGAGATAATAAAATGCTGTATCGAAAATGGCTTCGACTTCAAGCTATATCTCCCTCACTACACCACGGAGGAAGAATGGAAGCAACACTTTGGAAATCAGTGGACGACATTCGTGGAGAGAAAGCTCAGTTTTGATCCGATGGCCATTCTTGCGCCTGGACAAAAGATTTTCTCTAGGACCCGTCTACCCCAGTGACATACTACATGATCAGTTTGGAAAGGGATTCCATTGTTTTTCTTCCTCCAAATGTTTTTCTTTTTCTGTTGGTTTAGAAGCAAGTTTAAGAAATGTAAATCAATGTCTTGAGGTAATTTTTTGGTCCTTCATCAATGTTGTATGCCAGGAATACATAAAGCCAATTAGATATCCCCACAGACATGGTGAATTCACCACCTTTAGTTGATGATAACACAGTGTGGTGAACTATTTCTCGTGCTTCTGATTGGACAATTGATTTTGTTGCTTTTTTAATTTTTTTTTGTCTCTATCTGCTATCAAGCAATTTGTTTTTATAATAGTGTCAAATATGAGTCACATCCACTTAAAATCCCACCATAGCATACAAGTGTGGGTGCGTCAAGAAAGAGCATATATTGATGATTGGTGGGTGCTTTTTTCCGTAGTTAATAGGGGTTTAATTTAGGTGGGTCAATCTGAATTTAACCTATAAAAAATAAGATTTGGGTTGAGATTTTAATACTTGTGTGGAGTTTGAATAAAAAAATACAAACCCGAATTGAATTCGGACAGTATCTGAGTTGAGGTATTGGGTTATTGGACTTAACCCGAATGTATAAATCGTGTTCAACCTAAATTTTAAAGTTAGTTTAATTTGAATATTAAATCAGGCTCAACCTGAATTCTAAATTGGGCTCGACCCGAATTTTAAATTGAGCTTAACATGAACATATTTAAAAATAATATATAAATCAATATAATAATATAACTTATAAGTTAAACCACTAGGGTTCACTTTGATATTAAACATTTGTCTATTATATCTTTATGTTAAATATTAATTTTTATGTTTTAAATACTATTGTCTTTATATTAAACATTTGATTGAAATTATTAGTTGTTAGTTGTTATTTTAAGTGAATACTATATAATATGTACAAAGTTTAAAACAACAGGTTGATTTCGGGCTTGAACAAACTCAACCCAAATTATAACTCGAAATCAACTCGAATTACATAACTCGAATCCAACTTGAATTATAACCCGAAATTAATCCAAATCACGTAACCCGAATTCAACCCCAGTCCATCCAAATTAAACTTTGGGCAATATTCGAGTTGAGGTCGGATTAAGTTGAGGATTATATACTTAAAATTGACTGCTCAATCTGCTTAAGTTACGCACGTAAGTTAACTTGAAGGGGTATGTAGCTAATGGTATAACTTGGGGGTCACGGATTTTGAAATGCAACACTAAACTTTGATTACAATTCATGTTGTGTAACCTAATAATTAAATGCATACTGAACTCAATTTTAAAACAAAAAACTGTGTCCGATAACTGAACTCAAATTATAACAATTTTAAACTTGTATTTCAACATTGAGTTCAAACTAAACTAAATGATTAAAGTCCAAATCCAGTCGGTATCTGGTCATGAGAAGTATTTGGGACTTCTAGTTATTACAGGGAGATCAAAGCAGGAGTTTTTTGGCATCAATTCGTCAGAAGAGTTTGTTAAAAGAATGAGGGTTGGCAAAGTAAAGAGTTATAATGGGCAGGTAAAGAAGTTTTAATTAAAGTGGTAGTTCAAGCAATCCCTAAGTATGCTGTGTTCTGTTTTCTCATCCCTTGTTCATTATGTAATGAGCTAAATAATATGATGGAGAGATTTTAGTTGGGGGAATATGGAGTCAAATCGAAGAATCCATTGGATTTCTTGGGATAAGGTGTGCATATCGAAGTCTAAAGGGGGACTTGGTTTTAGAAGTCGGAGGCTTTTAATCCGGTGCCTCTTTCCAAACAAGCATGGAAGATGATCAACTTTCCTACTTCCTTGTTAGCGCAATTTCTTAAAGCAAAGTATTTTCCGAATACATACTTTATCTTTTACTTGGCAGAGCATTATGGGTGGTAAAAGGGTAATGGAAGCCAGGATAAGATGAAGAGTGGGTAATGAGGAAAAGCATTAGAATTAAATCTGACAGATGAATCCCTCGACCAACGTCATTTAAGCTTATAAGTCCTCTCCATGATTTAAATGATAATGTTCAGGTATGTTCCTTGATGGATAGACAAAACAAATGCTGAGATGTGGAGAAAATTCAGAATTTCTATGTGAAGGGCCTAATGAATCCTTATTACATCTCTTAGTTCATTGCTCATGTACTAAACAACTTTGGGAGGACACAAGTCTTAATGTCCTCAATGGTCCAATCACCCAAGTTCAAGAGTGGCTGGATCTTTTGGCAGAGAACCTCCATTCAAATCAACTGCAGCTGGTGATAGTGTTAGCTTGGTCCCTATGGTATAATATATAGGAACAAAGCGCGACTAGCTCAGGAGGTCAGTTTCCTAAAGCAAATTGTGGATTTTTTTCTCTCTTTTTTGGATCAGTCTGTAGCAGCTCAAGTGAAGAGGCAGCTGGGATTACAACAAAGTAACAATGCTGAAACTCACCAATGGATTTCCCCTGTATTCTTAAGGTTAATGTAGATGGAGCAAATTTTGAGGCGAATGCGTTGCATGTTGAAGCTTAGGCAACTTTCATTGGTGCTAAATTTGCGGTTGAGTTGGGTTGCCGGAAGATGATTTTACAAGGTGATTCTAAAAGACTTATTAAGGAGATCAATTTATGATATGATAACCTGTCAGAGAATAGACATTTTACAACCAAATTCATGGTTTGCAGATAGAATCAATAAATTTTCTGCGCCATCTAGTAATCGAGCGGCACATACTTCAGCAAAATATGCTAGTGTGTGTTCTGAGTGTGTTGTACGACGAGATATAGCACTAGATTTTACGGTGTTCATCCTGTAAGATGATATTGCTATTTTTCACTGATGAATGAAATTCTGTTGCACTTCAAAAAAATGATTGAAGTTTAGACAATACTCAGATTTAAGGATTCAAGTTCGGACTGTGAGTTTTACGAGTTGAGTTTGAGTTGAATTTTCTATCTATCCCAATAACACCCACCTCGGCCTCTTGAAGAAATGCCATTCGTCTAGGGTCTACTCTAAGCCTAGGTCAATGAGATGACTAGCTAGGATATCCATATAGAAAAAAATTATATCCTATTAAAAAAAAATTGAGAGGGAGACTTTCAAATTTTATTTAAGTGAAGGTTGCTTTAAAACATTTTTCTTGAGGTTTTTTTTTTATTTTGTAGTTTCGTGAATATATATTCTATTTTTTAAAAATATTTGTTGCAGATTATGAATTATTGTCCCCACAAATTCATATTAGGTACGGGAATATCAAAACTCCATCTTAGTGAGGACAAAAATATAAGTGTAAAACATAGCGAATCGATATAAAAAATCTTCTTGGACCTCATTAATGAGGATTGAATTTAGTGTTATTTTCATATGAAAATTTCCTAAACTAAAATATAAGAAATATACTAAGATCCAATACTTAACTACTATAAGAAAATCAAAATCAATATAAATTCAACATCAACAAAATATGAACAAATAAATACAATAATTTTTTTCATAGAACTTTTTTACTCCATCATATATTAAGTTGTTGTTACAAATATTAAGAATATTTTATAATTGGTAAATTTAATGAAGAAATATGGAGCAATTTTCTTTTAATCTATTTGAGAAATTGAGTTATTTGTGTTACTATGTTACGAGGCACAAACTTATAAAAAAAGAACTTACCCAAAAAAAAAAACTTATCAAAAAAGAATTAGAAGAAACTATATAATTATTTTTAATCGATAAACTAGTGTATTAAATAATAGAAGGATATGAGTTATGCCATTTTACACTTTTTCACAAAGGTAAAATATATGTTTTCGTAAATTAAGGGAGCAAGTCCACTAACTTACTAGAAATAAGAACGATTAGGATTGCTATACGAATTTTCAAGAATTTAGGGGGGGGGGGGCACTTTTTGGATTTATGGGCAACAGCCCCTAGACCTTTACTTGTAGATCCGTCCCTGATTAGGTGGTTTATTGGAAGGTTCTGGAAGGAAAGAAATAAAAATGAAAACGTAATTACAATTTAAGGACTTATGATTTATTTCAGAACCGAATTGAAAACTTCACCTACTCTGAAAGGTAATATATTGTATATTATCGTAATATCGATCTATATCCTGGGCATTATTCCAGAACTTGTTAATATATAGGTTTTTATAAAGCCAATGGATTCAAACCAGTAATGATTTGGATTCTCGTAAGAGTAATAATGTTCATTTTTGTGATTTGTATGTCTCAACTCAAAAAAGCGCTTGACTATTGAATCCTTCGTGAGCAGAGAGTAAATTGATGTGCAAATTCTTTATAGACAAAGAGGACAAGTTACGAGAACGTGATTTAGAATAAGGGGAAGAAGTAAGCCGATATAATTCACGAATTTGAATATATCCTCGAGAACCCACATCAAAAGGAAACATATTTGGAATTGTCCTAATATGCACTCAATAAATTTATTAAACATGAAAATTGGATTTATACAGACCCACAATATACAAATAATCTCATCAGATCTTCACCCTAGACATACAGTTTAGTATCAAGTAATGAATTGCTAAATAGTAGTACGTCGATCTAGTCTTTTAGTCTGTTGTAGGTCCGACGTGCCAAATCACATGTCATTGTAATGTACATCCTATCATGGACTAGTCAAATATCACCTAATTCAATGATGTTTCTGATTGGGAAGATAAAATGTTCAGGTAATCAGATGGATTCTCTTTTCATGCAAAAAAGTATCAAAACTACAAAAGCTTTTAGCTTTCCTAGACGGGGTTTAATTACCTCTTTCCTATCATGGGGGTATTTGTTTGGTTTCATGCAAAATCAAATCTACTCGGTTTCTTCCGTCTCTTACCTGCTTTTTCTTCTCCTCTTTCACTTTCTCATGAAAAGTAGAGCAAAGTTGAAGCCACATTTGTTTTTCGAAAGAAATTATAGGATAATGATTGCATGATGCATCAACCAATGAGAAGAGTTGCTCCTCCTCTTACTCCCATGCAATGCAGTGGGTACGTCCCTGGCTACTTTGTCATGCATGCAGGGACGAAACTTCCTGCACTCTGGTTATACAAGTTTCATCCGAATTGAACTCGAATGCTAGTTCAAATTTTGTAATCCAGTAATTGGACCCACATTTTAACTCAATATTGAGCCCAATAATTGAACTCGAAATTCAGTCTAAATTATATAACTTGATCGAGTTCAAAAATTTAAGTTCTGGTGATACTTAAATTGAAAGGTTAGGATGAAATTCGTGCCCCGTTTAGGGCATTATATCATTTAATTCATATTCTTTTAATCAATACCCAAACTCCAAGGTGTTAATATATTGGTTTTAATAACATGACTTTACCCTTTTGAAGTGAACCACACATGGGATTGAACCAGCCCTTCATGCATCAATCAAAGATGTTCAGCCTCAGGTAGCTAATTAATCAGATAGATTCTCTTCTCGTGCAAAAAGATCAAAAACTACAAAAGCTTTTAGCTTTCCTAGACGTTTCTTCGTTTGGTTTCAAGCAAAATCATATCTAACTCGGTTTGAAGCATCTCTTACATGTGTTTTTTCTTCTTTTCCATTACTTAACTCATGAAAAGTAGAGTAAAGCTGAAGTCCTCGTTCTTTTTGGAAGGCAATTATAAGATCATGATTTCTTGTAAGATGCATCAGCCAATAAGATATACATTACTTCCATGCACATGTGATACGTCCCCGATACTTGTGTCAGGCAAGTACGTTCTTTTTTACATGATTAAGAATCGAGTGAGGGATATGGCCACGATACCCAAAACTATTTTTTAAGTTTTATATCAAAAATAATAATTTTAAGTGGCATATCTTCATTTTGTTAGTAGCCATTAATATTGTAGAAATAATATAGTGAAGTGAAATAATAAAAAAAAAAAACTTGTGCATGAAAAAAAATTTATGCGTGTCATATTAATTCTCATGGGACACAAAAAAAAAAGTACGATACCAAAAGATTATAAGATGATATAATCGGATTATTAGAACATAATTTACATCTTTTTAAGGCGTGTTTACAAAACACTTGAACAGCCTCATAGCCTATTACTAGTTGAGCCCAAATAATCTTTTTTTCTTTTTTATGTAAATGGGTAGATCGCTATAGTTCATCAATTATTATAATTGAAAATAATGCATCTAAGAAAAGGAAATAACACTTACAAATAGAAAAAAATAAGCCTGAAAGAAAGCACAAAAAAACTCCCAAGAGAAGAACATAGGTAATCAAACCTTATTTTGGCAAGAATTGACCACTTGGTTGGAAAAATCTTGGGAGAATAAATGGTGGTCAACTAATTTAGAAATTGATATGGATGACTATCTAAAATTTTCAAAATATAATGGAAATAGTAAAAAAAAAAAAAAACTTATCGGTTTAGTTCCTAAATATTCTAAATATGGATCAAAACAACCTAAACATCTCAAACTATAAAAATTTTAATTTATAATCATTGATTCGTTTTAATTTTTACTAATTTCGAAATGTTTCGGTCATTGCGATGCTCATCAAGCGAAATTTTGATGCCGATCACTAGTTTGTTGAGGTCCCACAACATGATGAACAGTGTGCTAAAAAAAGAAGTGACTGATGTTGGAATGAATCAAAGAGCTAGTGGCTGAGACTCTGGTGTCAAATTTGGTTCTAAAAGTTCATATCAAATCATTTTGATGAACTTCCCATTTCCCCCCAACTCTTTATGTCTCTGATAGGCTGATTGGGATCTCTCTCTCTCTCTCTCTCTCTCAATACAAGGCCAATAATATGTTGTTCGGAAAAGCTTCTTGTGCATAATTATAAGAAGTTTTTATTTTTAGTGGACTTTACAGTTGTACTCATGCAAGATGACTTTAGCTTTAAGATTGAGAGACAAAGTTCATTGGTATGGTCCACAAGTCACCCCTCTCACTCTTCCCTTTAGCTTTACACTAATACCTTCTAAACTATGCCCTTTGTTTCGTATTGTCTTACATATTATCCGTATTCTCACATTGCATCTTAAACTATTAGTTGAATATTACATTTTACTAGAATTGTTTTAAAATTAATTAGTTTTTTTGACTAATACAATCACCATCCAAATATGACACTACTAGATCAAAACCTTGTTGGAGCTTCGTCATGCAATTGCATGTGTGCATTTCAATGGCTTATTTCAAGAATTTCTTAGGAATTCGAGGAAAGAATGAATAAAAAGAGACAATGGAGATCATTAAAAGTGGTAGAATATTCGAAGTACTCTGGCTGCTGAACTTTTCAGGAATTTCTTGAACTCAAGGAATTCGAGAGAAGACTGAATAAAAAGAGACTGAGAGTTGGAAGTATTCTTGAGATGAACTTCTCTTAGACGGCTTAACTAGTTATTTCCTGTACTCGGTGCCACTTTTCCTTCTACGCTTTTACTTTAATTTCTCATGAAAAGGAGAGTAAAGTAGAAGCCACTTCTGTTTTAGGAACGCACTTATAAGATCATGACCTATTTCGTTTACTCCCATGCAATGCATCGATGGAATACTTCGCCGGTAAGTGTGTCATGCATGGACGTGCTTGTTACCTCCACGAAGCTTCGACTATGTCTGTGTCAGACTCCACACCTTTTCATGCGTGTTAAGTGTTTATCACAAGCTATAAGCGGACTTATAGCCTTTCAATAGATGAGCCCTAATAATACTTCTTTATGATACCAGAGAATGTACAAGAAAATCATACTTCTTTATAATATTTCCGTAACGTATCAAAAATATTTCAAAATCGGAATAGAAATAGTGGGAGACCAATGAATTTTGATTCCAAAACATTCCCAAAATTGTTGAAATATCTCAAAATATGATAATTTTAATTTTCAATCATCGATTCATTTCGATTTTTCACCGAAATCTTTTAGTTGGTGCAATGAAAACAAAATAAATTTTCAATTGTTTTGTATGCTTGAGATTTTTTTATGGCATTACCCTGCTGGTGTGGGTTTTTTTTTTTTTTGGTTTTCTATACTATTAATGGGGGCATGAATTTAGCTGTTGATTGCAGCAAGCAACATAATGATTTACAATTTAAATTAGTGATGCCGGCCAATCCCTAATTTGTTGAGGTCCCACTCCCACTTTAGATGAACAAGTACAAGGTGGTATAAAAGATCTAAAAGTTTATCTCAAATCATTTTGATGAACTTCCGATTTTCCCAACAGTGTTGTATGCCATTTTTTTTTTTTTTTGCTTCTTCTTTTGTTGTGAAAAGCACTAAAACTTCATATAGGCTGATACAGATCTCTCTCTCTCCCCTTCCGTTTTGCATAATTACAAAAACAAGTTTCCTGTCAGTGGAATTTCCAGTTGTAGTCAAGGTATGTCAATGACTTTACCTTTAAGATTGGTTGCAAATGAGATAAAGCTCATATTAGTACATATAGTCCACAACAGCCCCCCACCCCCACCCCCGGCTCTCTCTCTCTCTCTCTATTCTTGTTTGACAGTACAAGGCTTAATAATAGTTGGACATAAGCTTCTTGTGAGCATAATTACAAAAGTGTTTTTCGTGCTAGTAAACTTAAAAAGAAATACCAATAAGTCTTTTTTTTTATTTTTTTTTGCCATTAAAAATCATTAAGTCATATCATATTTCACTAAATACAATTAAGTCATACTTTTGATTATTATTCCCAAGAAGTCTTAAACTCTATCAACAATATATTTTATTTCAATTTTATTATTCCTTTAAACAAACCAATTACATTTTTATCAATAATTTGTTTTAATAGTATCCCAAAGCAAATTAAGTTTTTTTTTTCTAATTACTGCATAACATCCGAAGTACTTAATTAACAATAAAGATTTTTAGAATTTTAAGCATATGAATTTCAACTCACTCTCTAAACTTCAATCATAAAGACATACATTACATAAATCAATGATGTAGAAATTAGGCGTATTTGAAAAGAAAGAATGTGTATTAGGACAATTATGCTATGTTGGTTATACAAACATTTTTTTTTTCAAGGAGAGGGAAGGGAAGGGGGAGGGAGACTTGAACTCTTGACCGCAATAAGATAAAATCTTTATTAGACAAAGAGTACCGTTTGACCAAGGGTACGTGTTTTGATAGTTAAATATGAGACTTTATTGCACAAAACATTTGTGTGTAGATGAGAAGGATAAAATTAGAACAAAACATATCA
The DNA here is from genome assembly GCA_963454935.2 of Ilex paraguariensis. Taxonomy (NCBI): domain Eukaryota; kingdom Viridiplantae; phylum Streptophyta; class Magnoliopsida; order Aquifoliales; family Aquifoliaceae; genus Ilex; species Ilex paraguariensis. The sequence goes on along the minus strand of CAUOFW020005125.1, from coordinate 393,811 downwards.
TTAATGGAGATTAGGATTTCTTGGAAATAAATAGCCAAAATTAGGACTTTATTGCACAAATCTAAATATGATATGATTTAATAGTTTTTTTGTGAGGAAAAGTATGACTTTTGGTAGTACTCCAAGTGAACTGCACTAATTTTTCTCTTCCTTAATACTTGAGGATTTTGGGCTGTGCACTAATCTGATTGAGTGATAGTGTAGTTAAGATTGGACCTCGAGGTGATGGACACAGGTCAAAGCTGTCTGTTTGACGTAACCCAGTCTAAGGATTGCGACCTAGGTGAGCCCAACTCAATCAATTCTAATGGGGCCCAACTTTAGATGATCAATTGCTAAGCTTCGAGTTACTTGAGTACTTTACTGAAAAGGTAATTATTGTACCAAAAAATTCTCTGTTAAATTGTGGCTTAAAAGGATCAATAACATTATGATCGATTCAAAAACTAAAAGGAATGATTCCAGCATCTTTTCATCAATTACAATTTTTTTTATCCCTTTGAGTTATAATTTTGACCCGATTGAATCATAACTTAACCCGATTAAATTATAACTTTTACAATTTTTTGATACATACTTTACCTAATTTAGTACCATAGTCGTTCTAATCCTTTGCATAGTATGGCAATAATTTTGTTGATTATAACCCTAAAGGCACGTGATTAAGACTTTTATATGTTATTAGTCGATATACACATGCACTACGCATGAAATATTTTATTAAAATTATGGACTAATTTGATATGTGCCCAATAAAAAAAAGGAATCGGAAAGTTTGTCAGTAGTCAATTTGAGAATATAGATACCAAAAACAAGAGGAACTCTTCTTACCATATCTGACGATCTTTGGTCATCATGAAATTTCTCTTGAACAAAAAGGATGAATACTACTTGAAAGTTATATAGTGACTTGTAAATTATTTAGAGCCAAGGAACTTAGAGCAAAAGAGTCTTTTAAGAAGCGTGGCGAGGAAGATAATTCTAACTTCTCTTGGAAGTAGTATGATCTATCTTCAATGCCAAGACAAAATTACAGATGCAATGCAACTCATGTAAGTATCTACCACTCTCCACCACGTTTGTCTCGGCCTTCAAACACATCCACACACTTCATAATAAAAACCCTTTTTGCTAAACTCTCCAAAGTGGAGAGACATGATAAGTAGTGAGAGGAATTATTCCCATGTATCCTATGTTTTATTTGCGACTTTAATTATATAAAAAGAATTACAATATGAAATATCATAATTTGTTGCTATCACAAAAAAGAAGTAAGAAAACATGATGTAATCAATAAGTTCGTCAGAAACTGCTATCATATGGACAAGCCTTGCTATCATAAACTTTGCTCATGTTCTGTGGTGCTCATATCTATTCATGTTAGATTCAAAGCCTTGTTCAAGCATTTGGTTTTCTAACCAAGCCAAGCTTGAGCAAAAAGCAAACCTCGGCAGTCATGCTTAAGCCAAACAACGACACTCACATCCATCTCATCAATCCTGAGTTGAACAGCTTAACCAATCACAATCCAAAATTACTATCTACCCGCATGATCACCATGTGAAGAGCAGCTGCAATAAACCTGACTTATTGTTGTAACTAACAGTAGTGAAGTCATTAACTTACAAAATGTAATTAATGTTAGTAGATTAGTTGTATAAATAGAGACACCTGTATACATAATCAGTTAAGTTGAATAATATTTTTTCTTCCCTTTTCTCTCTCTCTCTCTCTCTCTCTGCCTATCTTTCTAAGCCAAGTCAGATTTCTTATGGTATCAGAGCTTCTCTGACTGACGTCTTTAGCTATGGCTTCTGCAGCTTCACCTTCTTCTACTTCTACAGCCTCTACAACTTCAAATTCTTCTTTGAACTCCAATTCACAAACACCGATTTATATTCTCTTGAACATATGTAACTTGATTCCAATTCGATTAGATTCTTCAATCTATGCGATTTGAAAATTTCAAATCACAGCTCTGTTAAAAGCTCATTCTCTGATAGGATTTGTTGATGGAATTCAACAAATCCTTCTCCAAATCAATTTGTACAAGATGAATATGGAAGATTCACCACTTAAATCAATCCAAACTATCATATCTGGAATGTTCAGGATCAAGCTTTGATGACACTAATCAATGCCACTCTCTCACAGTCAGCAATAGCACAGGTGATTGGTTACACAACTTTTAGAGATGTTTGGTTAGGTCTAGAAAGGAGATTCTCTTCTTAGTCCAAATCTAATATTTTGAAACTCAAGACAAGCAACTCCAATAAGTCTTGAGGATTTAAATTCTCCTTTAAAAGATGAAGAACATTCACTTGAAGTCTCCACTCCAAAGGCAAATCAGAATCAATATTCTTCAAGTGCAATTGCTGCTGCACAAACAATTTTTTTTCAATAATTAGAACAAGAATTACACTCCACAAGGAAGAGAAAGAGGTAGAGGTTATAACATCAACAGAGGAAGAGGAAATCATAATAACAAAGGCTATCAGACTAACAATTAATGCAAGTCTAAGTCATTCAATTCTGGTTCATCATCACATTCACAAGGACAATAACAAAATTCTCAAAGACAGAATTTCTTCAATTCTGTCCCATTGATATGCCAAATTTACAATAAAAAAAAGAACATACAATTGTCGAATGTTATCATAGAATGGACTATTCCTACCAAGGAAAACCTCCCTCTCCATAACTCAGTGCAATGGTTGTTCAGTGAATTTGACAAATCTAAACTGCCGGTTAACCGATACAGGAGTTTCTCATCACTTAACCTCTGATCTGAATCAATTGTCTCTTCATGCACCTTATTTTGGCGATGAGCAAGTATCTGTTGGGAATGATAAAGAACTACAAATCACACACAGAGGTCAATCCTTCATCACTACTCCTCCTTTTACCTTTAAACTCAATAATGTGTTTAGAGTTCCTTCTATATCCATAAATCTATTGTCTATTAAACAACTCTGCATTGATAATAATTGTCTCCATTTTTGATTTTGATTCCTTCATGGTTCAGGACAAAACATCAAGCAGAATTTTGTTCAAAGGCAAGAGTAACAATGACCTTTATCCTTTTACAAATAGACAATAGAACTTCCTCTTTAGTTGCATTTCTTGGAACTAGAATTTCAGAACAACAGTGACATTATTGACTAGGACATCCTACCAATTATGTTGTATTTTTAGCAAACTAAGCATTCTAGTAACTGTGAACAGTGCCTCTGTGGCAAAATGACTGAACTGTCTTTTCATGATTCAATGTCTACTTCATTGTTACCTTTAGAAATTGTGCATAGTGATGTATGGGGGACCTTCTCCTCATACTTCAATTCATGGTTTTAGATTTTTTGTTTCTTTTATTGATGATCATACAAGGTATTCATGGATATTTCCCTTGAAGCATAAATATGAAGTTTTCCTTGCTTTCTGTAATTTCAAAGCACATATTGGGAATGTTCTTTCTTATAATTTCAAAACTCTACATTCTGATGGTGGAGGAGAATACATTGGAGGTAGTTTTCAGCAGTTTCTTGCTCATCATGCCATTAAAGGAAACGCAGGCATTTTTCTGAAACAACACTCATTTTAATGTCCATAGCCTCTTTACACCTCCACAGTTCGGGATTTATGCCTTTGCCACTGCTGCCTATCTCATTAATAGAATGCCCAGCAAAACTACCTTGCACACCTCTACTGTCCAACTTCTATTTCGTTATAGTAGGTACAAATATAGAGATTAAGAGTTATTTATCATTTTGCTTCAGAGGCTTAGTTGTTATTTTGACTATTTATTTATTTTAGGATTTGTACTCTCCTTATATATATATAATTATATATATAGGCGATATGGTATTTATTTTGGCAGATTTTAATTATTATTAAATATTAATATTGTTTCCTTGTTTTCACCAACATCCCAGAAAGTTCTAAAATTTGTAGGATCATCCTCTTAATTGTCAGGTAGCATCTTGGAGTTGTATTTAACACCAGGTATGAGTTATCGTTGAAAATTGGTAACTAGTATTTATATTTGTAGGTAAGTCAAAAAAAAAAAAAACAAATTTTACTTAAACTTTCTTCGTTTGTTTTTCTCACACACCACCTTCATAATTTAGCTTGTCCAATTCCTTGTTAAACCCATTATTACTTGTCTCACGTTTATTTAAGTCTGTTCTTGTGTGTGACCATTTGCATTGATTTATAATTTTTATTACTTGGTTTAATTTTTAGTCTAGTCAGCATTTTACATTAGCCCAAATTTTACATCATATTCACTATGACCCTTCAAGAGCTTTTAGAGTCTCATACTGCACTTGAACAAAAAATTGAGACCTTCACCATTGATATGACTGACACTAAGCAATCAGTCGACTTGTTATGTGAGGAAGTTAAAGGAATGGAGCAACAACTTTTGCAAATTACTACTCAACTAGCCCAATTGAGATTAAGTTTATTAAAAAACGACCAATAGAGTATGACTAGGGTGAGTCACCAGTTTTATCTAAGTTTAGACAGACACACTATGTTAGGCACCTGCCTTTCCTGATAGATCCTACTGACTCATGTCAAGGTGTCCTACCCACTCCGCAGGTAGCTTAGGGAAGACAAGTTCAGTGTCCAAATAGGAGGCCACCTCCTAATACCGTTTTTGGACAAAATGTAGATCGTAGGAATTTTCAGGAGGATCCCGCTAAGGTAGTCATGTCTGACTATTCAGCAAAAGGTGATATCGATGGTTATCGTGAGCCTTTCCGACCACGTGTCAGATACCATAAGTCTTCCCCTTCGCGTTACCATAATCCTCGACATAGGCATGTCCATGAAGAATCTAGGGATATCACACAAAGAGTCAAAGTGGATGTTCCTAATTTTGATAGTAGGTTAGATCCTGTTGTTTTCTTAGATTGGTTGGATGAAATGAATGACTATTTTGATTGGCATGATATGTCTGATGACCATCAAGTTCGTTTTGCCAAAATGAAACTCATTGATTCGGCTAAGAGATATTGGTAGGGAATCCAACAAGACCAAGAGCGCTTAGAGGGACAACCCATTACTTTATGGGCTGAGATGAAACAAAAATTGCGAGATAAATATCTCTCTAGTTACTATAAGCGCCAACTCTTTGACAAGTGAATGAACTTGAGTTAATTGACCTTGAGTGTGACTAATTACCTAGCTAGATTTGAAGAGCTTTTTATGAGATGTGACATAAAGGAAGAGCCTTGGGTAACAGTTACAAAATTCATTAATAGTTTGAGACTTGAGATTAGGAGAGAGATTAACTTACACTCTCCTGAAACAATTGAGGAAGCATATTATAAAGCCTTAGAGATTGAAAAGTACCTTAGGTCACCCTTTCAGCGTCGTATACCTTCTCAAACTGAAGAGTCTTAACCATTGAGGTCAGTCCCATTTGATAAGTCTCGAGGCATCCCCTAGTCAGGGCCTATCACATCCAGGGGTAACACTTACTCCAACTCGAGAGGTAATGTCACTAGGGACCAAGACTCTATACTCACGGGTTCTCACCAAGATAGTTCTTCCATATAATGTCACCGTTGTCATGAAAATGGTCATATTGCTTCACAGTATCCTTAGTGTACCTTGATCATTGACCAAGTGTTAGGGAATTCACTTGACGGAGAGGAAGTTGACCAAAAAGTTGATCCTCTAGATGAGGAACACCTAGAGTTACTAGATGAAAGTGAGGAAGAATGGCAGAACGATGATACCCTTTTCAGTGTGATGAGATGCATCTTATCCACCCTTTTCAAGCACAGAAGCGTGGAAATGTACCAGCATTTTTCATACTTTAGTCCAATGTGGGGGTTAAATTTGCAAGGTCGTCATTGATGGGGGAAGGTCATTGAATGTCATCTCTAAGTTGGTTGTAGCTCAGTTGTAGCTTAAGCCAGAGTCACACCCATAACCTTACAAGGTTGCATGGGTTGACAAGACATCCTTGCCAATCTCGCAAAGATGTTTGGTCCCTATTCAAATGGGTGACTATTCATATCATATATGGTGTGATGTCTTACCCATGGATGTCGCTTATGTCTTGTTAGGTCGTCTGTGATTTTTGATCAAGATGACAAACTATGGGAACGACAATACCTATGTTTTTAAACACAAAGGAAAAACCATCAAGTTAAAACCCTGCAAAACCCTCAGAAGGCAATAATTCAAAGTATAGGTCATCTTCCCAAATAATTCACAAGAAAAACCTTCACATCTTGACTTATAGAGAATTTGAAAAAGAGAGAAAAAAAGTCTGGCATAGTGATAGCGCTAGTTGTCAAAGAAGTTTTTTAGAGTCCTTTGGAATCTAAGGATGATCTTTTGCCTGAGGTTGATAGTCTATTGAGAGAGTTCCACGATGTGATCCCTAAGGAACTACTCGATGAGTTGCCACCAATGAGAGATGTTCAACATGCTATTGACTTAGTTTCAGGATCTCAATTGTCTAACCTTCCCCATTATCATATGAATCCCACTAAGCATGCTGAACTCCAAAGGCAACTAGATGGACTTTTGCAAAAAGGGTCTATTCGTCATAGTCTTAGTCCATGTGTTGTCTCTGCTTTGTTGACCCCTAAAAAAGATGACTCTTGGAAAATGTGTGTTGATAGTTGTGTCATTAACAAAATTATAGTCAAGTATCGATTTCCTATACCGAGACTTGAAGATATGCTTGACTTTTTGGCCGGTGCACTTTGGTTCTCCAAAATAGATTTATGTAGTGGTTATCATCAAATCCAAATTAGACTAGGAGATGAATGAAAAATCGTCTTTAAAACCCAGGATGGACTTTATGAGTGGTTGGTCATGCCTTTTGAATTGTCTAATGCACCTAACACATTTATGAGGGTTATGACTCAGATATTGTGTCATTTCCTAGGAAAATTTGTGGTGGTCTATTTTGATGACATCTTGATCTACAACCGGTCTATAGAAGAGCACTTGAATCATCTTCGACAGGTTTTTCATACATTAAGTGTGGAAAAACTCTATGCAAACCTTAAGAAGTGATCCTTTATGCAAACTCAAATGATTTTTCTTGGATTTGTTATTTCTGTGCATAATATTATAACTGACCCAGAGAAAATTCGTGCTATTAGGAATTAGCCAGTGCCAAAAATAATTTCTAAGGTTTGAAGTTTTCATGGTTTGACCACCTTCTATAGGCGATTTATTAAGGGGTTTAGTTCCATTATGGCTCCCATCACAGAGTGCATGAAAAAAAGGAGTTTCAATGGACTCTTGTTGCAACTAGAGCCTTTTAAGAAGTTAAGCACAAGATGACAAAGGCACCTGTCCTTCGACACCCAAATTTTTCTAAGGTGTTTGAGTTTGCTTGTGATGCATCTAGTGAAGTTTTGAGTCAAGAGGGTCATCATATTACTTACTTCAGCCAAAAGTTCAATGAAGCTAAACAATGATACTCTACATATGACAAAGAGTTCTATGCTATGGTATAAGCTCTCCACCATTGGAGGTACATCTGAGTTTGTGTTATATTTTGATCATCAAGCATTGAAATACCTTCACTCCCAAAGAAAATTGAGTGCTAGGCACGTTAGGTGGGTTGAGTTCCTTCAGGAGTATACTTTTGTTCTTCACCACCTAGCGGACATTAAAAATAAGTCTGTGGATGCTCTTAGCCGTGTAGTTGCTATTTTATAGACTATGAGTGTTCATGTGATAGTCTTTGATAGGATTAAAGATGAATATGCCTCTTGTCCTGACTTTGGTATCATTTTTCAGGATGTTCAAGCTAGTAACCGTCATGAGTACATTGATTTCCTCCTTAGAGATGATTACGTGTTTAGAGGGACCCACTTATATATTCCTCGTACTTCACTTAGGAATTTCCTGATTTAGGAATTACATGTGGGAGGTCTGGCATGCCATTGGTAGGGATAAGACATTTTTCACTTGTTGAGGATAGGTTTTATTGGCCCACTTTGAGGCGTTACATTATTAGAATAGTGTCACAATGTCGCACTTGTCAGTTAGCGAAGGCTAGGAAACAAAACACCGGATTGTACACACAATTACCAGTTTCACATACACCATGGAGGGACCTTAGTATGAACTTTGTATTAGGATTGCCTAAAATAACCCGTAATCATGATTCCATTCTGGTTGTCATGGATCAGTTTTCTAAAATGGTCAATTTCATTCCTTTCACTAAGTTTGTTAATGCCTCAAATGTAGCAAAATTATTTTTTTGAAAGGTCGTCCGACTACATGGGTTGCCTATTTCTATTGTGTCTGATTGAGATGTCAAGTTTGTGAGTTATTTTTGGAAGACACTTTGAAAACTCTTTGGGACTAGTCTTAAGTTTTTATTTGCCTTTCATCCCCAAACTGTTGGTCAAACTGAGGTTGTCAATCGTAACTTGAGAGATTTGCTTAGATTTCTAGTGGGTGAGAATATGAGAAATTGGGATTTGTTGTTGCCTACTGCTGAATTTGCCTATAACAACTCCGTCAACAGATCGACTGGTAGATCCCCTTTTAAGATTGTTTATGGTAATTCCCCTAGACAGCCTATTGACTTATTACCTTTACCTCATAATTCCTGGCCTTCACACTCAGTCGAAGGTTTTGCCCAGCATATTCATGACTTGCATGCTGACATAAGACAAAAAATTACATTAAAATGATAATTATAAATTGGTTGCAGCTGTTCACCGTAGGAAGAAAGAATTTACTGTGAGAGATTATGTCATGGTTCGTGTGCATCCTAAACGTTACCCTAAAAATTCTTTCAAAAAGTTACGTGTTTGAGCCACTAGCCCTTTTTGTATTCTTCCTAAGCTTGGACCTAATACATATCACCTTGACGTACCTTCGAATATGAGTATTAGTCTTATTTTCAATGTGAATGGATTGTTTCCTTATCATGGTACTTTTGAGTCTCCTATGTTGCATCACCTACAGTTCCTATTCTTCCACCTTTTCCACCATAGTTGTATGATCAAATTACAGATGTACTTGACGATTAGACTATGGGCTCCTCGGATGGAGAATATCGTCATTATCTTGTTCGGTGGAGAGATCGTCTAGAGACTGATGCTTCATGGATTGCTGAGGAGGAGTTTCTTCAGCTTGACCCTGATCTTCTAGAGCATTATCATGATTGTATCTCTCCATAGGTGAGTTCTTTTCAGTCATGGAAAATTATAGAAATTAGATTATATTTCGTTATAATAGACGCAGATGTAGAGATTATGAGTTATTTGTCATTTTGATTTTTAGGGGCTTAGTTATTATTTTGACTATTTATTTATTTTAGGGTTTACGTTCTCCTTATATATAGGGAATATGGTATTTGTTTTGGCAAACTTTGATTATTATTGAATATTAATATTGCTTCCTCCTCAAATTTTTTCTCTTTTCTCATCCTTTTCTTTTTCTCTTCTCATCCCTAATTCTTTCCTTCCTAGTCTACATCAGTTTGGTAATGCCTATTATCCATAGCTCAAGCCATTCAATTCCAATAAACTACAACCTACAACCAAACAGTGTGTTTTTCTTGGATATCCAACAAATTATTAGGAGTATTTCTGTTATGATCCACTTTACAATAGAATGTATATTTCCAGGCATGTAATTTTTTATGAAGACAAGTTTTCTTTTTCAATAATGTCTTCATCATATCATTCTTGTCCTTTTACTCATGAATTTTGGTTTCCTTTTTCTCACCCATCTTTACTTGGACCATCCCCTACACATCCAGATTCAACTATACCATTATCCACTGAAGTCTCTACTTCCAATTCATCATTCTCTAGTATTATTTCATTTGCTTTAATTCTATCCTTTCTACTTCTCCTACTGATGTTGCTCCAATTCCATCCTCCTCAATACCTTCTTCTATTTCACCAAACCCAAATCAACCCCCATGTGATGTTCATCCTATGCAAAGTAGAAGTAGATCAGGTATTTTTAAAAAGAAGGCATTTCTGGCTATAAGTAATTCCACTGAACCAGCCTCCTATACACAAGCTTCCAAACTTTCAAAATGGAATTCAGCTATGATTGATGAATTCTTAGCTCTGTAGAATCAACACACTTGGACTTTGGTTCCACCCACTTTTGATCATAATGAAATTGGTTGCAAATGGATTTTTAAACTCAAACATTATTCAGATGACAATATAGCTAGACATAAGGCACGGTTGGTTGTTAAAGGATTTCATCAAGAAGCAAGTTTGACAGAAACCTTTAGTCTAGTAGTTTGACAGGCTACTATTAAGCAGATTCTTGATCTCTTAGTTCAGTTGAGGTGGAAAATGCCTCAACTAGATGTTAAGAATGTCTTCTCACATGACATTCTCAGAGAAGAATTATACATGGCTCAGTCACAGGTCTTTGTTGATCCTCATCACCCTTATTATGTCTATAAATTATAGAAGGCCATTTATGGTCTCAAATAGGCTCCTAGAGCTTGGCTTGAGAGGTTTATTATTAAACTTCTTACATGTCAGTTTCAAGCCTTCCATGCAGATTCTTCTCTATTTTTCAGATATTCTTGTTCTTTAGTTACTATGCTTCTCCTTTATATGGATGATATTAGCATCACTAGGACTGATGAATCCTACAAGGCCACTCTTATTCATCATCTCAGTCAAGACTTTGACATGAAAATTTTAGGCCTTCTTAATTACTTCCTTGGTCTTGAAATTTAGTATACCTCTTCTTCTCTTTTTGTTAGTCAAGAGAAATATGTTTATGATCTTTGACAAAGAGTCAATATGTTTAATTGCCATGCACTACTCTTTGTCTTACCACCCAAAGACTACTCAGCACATATGGCAAACCCTTTATTTGATCCTACCTTTTACAAAAGTAGAATTAGAGAATTATAGTACCTCATCTTTACCAGACCAGACATTAGTTTTGCTATTAACTATGTTTGCCAATTATTGACTGCTCCAACTGATCTGCATCTTCAAGTGGTTAAGAGGATTTTGAGATATCTTAAAGGGACCCCAACTCTTGGCAAAACCTATAAACTAGGTTCTCTTTGTTTATTAGCCTATTGTGATGCAGAATGGGTCGGTGATCCTATAGACAAAAGGTCCATACTAGCTATATCATTTTTATTGGTTCTAATCCCATACATTGGGCAACCAAGAAGCAATCCACAGTTGCTAGATCTTCCACTAAAGCTGAGTAAAGAGCATTAGCAGTCAATGCTGTTGAAATCTCTTGGTTCAAAATGCTTCTTTGTGACCTTCACATTTTCTTAGGTCAAGCCCCTTTGCTCTGATCAGATAATAATTCTGCCTTAGTTCTCACTGCTAATTCTTTTTTCCATGCTCGAACCAAACACAAAGATTGATTATCATTTTGTACGAGAAATAGTAACTAGAAAAGATCTTCGAGTAGGTCATGTCTCTTCCACAGAGTAGATTGCTAACATCTTCATAAAAGGGTCTTCCTACTTTTAAATTTCATATTCTCAGAGACAAACATATGATGGATTCCCCCATCACTTTGAGGTGGCATATTAGCACAACTAATCTAGCACAAGCATATCCATCTCATGCTCATAGTCCATTTCATCAATTCTTAGCTGAACAACTCAACCAATCACAGTCCAGTATTACTATCTACCCACGTGATCACCATGTGAAGGGCATCTGATCATCATGTGAAAAACACCTATAATAATCCTGACGTATTGTTGTAATTAACAGTAGTGAAGTCATTAGCTTACAAAATATAATTTCTATTAGTAGATTAGTTATATAAATAAAGACACTTGTATACATAATCAGTTGAGTTGAATAATACTTCTTCTTCGTTTTTTTGTTTCTCTCTCTTTGCCTATCTTTCTAAGGTAAGTCAAAATTTTCATCGATAAACTTAGCTTGTTTAACACCCTTACTTAAAAATAATTGTAAATCAACTTTTGAAGAACAAGAAAACACCATAGATGATTTCAATAATTTATATTGATTTCAAACACTAGTTAGACTTGCCAACAAAACATCACCAATCAAACTCAAATTAGTCAACGATGTGTTTCTCTGGTGAAGTGATATTCACATTACATTTCAAGGTCCAATATGTCAGGCAGCAACAGTTGCACATAAAAATGTGGAGCTAAAAGAAAAAGTCGACGACAAGTGACATATTGCACATACAAGATCTTAGAAACATGAATAAAATTTCACTAAAGCTACGCAAAGTATTTATACTACTACAACTTTAAGAATGCAAACCCAAGCATAGATTTGTCTCAAAGTAATAATAGACTAAGGAAGTCTGAGATTGTATCTCAAGGATTTGGAAAACTTGAAACACAAGAAAAATAAAAGAAAATTATTTTAAAAAATAAAAGAAAAGAGTAATTTGAAATACTAAAGCATCGGGTATTCCCTTTCAATTGGGAATTAGCTGAGCAGTGATCCCAATCAAAATATTTAGCGTTGATAATATGAAAACATCAAAATTTATAACCAATAAATTATTCGAATAAATTTAGAAATTCACATGCAGATTACAAGCATTTCTCGTGTCCAGTGTCTATAATAAATCAAGCTCTCTAACAAATAAATCCTATTTTATTGAAAATAATATATCAATTATCTTATGAAAATTCTAATTAATTAATTCAAGTATGAAATAACCAGTTATTTGACTCGTATCGAATCTCAAGCATTCAATATATGTGGCACAATGAATCAGTAAATTATACATAATAAAAACTTTACTAGAAGACAAGAATTGAATTAAAAGAATAAATCAAGCATTAAAAATATTGAATCAAGAATAAATACCAAGCTTTAAAATATCTCTCCTAACTTTAGTTAGGGATTTAGCAATCCATAAAAACTAGTGCAAAAAATAAGGAGGGGGGCTAAAGTTAGAATACAAAGAAAGGCCTATGCCTCTTTAGATATGCTTTTGAGGAATGCTTGCCTTTATTCGTCGTTTGCCCTAATCTCCGAACCGGTCATATGTATATGGCTTATACAGATAGGTGAGTGTCACTCTCCCTCGGAATGATGCAAAAATAGGGTGAATGTGTGTGTGGGATGAAATTATGTGTGTGTGTACAAAAGTGCTCTCTAAGCATAGAGAGACTTTCAAGGGTCGTGTTTTACTTACAATTAGTATTGCAAGGTCATCTCCTCAAGGAAGGAAGGAAATTATGTTGAAGGTGATTTTGTGAAAAATGAAAAATGTAAAAATCTTTGAGTTTTGTATTTTGGTGAGTTGTGGTTTTGATTAAAATGAAATAAAAATAAGTGTTGGTTAATCCAAAGAGGTCATTCCAATAGGAATGTCAAATTAACTCAAGACATTCTTCCAATGGTGCCTAGACGTTCGATTGATTCGTAGGAAGCAAAGGACTAAAATGGAGGTGAGAATTCAAGCATATCCCATGATAAGCCTATGGGGTATCAAGAATTCATAACCACGTCCACACTCAACCTAGTCAAAACCAAATCGTCTTTCACTACAAAGAGGAATGAAAAAGAGTTGATTTAGCATACCTAAGAGGAATTCTCCCTTGGATTAGCCAACCTAATGCTTAACTACTCATATTTAATGCAAGAACATACATGAAGTAAAGAGACATTGTGAAGAAATGAAGATTAAAAGTTAAATTAATGCAAGAAAAGTCAAATTATGAAGTAGTGCATTGAATACCCATTTTAAAACCTTGAAATGAAGAAAACTCAATACAACAATGGTAGAATCAAAAATGTGTAACTAAACTTGCAGTGCACTTATAATAAATGACATTAAAGGTAATAAATGAAGCTTACAAAAGTCTCACACAAGATTACAAGTGAAATGGGTGGAAGAAATGCAAAAATCTAAGCTTTCTCTCTCTAAAACTATCTCTTCTTCCTTGAGCGTTTCTCTCTAAAATGCTCTATGACCTGAATAATGTCCAATGAAGCTTGTATTTTCATCCATAAATCTCCCCATAGCCTGTGTGACAGACCTCCCATCCATAGGAGGCTAACTTGATGGCCTTGGGTAAGCTAGGACAGGCCTAGCCTGCACTTCCTAGGCTTCCCTCTTCTCTCACCTCCTCATTAATACTTGAACCTCCAAAGTCCAAGTCTAGGTGTGGGGAGGCATGTCCGTATAAGGGATGTCAGAGGACAAGTGGGAGACTCATAGGTGGGACCCCCCATGTGGCAAAACTTAAGTTACAAAATCTGACTTTTTTCAGCAAAACCTACTAATAGGTTTTACTCCAATAGCCAAACCTTCCGGAAGGTTTCCGGTAGAACCAATTCCAGTAGCCAAAACCTACCAATAGTTTTATGAACAAACCTATCGGTAGGTTTTTACTTGTTTTGTTCAAATCTTGATTCTTTCACCTTCTAAGCCATCGTCAAGCCCCTCCCTTATCTCTATTGACTTTGAGCACTGCAATGGGGGCTTAACATGCACCATTTAAGCTCTTTTACCTACAAACACACCGAAATTTCATCAATAGCTTGAAACATTGCAATTCCTCCCATATTCACCACAAAAACAAGTCTGAAAGGGTGCAAAATGTGCAAATGATGTGCAATATTTTTGCGCTAATCATGGAACAAAACCTAATTACATAAGATTTTCAAATCATTGGTTGAGTTTCCTCATCGCATTTGGAAGCATGTTTCCAAACGTCCAGATGCACCTTGAATTTTTGGCCTTTCCGTCCATCTCATCCAAACACACGTTTTCTCATGTTCAAATGCATGAGACAGGATGATCCTTTTTGTTTCCTTGTACTATGGATCTCCTCCTCTTCTTGCACTTTTTCCTTTTAATCACTAATTTCATCATTTAATTTGTAAAACTGGACAAACACTTTAAAAAGAAGGTGATATCCAAACTTACCAATTAATCATTTTCAATGCTTTACCCAACATAATTAGCCATAATTAATATAGAAATAACACAATATTAAAGGCTAATATTTTTCATAACATTAATTGGATTGCCAAGAGAACGTGTGGAAACATATAAATCTAGGGAGTTTATATATGAGGACGCACAACAAAGATGTGATGAGAAAAATCCAGAAGGCAAGCAACCAAAAATGTGATTGTGCAAAGGTCCTATTTGAAACCCACATTCCAAATTGGCTACAAATTGCTACTTCAAGTCCATAAAAGGTTCGGACTAAAACCAAAATTTCCAATAGCTAACTATGGTAAAAAATTGAATCCAATATAAGTTCGTTGCACAACCATAAAACCATTATAAAAATATACCACAATGATGGAGAACAATAATTTTCATTGATGGAGAATAATAATTTTCATTAATGGAGAACAATAATTTTACAAGAATAGTTAATGGAGGAAAACCACCATAAATTCAAAATTGAAATTCATGATAATTAACTGGATTCACAAAGAGTACAAGTCAATTTGTACATGGGAAGAATTATTTGGAGTTAGATAGTAGAAAACAATTCAATAAACTTTCAAGGTTAATGTTCTGAAAATTGGGTGAATGATGCATATAAAAAAATTAATCAAGGCAAAGTGCTTAAAACCTAAAGTGAGAGGTGTTGGACTAAAATATATTTTTAGTAATAAAATTTGAATTTTTGTCAACTTTGAGCCTAAATTAAAGTGAAACCCACTCATTGTTTGGAGTAAATTTTTATGGGTTCGAGTTTTACTTTATGAGGAGAAAAAATATAACATATTCACTTTGCTCAAATCAAGTAAGAAGTGGATGTAAAAATAGGTTCCAAAAGTGACCCTCTTCGAATGTGAAAATAAAGGTTGAAACAATGTAAATTTGACACCAATCCCACATTAGTTAGGCAAGAAACTTAACATGTGCATCTATATCTCAAGTTTGCACTATAAGTTGGGTTCCAATGGGTAACACAATTTTTTGAGCAGAGTGAGCAACTACACAAAATTGGTTACCA
Source organism: Ilex paraguariensis (assembly GCA_963454935.2). Classification (NCBI taxonomy): domain Eukaryota; kingdom Viridiplantae; phylum Streptophyta; class Magnoliopsida; order Aquifoliales; family Aquifoliaceae; genus Ilex; species Ilex paraguariensis. The sequence continues at coordinate 377,880 of CAUOFW020005125.1, read as the reverse complement.
CACACGTGTCACCCGCCTAACTGGACTTGACCCTATGAGACCCAAACATACATATCATATTATTTTATAAATATTATGGGTTAAAGTGTAATTTATTAAGATATGCTTGGGTTAAAATTATGATAATTAAATCCTAAGAAGTTAAATATGCTTTGAATTATAAAATTTTATTGTTGAATTACAAGGTAGTGGAGTGTATAGATGAGAGCTTAAAAGTGTCAGAAAGATTTGTGTGTCAAATGTTAGAATAAAGAAACAAGGGAGGAGCTAGACTTAATTAAGGGAAAAGGCATGAGTCCAGAGGGACACTCAGTTTCACAATATTTCTCCAACTTTGTGTTCAATGGGTATATAAGGAAGTCTTTTAGTATTAACCGATTAAGGAGGTGAAGAGAGTTAAGTTTGAGGGTTTGAAACAAATCGAGAATCTCTTCTACCGAAATTGAAGGAGGGGAAGAACTTCTACATATTTGAGTTTGTTTTTATTTTCTTCATTATAGTAGCATCATGCTTGCATAAGTACAAAGAATTGGGTGGTAATTGTGTTGAAGAGTTGACCCTTAAACCTTGTGGGTAGAAATTTGATAAAATTTGGAGGTATCAAATCGCAACGAAGGTAAAGTATATTTGTCAATTAGTGTGTTTCTCTACTTCTAAATTCATCTTTGAGGCATGGGTAGTTGTTATATGATGTTAGGATTGGGTTTGGGTGGAAGAAGATGAGGTTTGAATTGAATTTTTAAGCTTCGAAATCGGGTTCAACCAGTTGATCAAAGTTCTAGTTAGGCTTCAATCAGTTAAAGCATGTGTTGAACTAGTTGAACGTGATACCAAATGGGTTTCAATTGGTTGAACAACATGTTGAATCGGTTGGTCAGGCAAAGTTTTGGGCTATTTTGTTATGGAGTTCTAAGCTTCTATCCAACCTCCTAAAACCTTATCTAGGCATCTAATGGATCTTAAATAAGTTCCTTATGGGTTTAATCGATTACAACTACATGAGTTGAGGATTAAATTTGTAATTGAAATGAGTAAAGTGAGTAATTGATGAGTAATATTCAAGGTAGTTTAAAGTACACTATTTAGTAGGAAACTTAGAGATGTGTTAACACGGGCATGAATACGTAGTTATATACACTTAAAAAAGATAAAATGAATATATGAAGGTTATTTATATGTGGCTATTATGATGTATGGTAGGAACAGAGGCGTCGATCCACATGTCAAGTACCCTTAAAGTTTCATCTAAGGACGGGGTTTAATAGTTTAAGTAAAAATTGACAAGGGGAAAAGTAGTATACCAAGTAAACAATTGAAAGACAAATGTAAGGTAGGTATATACATGTTGATACAAAAGTTGAAAATTTGATTTGTTAGTATGAGAGGGCATAATGAGTACATAAGGAAAGTATATTCGTGATATCAAATAAAAAGAGGTATTAATACTGGCAACACTAGCTTTATAATTTGTAACACCCCAAAATCCACCTTGGACGACATTACTATCTAAAAATCATTCACATCACGAGAGTAACTAATACGATTCATAAATAAAGATAATTTCATTCATCATCCATAAATATATATAACATCAACCAAAAGAATATGTCAAACTATGGCCATTACATCCAAAGAAATTTGCCAAACAATGACAATTACGCCCAAAAGAATATGCCCAAACTAGTATCTCGCAGTGGATTAAGAAAAGTATCAACATGAGCATTCTCTCAACATGAAACTCCTAGTCTAGTACATAAAAATAGCAATTCTAGACATCCCCCTCTGGATCCACATGCCCATCCACTTGAGCTTCCCAATTTACCTGCTCGTCAACTCCGAGCTCTTCCTCTAAACCGAAATCTGAAAATAAATATTATTTGTAGGGAGTAAGCATTAAACTCCGTAGGAAAATCCTCCCAAACTTGAACAAGGTTCTGAAAACATATAAAATAATTCGGTCTCATTTCACAAATATCATATATAACTTTTAAAAGAAAACAGTGACAGTTCATCCGATCTCAAGTTTAAGCAATATCAATAAATTAAAAGAAGAGATAAAAACCAATTCCCAACAATAAGCTATTTTCAATCATAAACCATTTCCACAACAACAAACACTACCCACAATTTGTACCATTTCCAACAGTGTATATCAAACCACAACTTGTATCTCAGGTATGATGTATGACATTGTATGAATAAACACATGAAGAATATCCTGATCCACACACACACACACACCCAATCCTTGCAAGGATATCAAACTTTAGGAAGGGTGTATATCAACGTTTTGGCAGTGACGAATCCAATCCAGAAATAGTATACTAACCCTCATTCTCGGTATTCGTGAGTGAATAGTAGTTTGATACTCACAAGGCACCAACCCCACTATAAGTGGTAGAAAAAATTCAAATCCGCATGGAGTAAAAAAAGCATTTACCCACTCTACGATACCCAGACAACGGCCACCATGGTCATCCAAACATCCACAAGAGATACAATACCCAACAATTTCTCAAATGACAAGGAAATTCAAAATCCCCAAATTTCACATGTAGTATTACCATAGAACAATTTAAGAAAATAAGCAAAAGATCATCAACAATACCATTTTATTGTTCAATACAAAGCACTAAAGTTTTAAAATCAAGGACAAAGGAAAAATCAAGAGAAAATTCATTTCTCTTGAAACTGGGTTCTAAGACAAGAACAAAAAAAGATTTGATAGCTATTCCACCATAGCTTCCCTCAAAACATGGGAATCTTTGTAAAAATATCAAGGAATAAGGATTTCATAGCATATATATATGATTGAGATTAAAAAGAATACATATATGTAAGGTTTAACCTCAATGAACAAGAGTGGGAATAAATTTTTACCTTGAATCAAAAGTTCCAAGCAAAACCTCTAGCTCTAGAAACTTCCTTCCTCCCTTTTCTTTTTCCTTTTATCTTCTTCTATGGTTCTATGTGGTTTGGGGTGAGAGTGGAGTGAAAGAATGGAAGAGAATGGGAAAAAAATGGTGTTTTAAAACCAGCCCAATCCCAAATTTTACTATTCATAGGACCAAAAATTACATTTTTCTCTGAAATTATAATTTTACCACTAAATATCTCCAATTTGATCTATATGACTACCTTAAGTTTTTAGACATTTCGGATTTATTTTTAATGTTATTTTAACCTAAAACTATTTAGTTTTATGATTTATCTTTATTCTAAAGTATATTTACACTCGAAACACTAAAATTACTATTTTATCCCTCTAAACCACTATTAATGAAAGTTTTGAATCGATTGACCCATCCAAAGTCCAACATACCATTTTTGGTACTCTATTATTGTCCATTTATAACATTTGAAGGAAAGAATACATAGTCCCAAAGCTTGACAAAACAGTTTTAAAATTTCTAATTTTTAGAAAGAGTTTCGGTACACGGTACCGGTATGGTTTGTCCAGATTTGCCTGTTTCACCTGTTTTTTATTTTCAATCTGTTCCAAACCCTTCCAAAACCAACTCAAACTTATACAACATACATTTGTACATCAAACATAGTTGGTACAAGTTCTACTACAAACGATTTCACATATTTACCCGGATTTTACAATATTAGCATTTTCAAAAAAGAAATGATTACTTGTTATATAAAGATAAGAGTGTGGGGGGGAGGGGAGTTTACATAATTAGAGGGTCCTTTGTTTTGAGAGAAAATCTTTGGTGAGATTTGCATCAAAGTTAATATTGGATAACTAATAAAGATGTAGGTTTTATTTAATAAAAATTTTAAATTACACTATCGTTTCACATACACACAAGTCTCTAATGGGAATGTGTATATGAATACTTTTACATAGAATTTAAATCTATAGTGTAGCTTGTGTGTAAAAATTTTTAGTGTATCAAATTTTTTTCTTAAATCTCATTGGCAATTAGGAAATAATGATATATTCTAAATTTCAGGATGCAATAAAAAAAAGTTTATAGGTACCTTCACTAGAAACCTTCACGAGACACCATTCGTCCACTAGGGGTGACCTAGGGTTAAAGGTTTGTTATATTCACCAAATGCAATCGTCTACCCGACGAAAATGGCCTTAGGTTGATTAGTGTTTAATTCAAATTCACTTTGAATCCTAGGAGTTTGATAGTTTTATTGCATGTTTTGTGTGTTTCAATTAGCATGTTGTGTGTTAGTGAGTGAGTAGGTGTTTTAAGCATGTAAATACTATTTAGAAAGCATTGGGTTTATTAAAATAAAGAAAAGAAAACAAAAAAAGGGAAAAAAAACAAAAATTATCCTGATGTACATAGGAGGGGGCAGATAATGATGTATTAGTACAAACATCATTGTATTGGTTCATCGAGGGTTGACTTTTTCAGTCTTTAAAAGGGGGAGACCGACAGTTTCATTCACTTTTTTCCCAAAATTCTAACACTCTCTCCCTCTCAAACTCTCTCTTAACTTCTGAAAACACCACCCCATCCCTATTTCTCCCACTAAACCACTCCAAACCACCAAATCCTTCATATCTACATTTACCCAAAACCCTAAACATCTTATCAATGTCGGCAAGGAAAGCTTTCAGTTACACCTTGCATTGGGTAGATTCTTGGTTATGGATGTTTGTTTATGCTTTAACTATTATGGGCTTGGTTCTCGTAGGCATGGCCAAGACGCTAGGGTCTTTGGCTTCGGCTTCAAGGCCCCAAGAGATTAGGTAGGGAAAAGGGAAAGGGAAGGCTACTTAAGAAGGCGAGCTAGAGGAGCTTGATGTGAGGAAAAGACATAGGCTCATGTATGAGTCTACCATTGCATTGAGAGGAATGACATGCAAGAGGATGGTTGATAAGCAGAGTTTAGGTAAGAGTAACCCATGTGGCAGATTAGAGCTCGAGGTCTAAACTTCTTCTTTGAGTCGGTTAGTGGGTACATTCTGAACTTCTATCGTGAGTATTATTGTGGGCTAAAGTTAGTGGACAATAACTTGATGATTTTGAGAACTATTGTACGGAGTCGTATGAAGTTACACCAAATAGTATAGCCACGTACTTAGGTTATATTAGACCCCATCCTGAGGATATTGACTACCTTACCCCGAGTTTACTACCAAGAGACTTGGAGAGTATGCTGAGATCATGCATGAGCATTTTGAGTAGTTTACAGGTGAGTTTGTTTAGGGATGCATAAGTGCTGATCACAGGACTTTGAACAATACCTGCACTGTAATGTGTGCCCCAAGAGGAATGAGAAGAAGCCGACTCGATCCCAGATCACACTTTTATATAAGTTCATGATGGGATCAAGGATAAGCATTGCACTAAATGATGAGGGAGTATATTTCTACTACTAGGCCCCAGGAAAATATGTCATTCAGACATATCATCACAGTGATGTTTGAGAAGATCGATATCTGGAAGATTTAGGCTGATAGGAGGGTCCCCTGGAGAAGGGGCCTGTGAGTGGTTTGGGAGAGAAGAAGAGTTTCACTATGACTAAAGCCTCTAGAGTAGCTAGATCTTCACAGCAGCCTGCATCATCAACTGTTGTGGCTACTCATCCTCCACCTACCTCTAGAGCCACCATTCCACATATGGTGACTTGGTTAGCTGAGACGATGGGAGGCCTAGAGTCTAATATGGTTGATATGAGGGAGATACATGTTAGGATGGCCAGAGACTTGGATTTCTCTCTGGGGATACAAAATTGATTGTTTGAGATTCTTGCCCCTAGAGGGGTATTACCAAGAGTTTTTCTACTTTCCACATTAACTACTACTACCACTTCTGCACTTGTTGCACCCCCCTGCTACATCAGAGCTACCTCCAGCTTTTGTCTTAGAGCTGAGAGATGTGGTATAGGAGATAGGGAGCAGTGAGGATCACAAGGGTGACAATGAGGAGCAAGAGGAGGGTTCTGAGTAGTTTGTTAGGCTTAGGATGATGTATAGTTTTCTTTGTTGTTTATTAGGAAGTTGTCTCAATGGGTATTGTAATAGTTTAGGACAAAAACCCTTTAGTTTTTGTCCAAAGGTTATTGTAGTTTGATCTTTTGTACCCAATACCAGTTGTTATATATAAGACATATTTTGACTTCATTGTGTGTTTAAAAATCTTTGTTATGTATTTGTTGTGTATGAGTTATGTGAGGTATGTATGATGAATTTAATTGTGTGCGGGATTGATGAATGGATGAAGGCATACTTTTCTATGTTTAGTTTGCTAGGGACTAGCAAAGCTTAAGTTAAGGGATGCAAGGCACTCAATATTGCATATTTCATGATTTAATCCATTCATTTTATGTATTGATTTGTTGTTTAATTCTTTGAATTAGGTCTTAATTTGATTAATGGTGTGAATCTGTGTTGTAGGTGTAAGGAAGCGAAGAATGAGTGAAGGGGATTCAATGGAAGTATCATGGGGAAGTATAACAATGATGAGGAAGTGGATCAGGAAGAACAAAGCAGGAAATCAAGAAGACCCTGATGTGCCAGTACAAGTTGTACCAATTTTTCAATTTACAATAGTTGTTTGTACCAATTCATCCTTCTTTGTACTGGTTCATTGAGTTACAAAAGTTTGTCAGAGGTTTATTAGGAAATCGATGTACTGGTTCGTCAACCCTTTGCACCAGTTCATGAGTTTCAGAAGTTTTACAGAAGTTCATCAGAAATGTAATGAACCGGTTCACCAACCCTTTGTACTTGTTAATATTCACACATATACAATGCACAAGTCCCGAGCTCTCATCCGGATGTTGTGGGATCACTCTTATTTAGTCCCACACTCAAGGGGAGGCTACCAATCCCTAAGGTCTTGCTTTTAATTGGATGAATGCACCTTCCAAAGCTTTATGAGAGGAACCTGATTGGATGGCTTTGGCGGAGGAAACTTCTTCGACACCCACCCACCACCCGCACCACACTCCTTGACCAATGAGGGAGGAAGAATGAATGTTAAATATACCTATATTCCTACATACAAGGGAGCCTTTTTGCTTATCTTAGTTTCTAGTTTTAGTTTTAGCTTTGGTTTTATGTTTGCCAAGCTTTGGAGAAGGCAACCAGAGAGTTCATTTTCTAAGCTTGTTTTGTATTGTTTGTCTTGCATTTGAACTTAGCATTTTGAAGTAAATCTAGTTAAAGGTTATTACTTTCAATCTTCTTGTTCATTTTCGTTGATTTTACATGTTATTTATCCCCAATTTTGGTTACTGGGTTTTGCTTCCAACTAAGTTTTTGCACGATCCGAGGGATGATTCTTATTTGTAATCATGCATTATGAATTCTCTAATGTGTTCTAACCATGTAATATGCTTTAGAGATGGTAAAAATCACGTTTGAAAACTAGTGTTTATGTGCACACTTTAATTTCTTGTGGACGGTACGAGTAATGCCTAGGGTTCATATATATATCTAAGTATTTATCATTCTTGTTTTCATTACCTATATTCAAAGTAAAACATATTGTTCAAAATTGATTTTAGTAGAATATTTTCCATCCGAGTGAATTTGATTATGATATTGGATGAGTTATAAATGAAAATTGATAAACTTGATAATGATGGGTTGATTCCCAAGGCTTGACCGACTGTTTTTTTATTTGAATTTATTACATTAGTTACTACTCTCACCATTTTACACAAAATTAAAGGATTTTTAATTCTCTATGCAAATACATCACTATTCAAATTACCATTTGTTCTTGAGGAGATGATATTGGAATTTTTGAGTTACTACACTGCACACACTTGCTACGTTTGGGAAAAACACATTACAAATACATCATAGGTGTGAACATAATTATTGGAAGAAATATTAAAAAACTGACTCAAGCAATAACTCTGTTCATGTGGAATGGAATGATGATTACTAACCTAATTTGTTACCTTCATGTGTATGTTTTGTACAAAGCAACATTTTATGCATTTAGGTCGTACTATAAAACATTAGATGTGTTACGTATTTTTGTTGGTTGTTTTTGGTGGGGGGGGGGGGGGGGGGGGGAGGGAAGGGAGGGGGTGGTCTGTATAAGGCAACATAACAATATGGTTAACATCGACTATTTTGGTCATAAATTATGTGCTTGAAATTTTTTTTTAAAAAATGTTCAATCTTGTATTTTTCGGCCAACCGATAAAATAATATTAAAATATTACAATTGTTTAAATTCCATATAATATCCTAAAAATCATAATTTCACTTTGAAAAAAATATAGCTTATTTTATGGCATTCAATATTGTTATTATTCATTGTTTTCATTAAAATATTCGTCTAAACTAATTTTACTCACCCTACCTACCCATTCAAATTTGGCATAAGATTGGAACCATTTTATTAAAAAGGGTGTAATAGTTATTTCTTTTACATTTGTGAGCACATATGCATGTGGCCCACAGTTCCAAATTTTTCTAGTGAAAATTAAAAGTGAGTCCCCGTAGATATACTTGTTTGGAGATAAGTTTACAAAGAAACTTATAAGGGACTAAGTCTATATTTAAAATTAAATGTAATGACTTAAATCCATTTTTTTTTTATCTCAAAAATTTCCTTCCTTGAAAGGAAGTTAATTTTTTCTCTCTCATATCTATCTATATCTATATATAGGTTAAGAGTTTGACTAACATTAAAATTTTTTCTCTCTCTTATCTATCTATATCCATATATAAGTTAGGTATATATATATATATATAGTAACATTAAAAATAAAAAATAGTAACATTCAAATACAAAAAAAAATTACTATAAATTTAAATAGTAAAATTCAAATTCATGTTACTATTTTTTTTATTATATTACTATTCATATTACTATTTTTGTTGAACATGTTATTACTATTATTTTCCTAAATATTAATATTCAATGTTACTATTTTTTTTTAATATTACTATTTTTTGTATTTGAATGGTACTATTTTGCATTTGAATTTGAGAGAAATAATTCTTGTTAAGTATGTTATAGTTTTTGTTAAGCGTGTTATTACTTTTGTTGAACATGCTACTGTTGTTATTTTTTAAAAATATTAATATTGAATATTTCAAATTTTTTTATGTTTAAATGTTACAATTTTTTTGTGTTTAAATGTATTATTTTTTGTGTCCAAATGATAACTTTTTTATATTTAAATGTTACTATTTTTTTGTGTTTAAATGTATTATTTTTTGTGTCCAAATGATAACTTTTTTTTGTTTGAATGTTACTATATATATATATATATATATATATATATATATATATATATACATATACACATCTAACCTATATATGGATATAAATAGATGAGAGAGAGAAAAAATTTTTAATGTTAGTCAAACTCTTAACCTATATATAGATATAAATAGATATGAGAAAGAAAAGATTTTAATATTAGTCAAACTCCTAAAATTTAAGAATTTTTAATTTTTAGTTTTATTTCACTTTTAAAGGGAAGAGATAATATAGTAAAATTGATAAAAAACAGACTTCATAACAAACGTTTCCTTGACGGACTTAAGTCCAAATAAGTCCATATAGGGGGACCGACCTTCAAATTTCTCATTTTTCTATCCAAATGAAGTATTAAATTGTATCAAGTTAATTGAATCCAACGTATGGTAAATTATTTGGATTGGATTAGATGAGATTGAGCTCAATATCCAATCCAGCTCAATCGTCCCATAACAAGCCCAACACACATGGTAGAATTACCTTATATATTTGGTGATTTATCATTGAATAATGATATTAAACCTAAATATCTGATATAATTTGTTGACTTAATAACAGTCAATTTAAAGACGACAGTGAATTAAGTTAATTAATTAAGTAAAAATAAATTAAATTCAAATAATATTTTACTCTTTGCCAGCGGATAATTACACAGTTTTTCCACCAGCAAAAAAAAAAAAAGGAAACATACAGCTTCCAAAACGACATCGTCCAGGAATACGGCGTCGTTCGATGTTGTCTTCCCTATTCTCGAGAATTAATTTTGGCTACCCAAAAATTCCGTATAATGTACCATTCCTCAAGGAACGGGTTGATAGATAATGACTACTATAGCCGATCTTTTGAAAGCACAATAGAAAAGCGAGTTACAGAAGAAGAACTACCACCAAAGATCCGGTCAGATCTATACTAATTCTACCTCCTTTCTCTCTCTCTCTCTCTGCCTGTTCGGTCGATTCCTTCTATCTCTACCTCTATTTACATATATTTATATATATATATATATAGATATTTATACATTTGTTCATAGATTATAGTTTGTATTCCGAGTCGAAGCAAAATAACGCGAAGTTCTAGATCTCTTCGTCTGCTGTATGGAATGCAGAGTGTTTTTTGTTTGTAATTTATTTTGAGTCCCGGATCGATTTCTGATTTCTAGGGTTTTAACGTCAAATTGAGTGTTGTAATTTTGTGCAAAGTTAGGGTTTTTCTGTAATAATGTATGAGATCTCCAGCTATGTCTTGCAAAGGCCCCACCTTTTGGCCGGTTGATTGTCGTTTGTCTCTGCCAAGGTGTGTATGAAGATTTGGTGTTTCTTATGTTTTGGAGAAGAGGAGGAAGATAATTATTGTAGTAAGAAGAATAAAGGGACGATTATGAGGGAGGACAATTTGTGGAATGGAAGTGAGGGTAAAACTGAAGACATGGATGATGATGAACCTGAGGGTTTGGGATTAGGGTTTTCATTGGGGAGGGTAGGAAGCGAAGAGTTACAATCACTACTTGGTGATGTTAGAAGTGATGTTCCCGAAAGAGAGGGGCTTGGTATTGGTAGTGGTAGCACGGAGATTTTTCAGTATTATGATCAGTTCCTTTCAAGTAGAGGTCAGGTTAATTTGAAATTGGGTTTGGGGGAGGAGTCTTCATCGGCAGCAGCAGGATTGGACAGAGAGAATTGTGATCACGATTCCCACAATAAACGACCGAAAGTTCATTCCTTTTCACTGTGAGACCCTCTCTTCTTTTTTTTTTTTGGCTCCTTTTTAATGAAAGACATCCACACATATATAATGTTTGCTGCATTATGATGAACATTGATCCACAGTATACTTATGGGTCTGCATTTACCTAATTAATATATTTTTGTCCGAATTAGTACCCCTAACAAGTGATGCATTAGCTCTCTAGTGGTTTCTGGTCAGTTATATGTTTTGGTAGTGGATCAGAACCTACTTAATTGTGTGTCACAATTTCAAATTTCAAAATTTACATAAGACTGAAATAGTTATGTCTGGATATATGTTGATTTTGGAGTTTGGTTTATTTGGAAAAGGGAAAGCACATTTGTAGTTCGACTTGTCTAAGGGAACCACTTATTTGAATTGTCCGGCGAAGTGGAATTATGATGTTATTCTGAGGTATTTGAATCCAGTTACATAACAGTGAAGCTAATTATCTTACTTTATTTTCTGGGGAGAAAATGCTTTTTGCATCTTGTAGCTGTGTAGCATTCTAGTTGTGAATTTTGCAATTGAAGTCTATTTGATGGTTGATAAATGTAAAATTAAATGTGACCAACAATTTCGTTTTTTTTTTTTTTTTTTTCTGATGGGAAACCCAACAATTTTTTTACTTTGGAAGTAGCTCTTCAAAAGATAAAATGGATGGAAAAGGTGTCCATCAAAGAAAAGGAATAACAAAAACCGATTCCTAATAACTATGCCACCTAAAGGAAAGGAATAAATATAATTGATATATAATAACTATGTATCACATGAGGCCCTCCAGGGTACCAAAATGTCTACCAAAATACAAATAAGTGAAATTCTCTCAAAATCCTTGGAAATTGAAGCCCATAAAGAAGCCAAGAATTAGATCTGGTCCCATACGCCTTCCTTCCATTCAACTTGTTCTCAAATATATCAGAATTCCTCTCCAACGGAATTACCCCAAATTGTGGTTGCAATTGCGGAGTTCCAAAGGCCCAAACCTTTCTTATGCTTTCCACACCCTTCAAATTGGTCGTCCACAAGCATAGAATAAATGTCAGCACCCAACTTAACTGTGTCAAGTGAAGTAGTTTGGGCCACAAAACAATGGTATATGGCAATGTAATAATAATTGATCAATACTCTCACCAGTACTTCTACACATCACGGACCACTGTGGAGAAATCTTCTTTAATTAGATCATTAATGAGTTGTAGTCCATGTACAAACTTATAGTTTGGGAAACAAAGAACCAAGATCATCAATCAGCATATCAAAGAAAGATTTACAAGAGAAAGAACCTATAGATTCACAAACATATTTTCTTTTAACGCTTGACTATTGATACAAATTGAAGTCTTTAGTTAAAATGGACAAGTGAGACCAAATTGTCATATCTTTAAAGCTAACTTTACTGGCACACCTTATCCTTAGATGTCGAAAGATTGACTATTCCATAGCCCCCACCCACGCCCCTACCCCTACCCCTACCCCTACCCCTAAACACGTGTATATATTTTGAACAATCCAATGACTTGAAGGGGGCCATCACCCCACCAATCCTACCCAATCTCCCTTAGCAATGAACACCCATCCCATCACCCTCGATTGGAGAAACTCAGCCTCCTAACCCCAACCTCCCACCCTCATCTCTCACCACCAATAAACACTCGTCCCGACCTCTCTGCAAACTTATGAAGCACGGACACTCTCAAGAAGGTGATGTATCCATGTCGGTTACGTGTCAGACATCGACACTCTTCGGACATTCTCGGATACGTGTTTGATACTCTTTTATCCGTGTCTATAATTAAATGATAAATTTTTAATTTCGGACACGTTTCGAACACTTTTTTGGTGACGTGTCTGACACTTCTTTAGAACGTGTCTACTACTAAACAATAGACATGTGTTGAAATATGATTAATAAAACTTAAAAATTTTAGAACATATAATTATTAATACTAGGCATGTTAAAATTGTACTCCAAATATAATAATAAAAACAAAAGATGCATAAAAGTTTTAAAAAAGAGAAATTGAGAAAGTGAGAGCAATTATTTAAATTATATATTAGGTACACATTGTCCACAAAAAAAAAATTGATGATTACGGACTATTATGAGGATGTTTTAGTCTAAAAATTCACAAAGATGACTAGACATTAGATTTATTTATCATAAAATAATTAATCTTTTATGAATTGTATATCATTATTACTATATTTGTAATAAATTATATAATGCTATATATAAAATATAATTTTTTTTGTAGCGTGTCCTCAACATGTCCGTGTCCTACTTTTTTGAGAAATATCGTGTCGAGGTGTCGGTGTCGTGTTGTGTTGTATCCGTATTCTGTGTTCGTGTCCATGCTTCTTAGCTACAAACCCATAACCCCAACCAAATAAATTAACTATGAATATGTATGTTTATATTATGTACTTCCTCAATGAGAGAGATAGAGACTCCTTCTAATCACCACCAACTACTGATCATTGTCACAATACACCCTCACAAACCCACCCTTACTCTATTTGGGTGGTTTTGTTTGTGTGTAGAGTTGGTGGCCACCGGTGGCTATTGCCCGGTGGATTGTATGTGTGGTAATGGTGGCAATGATGTTGATGATGGGCCTGGCGGCCTTGTTGATGTAATATGTTGTATGGGTGAGAGATGTAGACCAAGTTTCAAAATATCGTTTTGAAACGGTCGACACATTCGAAACGTTTTCGTTTTCAAGGAGACCAAAACAATTTAAAGATGGAAATGAAATTTTAATTTTTCGAGGTGTTCCATAATGTTTTAAAATGTTTTGTTATATTTCAATGCATTTGCACAATAATTTTAGAATATTTCAAGGTATTTTAAGATATTTTGGTATATTTCGACCAATATTTTGAAAACATAATACTTAATTTTTTTATTTTTTTTTTCATTTTGTTTTCGAAACGGGTCAAAACGTTTCTGAAATACGTTAAAACGTTTCCGTTTCCTAGGTGACCGAAACAATGCACCGAAACAAAATTTTGATCATTGATGTAGACTAAGGTTATTCAAAGAATAATACTATAATTCTATGGAGAACTTTGCATGTCATCTGTCTTTTTTTGGGATGTTAGTAATGGATTGATTGAAATAAATATAAACGAGAAGAGGTGTACTGATTTTTCCTATCCAATCTATTACATATTAGATTTTTCCTAAAATTCGACCAAGTAACGGTGCCATCAGTCAAATGAGGGTCTTTCAAACTAGTTTCCCTAATAAAAGAATCAAAATCCCTCATACTTCTCGTCACTTTACTCCCATTTATTTTTTTCAAAAGTATATCTAATCACATTAATATCACCACCAATACACCAACGTGGACTACAAAGACATAACAGTACTACTAATTCCTTCCACAATCTTCTTCTCTCCTTACGACAATTTGAACCATACACCCCAGTGAACCAGCACTTGGACTCCATCCAAATTTTCAATTGTGACATAAATTTTGTAAATTCACCTTCAATTGATTTTTCCCTAGTTATGGACCTTTCATGCCACATTAGTTTTATTCCTCCTGATAATAGGCAAATAAACCAAATTTCTAAACCAAAAACCCCACACTTTTCATTAATCTTCTATCAACAACCTCATTCTTGACTTCTTGTAATATTACTGCATTAGGACACTCTTATACAATCAAGTTCTTTATTGAACTTCTTTTCTCTTTTTTGACCGAGACCTCTAATATTCTAGCTAATGATCTTATCAAAAACTATCATCTCCCTTATCGTCCTTCCTATTTATTCTATTATAGTTAATCCCGTATTGCAAATTCCTGAATTCCTGAACTCCTTTTGGTTTTCTCACACTTCTCCTTTAACCCATTTTTCCTATTTTTCTTTATATTGCGAACATAAAATAATTTCTTCTTTTCTAAAAATTAAAATGGAAAATTTTCATCATCTGATAGAAAGTAACTATCATTCCCTTCATTGGACTCATCCTTAATCCTCCACAAATCAGGCATTATATTGGCCCTATTGGCTTTAGTGCAATCTATTTATGCAATTTTATTTAGTCCCATTGTCCTTGTTATTAGAAGGGACAACACAGTTTCCTTCTAACAGACCCTCGTCCTCTTCTCGTTTCAGATGCACATAACCTCCCTATTCGAAGTCCTCTCTAAAATTGTGTGGAATGAAGCCACAATCAGCTGCCCACATTGATTTTTGCCTGAAACAAGCTGGGCATATTTTGAGTTGTGAGTACACACCTATCTTCCTGGACACCTCAACTCAGATGGAATCTTAATCCTTCAAAGCCAATCCAGCTCCCCAGGAATAGGACCTCTTCTTTTCTTGCATTTGAAGCTGGCACCCTCGTTGTCACCCTATGCTTTCACTCTATTAAACACATCTCATATTTGCTAACCTCCACAGCTTGTGCAATAATTTCACAGATGAAGACAGCTTTATCGACCTGGAATGGCTCCAGGACACACTGAAATTGATCATCTTAGCCAGAGCAGTCTGAATGTTCTTCCGAGAATCAAAATATATCTCCAAAAAAAAAAAAAAAAAAAGAATTCCAGCTGAGAATTAGAACCCTGTTTTCGACCATCATTCCGACACTTCCTGTTTTCATTCATCATTCTACTCCCACCTTTCTTCACGATACAAACCCATTTTCTACATTCTCCCCCTGCAGCACCGCACTTACCATGTTCATTAAACCTTCACACCCATCGTTATTCCTACTGCTAGGAATCACAATAAATCTTCTCTGTCCTGAGCTACTTATCATCGATATCATTGACTACATACCTTTACAGTTAATACTGGATTCCACCCATATCTTGTGCTAACTGCAATTGAAACTGCCTAAAGAAGGAAGCAGTCTCCATCCTATTTGCAGCTTCTGCTATTGCTTTTCGTAACATACCAGTAATGTCCACCGAAATTGGGAAGCTAGCATATTTGCTTCTATCAACAATCTTGAGACCTCTAGCATGAAATTCATCGTCCACCTCAACCTGAATAAGATTGTTTTCAATCCTTATGTTACTTGCTATTTGAAGACTTTTCCTCGTTGTATAGTGTCGAACGCAGAGAAAAAAGAATGAAATCAAAAAGGCTTCGTTTGGCCAGAAAGAAAATTATGATGGAAAAAGTGAAAGTGATAAAAAGTGAAGTAAAATAAATTAAAATGGGAAGAAAATACATTTTCCCCACGTGCATTTGATTAGGATGAAAATTTTACTACAAAAATGAAGTGAAATTATTGTAAATAATTTTTTACACTACCCTTACCTATTTTAAGTGAAAATGAGATATCTAGCACCAATTAATTCAATACAAGAAATGAGATACTTGAACAGCGCATCAATGCGTTCCATAATCACTTCTTGTCACATAATTCATTGGCATTATTTCGGGTATATACACATTATGTACAAACTACATCCAGTAAACAGCATGAGAAATGGGTTAAAAATGTTGTCAAGATGGAGATTAAAAGTCCACACAAATTCTTTAACTTTAGCCATGAATCAACAGTCAAACTGGCAAGGGACCTCAAACCTAAAGAAACATGCTGCAATACATGCACTGAAAGTTAAGATTGCAACTGATAAGTAAACGGCACATAATCCTGTCAGGCTGGTTAATCTTCTCAGAAGAGTTTATATTTCACACTTTTGAACAGATTGGAACATACATAGTTGAGAGGAGATAACTGATTGTCTTCTTCTAGATCCCTTCTGAAATCTGCGGCCTCGAACTTGTCCACGAGGAGGTGTGGACCGTCAACCGTGTAAATAGAGGCCAAACAAGTTAGATGGCTATGTTCTCTCTCCTCTGCTCGGGCTCTTATCTTACTGAAATAGGCAAAATGGGGAGGAAAGACAACTTTTGCAGGAAAAAAAATTTCTCCCGACGTTATGTGAGAAATGAAAGCTGATAGTTGCCAGAAAATTCGATGGAGGCGGGAATCTAATTTTCTTGAGAAATTGAATGTTTCTAGCTCATCAAATAAGGAAAACTTGGTTTTTTTCTCTTTAACTCATTTTTATCAATTATCTCACTAAAGAAACTGATCCAAAAGAGAGGGATGTAACGAAGGAGGAGGGAAGAAGAAATAAGACAAGAGAGAGAGTGTATGTTTGTGGTTCAGCCATCCATATCGTTTAATTCTTAATTTTAGCTACTGATGCATCTGGATCCTCAACATATTTGTTATGCACAAGCTCTGTCCGTTGTATACATGAGATGCTATTGGCACCATTATCACTTTATGAGATTTCATATATATGTTCATAGCTTTAGAGGAGAGGGGTCAGATGGATTTCCAGGTTTGCTGATCAACAATTTGATTGTTAGCTAGCAGTGAAATGGCAGTTATGAAACGAAGGATGGAATTCATGAATGGTCCATTTCACCAAGATGGTTCTTTCTTGTACAGTGGTTTCTTTATTACCTCCCATTTGATTTCTTAATTAAGTTGATATTCCGGTGTTTCTTGATAATAACATGATTCATATGCATTTGGAAATTTTATGACTGCTGATGTTTGGAATCCACTACTAGAGGATGGTTTGAATGCTGATTAAGGAGGTGTTTGCAGGGATTGGGGTTCCAGTTTTGCATCTGGAATGTGTTCACATGGCAATGGTTATAGTTTTCATGGGACAGACAATAACACCAATCAGAGTTCCTTTGAAAATGGGATCCATTACCTGTCTCCAATGTATGATGGTCGCGGCAGTGACAATCTGTTTGATTCTTGCAATGGGACAGATGATGAAGGAGTCAACTATGATACTTCAAGAACGGACGATACAACAGTTCAAATGGATCTTACTGATGATTTGTTGCACATGGTATGCGGTCTCTAAATTTTGTGGTTGGGAATGCTCTTCTAGTTGCTGCTTTGAATTTGTAGGTTACGCTTCCTCACTGTTGTCTTAGGTTTTATCTTTCTTGGACCACATTGATCTTTGTCGAGCTGCAAGGGTTTGCCAGCAGTGGCGCGCAGCTAGTGCTCATGAAGATTTCTGGAGATTTTTAAACTTTGAGAATCGGAGCATATCAGTACAACAATGTGAGTATTTTGTTAATTTTGTGCTAAAATACTATTTTCTTGATTTATTCATGTAATCACATTCCTCGGAAAGGTGGGATTATTGAGAA
This sequence comes from Ilex paraguariensis, assembly GCA_963454935.2. Lineage (NCBI taxonomy): Eukaryota > Viridiplantae > Streptophyta > Magnoliopsida > Aquifoliales > Aquifoliaceae > Ilex > Ilex paraguariensis. The sequence continues at coordinate 359,785 of CAUOFW020005125.1, read as the reverse complement.
ATGAGAAAAATTTTGAGTGTATCCGTGGCCGTGATAATGTGTTTCTTATGTGAGTCCATTTTTTCTTGGGTTTTCCTTCTAGCTTGTCCACAGTTAAGTTCCTCATCTCTTCCCAGTTCCTGTTTCTTTACAAGGCCCTATTTGTGCATGCCCCTTAATTGTAGCAGTGACCAGCAGGTGTAGATCCCAAATTTCTCCCTTGTGGGACCAAAGTTGTCTCTTGCAACTTTACCTAAACGTAATTGTCTTGCAATTCTATGGTGTTCAAGAATGCGAAGAAAGCTGTTGTTACCTTCTGTTATATTAGCAGAAGACTGACTAAATATATTTATAACAATATGCAGCATGTGTGCTATGTGGGCCGCAACCTAAGGTTTAATGACTCTTAGAGTTTACTTCTCATTTCTGGTACTTCCCAAAATTGAAGTGTAATTTGAAAAGTCAAGCTACTTTTTCATTCAGCATTCACCACATACATCATTGCAAATTTGTGATGAGCTTTAAAAGCAGAAATTTCGAATTTCAAGGAAGGGTAGTTAGTGGAATTCAAAAGTTTCCCACCACAATTAATCACATCCTTAAAAGTTGAATTTCCCAAAAACCTTCCGAGTTATTGGACGGAGGGAGTCCATTAGTGTCGAGATGTGTCAATTGCTAGTGTATGGTAGTAAATGTTACAAAAAATGCAATGCCAACACTATCCAGTCTTGTAGTTACTACCACTTATAGTTGCTGTGTGATTTAGCATATAATTTTAATAATTCCTCCACTCAAAGGGAGGAGTTTTTATTAGTTAGTCTGGCTGGCTTCATTTTGTCTTTGCTTTTTCATTTGGTAGAATTAAGTTTATCTCTACATACACTATGATAGAGCTTAAATAATTAAAATTGTCCCAGTTATTACAATAACAATTATGAGCTTTTTTATTTTGAGTTTTCATGAGTTACGATTCTCAGAAAAGAGCCTCCGTTTGCTGGCTGTCATGTATTTTGAAATTCAAATAACAATGCTTATCTTAAATTTCTTCCTCTCGATGATATCCAACTTCCTACCCTAATGCTTACTGGTTATGCGCCTTACAGTTGAGGACATGTGTCTTCGATATCCAAATGCCACTGCAGTTAACATCTATGGTGTTCCTGCTGTCCACTCACTTGTTATGAAAACAGTTTCATCATTGAGGTAGCTGGCTTTTTCTTGTTCAGTAGGTACGGACATAGTTATACTATGAGACAACTGCTGATATTACTGGTTGTTTGCAGAAATCTCGAGGTTTTAACATTGGGCAAGGGTCAACTAGGGGAAACTTTTTTTCAGGCCCTAACAGATTGTCATATGCTGAAGAGTTTGACTATTAATGAAGCTGCTCTTGGTAGTGGTGGTATTCAGGAGATACCTATATACCATGATAGATTACGCCATCTTCAAATTGTGAAATGCCGTGTTCTCCGTGTATCTGTAAGGTGGTGATGAATTCCTGGACTAAATTGAATCAAAGTATTCAATGGTTATCTTAATTTTGTGCTCAAGTATTCTTTTCTACAGGTGCCCTCAACTGGAGACCTTGTCCTTGAAGCGCAGTAGCATGCCACATGCTGTGCTCAACTGTCCCCTCTTGCTTGACCTTGATATAGCCTCTTGCCACAAGCTTTCGGATGCTGCAATCCGTTCAGCAGCAACATTGTGTCCACTGTTGGAGTCTTTGGATATGTCAAATTGTTCATGTGTTAGCGATGAAACACTGCGTGAAATAGCTCTCACTTGTGGTAATCTCCATGTTCTCGATGCGTCATACTGCCCAAACATCTCTCTTGAGGTCAGTTTTCATGAGTTGACCATCTTTATTCAGTTATATATACATATAACTCCAGTTGACAAGATTTCTTGATTTTTCTTCTGTGAAGTCTGTGAGACTGCCAATGTTGACAGTACTGAAGCTTCACAGCTGTGAGGGCATAACTTCAGCTTCCATGGCTGCAATAGCTCATAGTTATATGTTGGAGGTTAGAACTCCCTTATTTTCTCAACTTCTGGTGCTTCCAAGACACAGATGTCAAATTTCGAATTTGGATCTGCTGCAGGTTTTGGAGCTTGATAATTGCAGTTTATTGACATCGGTCTCCTTAGATCTACCTCGACTGCAGAATATTAGACTTGTTCACTGTCGGAAGTATGATATGCTACTCCAATCCCTAATCTTCTCGGCAGGGGAATTTTTTCTCTTTGTGTTTGTCGGCACTGCTTTACAGAATATAAATTTTGTTATTATGATGCCTGCAGATTTGTTGATTTAAATTTACGGAGTATCACACTGTCATCTATTACAGTGTCAAATTGCCCTTCGCTCCAGCGGATCAACATCATCTCAAATTTGCTTCAAGTATGTATTTTGTTAAACTAATGATGTTTTTCATGCTCCAGCTTTTGAAGAGGTAATGTTCTGAAGGTATGATTTGTTTATTTCATGTTCATGCAGAAGTTAGTGTTGCAAAAACAAGAGAGCTTAACCACATTGACATTGCAATGCCAGTGCTTGCAAGAAGTAGACCTTACAGAATGTGAATCTTTGACAGATTCTATATGTGATGTTTTCAGTGATGGTGGTGGATCCCCTATGCTAAGATCATTGCTTCTGGATAACTGTGAGGTTTGTGATTACATCTTCTTGCAATTTTCCAGCTTCATGAATGTGGGAAATATGCTAATGTTTGGTAGCAGGACTGCATGGTGAGTGACATGTTCTCTTGGTGGTGTATTTAGTGTATCGTGTTTCGGTACAGTATATAGACAGGAGTATTTGAATCTTTTATAGTGCTTCATTGTTTGAGGTTTTGAGCAGTAGTTATTCCTGGTGGGTGATTTTGAACATACTTTAGCAAAATCTTGAAATCTGAGTGTTACTATGAACCTCTCTCAAGTTGACAAAGCCATTTTCTTTTGTGCCTAGATAGTTGATATGGTAGAAGAATTTTGTAAGGATGAAAAATGTTTCTTAGAATGATCTTTGTTGGTTCAATTGATGAAATGGGTACTAGAAGCAAATGCTGGTCGAAGTAAGGTATCTTCCTTGGGTGGATAGATTGGTGTGGAAGGATTGTCGTTTCATTTGTGGTCCAAAGATACATTTCGGAAGATTGGTGCTTATTGTGGGGGTTTTCTCAAGGTGGATCTTTGGACTTAAAATATGGAAAATATATTCCAAGCAAGAATTAAGGTTGGTCGGATAAGGCTTGGATTCATTCCAACATCTTTGCGTGTAGAGATCCATTGTAAAATGTATTCGATTAATATTAGGGTCATTTTGCAGTTGGGTTCATGGTGGTGATGTCGTTGGAATCCACTTAGTGATGAAGGTGGCACAGATGTTACATACATTCGTAGAAAAGTTGAAGACAACTCTACTTTTACAGATGAAACATGTGGCAGAAGCTCGATGGAGGTGTCACCTAAATTTGCTGCTTTGAAGTCCTATGCTAAATTAAAGGGGATAACTAATCTGGGTTCGATTGGAAAAAATAGAGAGGGAGTTAATAGAGGGTTTGTGGTCAACAAGGTGGTTGAGGAATATAAATTCTGATGAAAGGAGGGTATTGTTTTCAAGATTGATTTTGAGAAGGCTTATGATCACGTGAATTGAAATTCTTTGGATTTGTGATGGAGGTAATAAGATGTGGGGATAGATGGAGGAAGTGCATAAGAGGATGTTTGCTGTCGATGACTTTTCTATTATGGTAAATGAAAAGGGCTTATAGGCAAGGGAATCCTTTATTCCCATTTTGTTTAACATTAGTGGTTGATGGTTTAAGTTGGTTAGTCAAGAGGGCAAAAACTATAATCTCATGGAGGGGTTTGAGATTGAGAGGGAAAAGGGTCTTTGTATTACATTTGCAATTTGTTGGTGAAACTATTTTTTTTGGCTTCAAGAGATGAGGAAAATTGTTGAATTTTAAGAAAGTTGTGGAGGAGTTTGGAATAATTTCATTCATGGTTAAAGGCTAATATGGATAAAAGCTTACTTGTTGGTATAAATTCTCATCATGATAATATCTCTAGGTTGGTGAGTCTCTTGGGATGTTCAATGGGTGAGTGGCCTCTGAAATATTGGGTCTTCCCATAGGGGGCAATCCATTATTCTTGGCTTTTTGGCATGATTAAAAAAGTGGAAAAACAAAAGGTTGGATTAGTTGAAGATAGCTTTTATGTCAAAAGGGGGAAGACTATTAGTAAAGTCGGTCCTTGCTAATATCTCTATCTATTACTTTTCTTTGTTTAAGATGCCTTCTACGGTAGTGGGGAGGATTGAAAAAATGATGATGGATTTTGTGGGAAGGAAGTGGAGAAAGAAAAAAAGTTGGGAAGTGGTTTTTAGGTCCAAAAAAGGGGAAGGGGGTCTTTCGGTGGGAAACTTGAAGAGTGAAGAATGTGACTTTAGTTGGGAAATGGTTATGGAGGTTTCCATCGGTAATGTTTTTTTTTTTTTTTGTGGCATTTGGTCAAAATATAGGTTACACGTTAATGAATGGGATGATAATGGAATTAAGAGGTGAAGTTTTCTTAGTCCATGAAAATTTATTTCTCAGGATTACCTAAATTTTCTCAAAATATTACACTGGTAGTGGGTAAGGGAGTGAGAGTGAGAGCTAGGCTTTGGGAGGATATGTGACTACGTGATTTCGACTTGACTCTCCTTCTTTCTCCTGGGATTTCGGGTTTTGTAGGAATGTTGATGATAGAGATGTGGAGTAGGTGGTTTCCTTTGCTTGAGAATTTACAATTAAATCATAACTATGACTCTACTACCATAAGAGAGTTTGGGCTATTGATGGGTCGGGTAGCCTCTCTTGTAAATCTTTCTTTGATTCATTTATAGATGATCCTTCATGTCCATTTTGTCATCCATTTTTGTTGATAATGAAAGGCAAAAATGCCTCTCAAAGTGCAAGTTTGTGTGTGGACTGTTACTCATTGTAGGATTAATAGCAATGATATGCTTCAAAGGAGAAGACCTCTTACCTGTATTTCTCTACGGTGTTGTGTTATTTATAGGCATGATTTTGAAAATGTAGATCACCTATTCTTACATTGCCCTAGTGCATTGGCGTTATGGAATAAAGTGTTTAATTTGGCTGGAATGAGTTGGATTACTTCACGTTTTATCTACTCCATGTTGATTGTGGATTATAGCGGTGTTGACATGATGAAAGGGGCCCCTTCTTTTGAAATGTGCTTTTCTTGCCATAGTGGACTATTTGGTAAGAAAAAATGCCAGAATCTTTGAAGACAAGTTTGAAATGATGGTGATAGGGATTGGATAGGCATAAAATTGAAGATTAGGATTTTATTTATTTCTATCATTTATTAGATTATTTGGTTAGCTAATATTCATCTCATTAGGAAATTTAGACAGACTTTTAGTTAGAGTACTTTTTATTTGAGTAGGACGCTCTATAAATAATGGTGTAATCCCAATTATTTGAATTAGATTTATGAATATAAATTGATTAATTTTTGGGCGGAGATTTGTGTTTCTTAACCTAATCCTTGCGAGGATTTGGTATTCCCCTTTCTTTTCCTTCCCTCCCTGCATTAGATGGATGGATTTACATATTAGGAAAGGATTTACCTTTTGGCGTCAAAGAATTTTGAAGGCATTCCCGTATTTTGCATTATGGTGGGGGTGGTGGAGAGCTGTTTGTGAATTATAGTGGGACTTTTATGGTGCTCTAGCCATACTGCTGTGTTTCTTTGTTCTTCTTTATTTTTCTTTGTTCTTTATTTGTATTCTGATTAGAGCTCGGCCATCTTGGCCAACTCTCTCGTCACTTATATACTTCTTCAAGCTCAATAAAATTGATTTGTTTTTTATCCAAAAGAAAAAAAAAATGGTCTATTCAACATGTATTGGATGTATTGGAAAACATCGAAGTGCATCGAGAGAGTGACTTTTTTTCCTCCCATGTATATAGGATGCTATGGATACTTAGGTACAGAAGGATCAGCTGGGAGTCATCCTTGCATCATGCATTGGTTATGGATGTAACTCTTTTGTCCTCCATTTATAATGCTTAATCATATGTAGTAGAGTTGGAGTAATAATTTTGAGCGTGAAACAGCTGTCAGCCTGGGTGGTACCTCCTGCTAAGAATTTATGGAGTGAACCAGCTGTTACCTTGTGTGGCACCTCATCCTTGCCCAAAGGGGGTGATGGTTCAAGTACTCATTACATAAGGGGGCTGTTGGGTTCTATCAAATTTACTTACTGCCTGGTGGAAAAAAGTGACCATAGTAGAGGACATGCTCATAGACTAAGATCAGGATGGATTGCATGGGAACTTGATGATTAGTTGTGTTGATGGTAGAATACTACCTAAATTAAAGGAAACGCACCTGACAGGGTATAAGAAATGTGACCAGCTGTGCTCTATGGTATACAGTGATTGGAATCAAGGATCTTTTCATTCAACTTACATCAACTTTGGTCACTAGTTGAGGAGAAATTGAAATTAACGTAGAAAAGAAAAATAAAGAGAAGCAGGAGGAAGGAAAGAAGTCTAGTTTAAGTCATAATTATTTTGGTTATTATAGAACAGGAAATTAAAGGACCTGTCCTTTACCACATGCATCTACTTTACATTGATAAGAACTTATTGTAAATTCTCTTCAGACATCTGGTCCATTGGTAATGTAACTGTTTTATTTAAATAATAATGTGTGGAAGGAAAAATTTCAATAGATTTTCTTCCAACTCGCATTTTTTCTGTCTGAGCATACTGAATGGCTGTATATGGGGGATATTTAAGTTTTTCTCTTAGCATTTCTTCTCTCTTGCGAAATGAATTTTTAATGTTGATTCCATATCATTGGCTAATATGAGAATACAAAGGGAGGGAAGTAAGGTGCCTATCCTGATCTTGATAATCAGACGCTTGTTCCATCAAGTCAAGGTTGGTGCATGGTGTTTTTTCTGAACTTTGTTGCCATGCTAAAAATGTATGCTTGTTGATTTTGTAATGAACAATGTGGTTGACACCTAGGGAAACATTTTCAGAAAAAACATTTTAAGGAAAATGTTTGAAGTGTTAAATTTCACCCCATGCTGGTCCCTAATATATAAGTATGAAAAATGACAAGTGTGCTGCACCATCCTTGTTTGGTAGCCGATTGGTCATTGCCAGTTACTGTAGTAAAAATACAAAAATATTTGTTACATCATATGATATATTTCATCGTTATGGGAAAAAACTGACTATAGCTATTTCTTATTATTCAGAGTTTGACAGCAGTGAGATTTTTGAGCACTTCTTTAATCAGCCTTTCACTGGCTGGTTGTCGTGGTATTACTTCTCTTGAACTCACATGTCCTTATCTTGAGCAAGTTTCACTGGATGGCTGTGATCATCTTGAAACAGCTTCATTCTGCCCTGTAAGTCAAAATTATTCTGTATTTTTTAGAAGAAAACTAAGTGTGCTTTAATGTGTATTACTCATGTTTTTTGTCGCGTTTTGAATAAGTGGGGTTAAAGCTAGTTTATTTTACTCTTTCTGCAAAGTTTGATTTTTGTGGGTTAACATCAAATCTTCAATTCAAACTTTGGGATCCTTCTTGCATCATGTTGTTAGTTTATTTTTCTGTTTCAGCTTTCAGGCTCAAAATCATTTTTTTTGCACAGCTTGCATTTGCACCAATGCTGTATGATGGGAGTGATTTTATTTGGTGTGCTTCCTGATATGTTTTTGCATTATATATCTTATTGGGGTTATGTATTTTTCTCAAGAATTAGCAGTTGTAAAGCTGACACTCTTCGCCTTTGTTGCAGGTTGGTCTTCGGTCACTTAATCTGGGAATATGTCCCAAACTAAATGTACTCCATATTGATGCACCACAGATGGTGTCACTTGAATTGAAGGGATGCGGTGTATTATCTGAAGCATGCATTAATTGCCCTCTCTTAACATCTTTGGATGCTTCATTTTGCAGGTCGTGTTACTTTTTGCTCAATTTATATATGGTTGTCCCCTTTCATCCTGTTACAGAACTCTACTTTCTCTAGCTATTCCAAAGTTGACACTTTATTCTGTTTCACATTTGCAGCCAACTCAAGGATGATTGTTTGTCTGCAACAACTGTATCATGCCCACTCATCGAATCATTGATACTGATGTCTTGCCCATCTGTTGGTTCTGAGGGACTCTCATCTTTGCGCTCGCTTCCACATCTGATCTTGCTTGACTTGTCCTACACTTTTTTGATTGATTTGCATCCAGTTTTTGAGTCCTGTTTGCAGTTAAAGGTATCAAATAATTGCGTTCATCCTCTGCCAATATTAACCAGACATTTCTTTTAGTCAAATGTTCCAATTTCTCACACACAGACACATGTATTCTTACACATTGTAATTTGTCAAGGACTATTGGTTCTTCAGTATCAAACTAAGTCTTACATACAAATGCAGGTACTCATTCAGATACTTGTATATAGTAAATATTATATGATAAACTATAATATGAAATAAAATTTTGACTGCATGTTAAGTGAATAAATAGTGTCCACTCAACTTATCTACCTACATCATGCCCTTGATCCTATCTATAGCATTGCTCAAGAATTTTCCCTTCCACCCCCCCAAAATAAAATAAATAAATAAAATAAATAAATAACTCCCCCATGCGATTGTGTGTGTGTAAACGTTGATTGTAGAGATCATGCCAGGTATCTCCTGCTTGTGAACCAGTCTCAGGTTTGATTAAGTGGGGTATATGGTCATTTAATTCAAATGGAGCATTTTTTGGATGGAATCTTAGCAGATGATGGTTCAGTCATAGAATTTCATCCTTGAAGGAATTGATTCGTCGAGTTTTATAGCAGAGAGTGGTTAAGTTGTACCACCCGTTTTTTGTTTCTTTTTCTTTGGTTGGGGTGGGTTTTTCTAATTTGGAAAAAGGAAGAAGGAAGGAGAGGGGGGGGGGGGGGGCTGCTGTACTTTAGCCTTTTGTATTATGCCATAATAACTTACAACCTTCCTTTTTTGATCATAAACCTTTATTACACTTTCATTTCTTTGCTTTGATGCACTTGGATTGATTGTTTGGCTGCTCTTCATGATTTTTAAAATGGTTCTACTCACAAAGAAAGAAGAAAGTATTGCAGCATTTATTTGTCTATTCAAGCGTCATTTTTTGACTCAAATATGAATTAAATACTAAGTTTGTCAGAGCAATGTTGAACCCACCAAATATGATTGTATAGCTCAGCAGCCATGAGATTAACCCGTACATATTTCCCTTTGTCTTTATTATAGAGTCTATAATAGGTTTTACTTCTAGAGCTTGCTCAGATTTGTGTTTTCTTCTTGGTTTCCAAGTCTTTCTTTACCTTATTTATACCAATTTTGACCTAATTTTCCCTTTTTGTCATGAAGATTTTAAAATTACAAGCGTGCAAGTATCTCACTGACTCATCACTAAAGGCTCTTTACAAAGAAGGTGCTCTCCCAGCCCTCCGCGAGTTGGACTTATCATATGGGACGCTTTGCCAGACTGCCATAGAGGAGCTTCTTGCTTGTTGTACACATTTGACCCATGTGAGCTTAAATGGATGTGTGAATATGCATGACCTGAATTGGGGTTCCAGTGCCGATCAGATATCAGAGCTACCTAGCATTCATGGCTCATCTGGCTTGTATTTTAAAGATGAGCAGCCAAATCGTTTTCTGCAGCACCTCAACTGTGTTGGCTGTCCTAATATCAAGAAAGTTTTTATTCCTCCAATGGCACGGTGTTTCCATTTATCATCATTAAACCTGTCTCTGTCTGCATATTTAAAGGAAGTCGATGTTGCTTGTTTCAATTTATGCTTTCTAAATTTGAGGTATATTTTTTAATGGATTTGGTTGTGTTGATTTCTGATTCTTATATTTCTCTGTTGACCAGTTTTCTCACGTATTATGTTACATATTCAGCAATTGTTGCTCCTTGGAAATTTTGAAGCTCAAGTGTCCAAGAATGAGTAGCCTTTTTCTCCAGGTATCCTTTATCTCTCCAAGTTAGAGTCCTTTATTGATTTCTTGGTGAATCTGAACTGTGTGTGTGTGTGTGTGTTTGAGTGGTAGAGAGAGAGAGAGTGGGAGAGTTTTTTTTTTCATGAGAATTGGCTTGTGTCAAGCACATTTAGATCCTACACTTCTTCAGTCAAGAGATAGTGGGTGAAGGTTGGAAGTTAACATGGTGGGTTTGGTACGAAGTGGCCCTCAGATATCACCACCCACCCTTGTAAAGAGGAGTCCTTCCCCTCCCTATCTCTTCCCCCACCAATTCAGAGTTTTAACACTTCGAGATACTAACATTCAACATTCAGTTCTCATGTGTGAAATAAAAATCAGAGTTGACAGTGGTGAAACTGAACGAATACAAACATATTAGCCAGTTTCATTGGGGGATTAGATAGAATTTGAAGAAATCAGAAAAGTGACAGAGATGCTGGGGCCACAAAACGTACCTTTTGTTCCCTATGTGATGTGCATGTGCTTGGATATATAGATCCTTGCAAATTGTAACTCTTTACAGTTCATGGGAAAAAAGGGTTTTAACTTGCTATTTCAGGGTAGGGGATTTTGTGAAGGGTGAGTGAGTTGTGTCTGAGAGGGAATGGGCCGAATTTGCAAAAGGTTGGGTGTTATGGGGTCTGGTGGAGGCTGTAGTGCTCAATTGCAAATGTGGCATGCCAAATAGTACAATGGTCTGGTGACTCGTGTGTGTGGCCCTGTTAGGGAGTGGAGTCATTAGAACTTATCTCACATCGGTAATTGTGGGTTTATCTGCTCATAGCTAATTGATTTGGTATTTGATATCCCAACTTACTATCATAGCAAAAGGAAGGTTTTGGAGGTTTATGAGCTCAGGTCTTAAAAAAAGTTGTTTCCCAGGAAGTTGTTTTGAGTTCCAGTCAAAGTACCTTGATTGTGTGGTCTGTCCACATGGAAGTCGAGGATGTGCGTGTCCTGCATTAGTAGTATAAAACACTCCTAATTTGCACGAGTCTTGTCGGTTATTCTATTATAGTAAATTTTCTTTAAGTTGGATACCTTAACAAGGACACACACACACACACACGGAGCCCAACCGTTGAGTTTTCATGGTATCACTATACGAGATAAATGAAGAAATTGGTTACATAGTAACCTGCGCAGGATTATATTTTGATCTGTTTCTAAACTGTCTATTCTGATGAGAACTTGCCCACTTGTCTTGTAGAGTGTAGGGACCTGGATTAGCATATTGAATTCCCCTCCCTGGAAAGCCTTTGCTTTGATTATTTTACCCCATGAAAGTTCTCATTTCTCGAGTTTTCAATAAAGTTTAGCATGCAAGCTCCAATACAATTAGTTTCTCTTCCACTTTCATCTTTTTTCTTTGTTGGATGCCTTCAATTTTGGGAGTATTCATTTTTCAGTGGTTTCTGAAAGGTCCCAATCCTGATATAGGGTTTTCTTAAGGATCTTTTTGCATCCATGAGAGTTGCTTTTTCCATAGTTGCATTATAATACTTCATTTATGTGAACTCTTTTGAGAAAGGTTTACTTGTTTCCTCTCTGAGAAAGTCTTCTCTCATCAACCTACAAGTTAATTAATGCAAATGTGCATTTTAACATGCTGATTATTATTGAGGACTTTGCTGGGCTGATTTTTTTTTTTTTTTTAACGTTTTCAAATGGCCTGTAGGGGGTCTTGAACAGTCTCTATATTTTGTTTGGTTGCTTTTTTCTTTTTAATTTTACAACTCATGTTGGTGCAATTTTGGGGTTTTGTTAGTCTTGCAACATTGATGAGGAAACAGTTGAAGCAGCCATATCACAATGTAACATGCTGGAGACCCTTGATGTCCGCTTTTGTCCAAAGGTGATTTTTTTCATTGTTAAAAGTATATATAGTTTAAGCTTGCTAATCCCACCCTGCTTTTGATGTAAAATCATACTAATCTCTATTCTGAGTAGTCTCTCTTGTGATATCTGTCTGTTTCGGTTAATCAAATGAAGAGTCCTCCCATTATAACATTTATAAATGTGCATGTAGTCTTGTAATAATTTATAATTTCTAATTCTGTTGTGCAACTAAAGTTATGCTTTATAATCTTTTTGGGCGTCCATAGATATCCCCATTGAGCATGGGAAGGTTACGGGCAGCATGCCCGAACCTGAAGCGCATCTTCAGCAGCCTCGTACCATCATAACGTGGTCAAGCATACGGGATTATTTTGTTGAGAAGCTCTTATTTGATCTGGTTGCAGCAGGGCTGCTCAAGCTTGGTAACTTGTCTACTTTTGCTCTCGTGCATTGTAAATTTCTGAAGTCTTTATTTTTTTGTGTTCTTTGTGTCCATGTACTAGTAGTACTCAACTGTGATGTAAGCTATACAACAAGTTTTCTTCATTGGATGTCTATTTTTATTTTATTTTATATATAATGTGTGTAGTTGATCCAACTATTTTAACAACTTTATAATAAGCAACTACGTTGAATAATTAACACTTTGGAATAGTATGGTTCACTTACTTATCTAGTATATTATTATTAATTGGTAATATTACAAGTCACCTCACCTGTGGCGTTATATCATTTTATACTCAATATTTGGGGTTCATTTATCCGACATGGCATGTTATTATTGATCGGTGATATGATAACGTGATATCATTGTTATACTTGATATTTACTCGTTTGTTAGACACTAGAATTAATAAATAGGTTAGAATGAATTCAAGTATTTGAACGTATCCGCAATATGATGAATTTAGCACAATACCAATCCTCTCACGTTATTATTATAAATAAATTGATCGGATATATATTAAACAAATTATAATGCAACAATTGATCCCAAAAAAAAAATTATGAAACAACAGAAATACAATGTGACGGAATGCATTGTCAGCCAAACTATTAGAACTGGCAAATATCTTGTTCGGATTTCGAACTGTCTGATCAAAAAAAATTCCAACTCTATCCTATTGGAGAACTCACCAGTTGGAATTGTATTTGATGTTTCTTTGTAATTTACCCTTTGTGTTGTTTCAAAGAGTTATTATTAAACATCTTGTCCTTAACTTAATTTTTGTTGTATCTTTGAATCACGTTTTTCATGTCTTCTTTCATTGAACCAGAACTAGAAAAGATGATAGTACAGTAACTCCCGATGGCTGAAATTCTCTTACTAAATTTTATTTTCCCACCCACTACATTCTTTGATTAGGTTCCTCCATTTGCTACATGATGCAACAACAAAAATTTTGATAGATAAGAAAATGATATTCAAATTCTCTCATCTATCAATGCAATTTTTTTTTTGAAATAAATAGAGGATGAGGTCCCGATTGACAATTTGGCAAGGATTTCCTCTTAAAAACTAGACTTCCAAAAATATTTAAATTACATTGATCATTTTGTAATTTAATCACAAAATAATTATTATTTTTAATTATATTAAAGTCATGTTGGTTCTTAGATTAAAATTATTCTAGCCATATTTGTTAAGTTTTGATAGATGGTAAGTACAATAAATTATAGACTGTTATTTTTCAAAAACACTGTCGTGTCGTTCCTTAAAACACGAGCATTAAGTAATAGTTTTATATTTGTGAGTTTAAAAAGGTAGGGATGGATATTGAACTCAAAGTTGATACCTGTAATTATCTGATTATAGACTGTCTTGTCAACAGTAAATGACCCAAGGTTCTCAACCAATAAGTCAAACCGAGACCGAGTTTAAGCAATGTACTACTACTAGTTAGCTTGGCTTATAACTTGGATCGTTTACAAAACTTGAACTCATAATAATGATTCCAACTGCTTCAGCTCTGGGTCCAAGTTCTCGGGTGCTACAGCTTCTGGGGTCCTGTACTCATCAGCTATTGCCTTCCCCTTGTCGAGCACATCAGAAGGCACAGTATTTAGGAGGCTGCATACAATCAAATCTCAAATTGTGCCTCTTTTTTTTCCTTTTTTGTTCTAAGTGCATCTCAATTATGAATAACCAACATCAATAAGAGATAAAAATGAAATTCTCAAACATTCTGTGTTTATAGATTAGCACCCCCCCCCCCCCCCCCCCTTCTTCTCCCCCAATGCACCTACCAAAGATCTTATAAATATTACCTGTCCACCGCATCAAGAGCAATACCGATGTTTGCTTTCATTGATTCAATTGAGGCTCCTTGATCATTTCTTGACGCACGGAGAAGTAAAGAATCAAGTTCTTCCAAGGCTCTTCAAAAGCAAAATTCACTATTATGGGAATGTCATTCAACAACATGTGTTACACCAGTGTCTTTGCTTCTAATATCTGGACCAACTGACTAGGTCATATAGGTCAGGATCATCTATAAAAACTGCCTTCATTAATGCAAGTGCAAGGATGTAGGAATAACAAGAAAGTCCAACTCAAATAAGAACCACAGGAATACCAAGAAGGTAATCTAAGTTCAAAATTGTATCCACATCATTGCATGCACAAATTGCAACAGGGCGACGTGTGCTATTTATATACAGTGTCCAACTAGCCAATCCTACAGTTTCAAATTAGGCCCTTGATCTGTATTGCTAACCCCATCCATCAAATCAATTGGCTCGGTCTCACAGAAACTCTTGTTATAAAGCTAGTCAACATGACAAAACTTGCAACTCTATTGGTTTTTGGTCTCAACAAGACAGTTAATACGATTGCTTTTAATAAGCTGGTGAAAGTAGTACCTGAGACATTGATCAACTTTACTGAAAGCAGTTTTGCCATTGCCACTGTCAGATGCATATTGTGCTACCTGTAGTTTAAGAAATTTCAAGAACTTGTAACAACTTTAACCAAAGCATGAATTGACTGGCAATGATGACTCAAAATCAAAGTACTTAACGTAAGGTATAGCTGTGTGTGTGCTTATACATTCACATATAAATGCAGACACACAAACACATAGATCCTACATGGAGCCCATCGAGAAGTGATGTAGCCTCTAATATGATGCCAACAATGACAAAAGCAGCAGTAACGCAAGATGGCCCGATATTCTCTCCAGCAAACAGAAAAATGATGCAGTTTAAAAATCATAACAATGATGTGACAGTGGCTTGAAATATCAGAATGTATTATTTCCTTATTTGGGTTAGTAGTTGCTCAGTACATTCTCGATAACTCTACTTTGATAACTTATTCCACATAGGCATAAATAAAACAAGATGATTGAAAATCATGTTTGAGACATAGGTTTAGGGTAAACCCACATTTATCTGGGTTTACATTTATCTAGCACTGTGAAATGTCCTTACTGTTTACATGACCAAACTAGATAATTTGCTCTTGGTTATAAATGCAACTCCTAGAAAGGGGACCTGTTTGGTGATTCTTGTGTTGGTGATCAGAGTCTCTAGACGTTCGTGCCTTTGGCTATTTAATACTACTTAAAGAGAAGTCATGATGTTCAAAGTTCATTTTCTTGCAGATTGCCACTAAATCACCTTTGAAAAAATTGCAGCAATTAGTGACCTCGTTTCCCCTTCTCATCCCACAGAAATCACTGCAGAGCTTGAATAACTTTCCATAAGCCCAGATCGCATCAATTGCTGCTCCAATGCTGTCATTGCCTCGCACATTTCAGTAGTCTCTTGTGCTTAGAATTGTAAAATCTGTTCTCTTCTTTTTTTATCGATCTGTCTCAAAATATTCCATAGAAATTACAATAGAGCCATAACCCTATCTTTACATTACTAAAGATCTCTGCTGTCCTTGCCTTGAGAGGTCCAATGCAGGCTCATCCCCACTTTGGAATGTGACTATTGACTATTGAGAATGACTTTGAGTAAATGTCCCACCAACTCAATGCTCCAAAGACAATCATCATATAAATGATGCAAAATCTTGAAGGAACTCCCACACTGTAACCTACTTCCACCAAATTGACATACGAAACTCTATCTGCTAAAAACAACTGGGAAATTTTTCTCTCTTTGCTGTCTGCTATGATGCACAACAGGTTTGTTCTTCAGGAGTTCTAAAAGGTCCTGTTGGAGTATAGTCTAGTTTATTATGGTTTCTTTTTCCTTTTTTACCCTTACTATGATTTTATATTTTGCCTAGACCACAAAGATGTTTTGGTCACTTTGTATTATTATTTGACTATATATACGGGACTCTACTCTTAGTTTGAGTATCTCTTTCACTTACATTTATCTCAAGTTGGTATCAAAGCCTAACCTCCATCTCTAAGCCCTAACCCTAACCTTAACCTTAACCCTAACCCTAGCCTTTATCACCTTCCCTACTGCCACCATCACCAGCCCACTGCCGGCGACAAAACCAGAAATCAGAAAACCAATCCACTGCCTCTTCCTCACCAAGAAAATACCCAAGCACCCAACATCTACATTATATTGTGATAATCAATCTGCTATTCAGCTCGCTTCTGACTATGTATTTCACGAGAGGACAAAGCATATAGAGATCGACGTTCACTTTCTTCGGGAGAAGGTTCGATATGGTATTGTCACTCTATTATTTGTGGGGACCAGTAATCAAATTGCGGATGTTTTCATCAAATCTGTCACTTGATCCATTCTTCGGGACTCTGTTGTCAATCTTGACTTAGTTGATATTTTTGCGCCTAACTTAAGGGGGAGTGTTGGAGTATAGTCTAATTTATTATGGTTTCTTTTTCCTTTTTTACCCTTACTATGATTTTATATTTGGCCTAGACCACAAGGATGTTTTGGTCACTTTGTATTATTATTTGACTATATATACGGGACTCTACTCTTAGTTTGAGTATCCTTTTCACTTACATTTATCTCAAGTGGTCCTAATAGTTCGAGATTAATCTATAATAATCAGCTACCAATAAAATATCTTGTTAAAAAAAATATAGATGCAGAGTATCCATCCTTGTCAAGAATAGAAGTGGATCTTGTTATAACAAGAAATTAGAAAGAACAGGTTCCACAGAAAACTCAACTTACTGCTCTGATATTAACACGAAAAGATGCTGCAGGGCCATAACGCAAAAGATTACGGCAGTCAGCATATTTGGGCTGATCAACTTCTAGAGATTCTCCTTTATAAAAAAAATAAAAATTAAAGAACATGCTGAAATAGAAATTAAAGGAAGAAAGAGGAGTAAAGCATAGGAAGTGGTGATATATGCATATAAACAGATTGAATATGGAAAAGGGAATCACCACAGCATGAGATAATAAGAATGGAAGCTAAACTACAATGATTTGGTTGGATTGGCAATGGAAAAATCACCACCCATTATTTTTCCCTAGGTTGCTACAGGTCTGCAAAGTGCATTTTCGGGGTAAAAAACAGTTTTAAGTTGCCTATGTTTGTAATTAGGTAAAACAAATTTAGAAGAAAGAGTGAGTAACATGTGGTCCTTTCCATTACAAAGCCCTGCAAAAGTGATCTTGATGGAAGCTCTTCCCAGCTTTCTTAGTGATCAGTCCATGGACAGATCCCAAGGGTCATAATTATAGGCCAGTAACAGTCTAAGGCAAGATCACTGAACTGTGGTGGTGGGTCACATTAAAAACCTTGCTGCATTGTGGCAAGGATTCAGGCTTATGTATTAAGATACAGGTGAGAGGGCACATCTACTAGGTGGTCAAATTCCATGATATTTTGTAATCTCTCCCTGGTTTCCCCAGGGTTTAGCCTTTCATGGATATGTATGCCCCTTGTAATGTTTGTCATTTATATTTCTCAACTTCCTATGGTTGCATACTTGCACATGATCCTTGAAGTACCTGACGCACACATGCTTTAGAGAAAAATCAAGAAAATCACCTGCGAATTCCAGGATCTTACCCACCAACAACAAAGGTAAAGGTAACCTTATCATGATAATTCCAGGACCAGATAAGATTATTGCAAGATATCTACCACTTCAGATGAGGTGTGCGGGAATATCTAATAAACAATAATTTGGCTAATTAGGATGCTGATTTGTATAATTATTGTTCCTAACACCGAGTTTGGCTGTTGGCAATTTGAAAAGAACCAATTAAATGTAGTACTAATTTTGCTCCAATTCCAGTTTCGCACACCAATATCTTGCTGACAAACACAAGAAGTTTGCCTAGAAAGGGCTCTATAGAACCACATAATTTGAATATTATCAGCTATGCATGTATGAAGATTGAAGCACTAAATGACTACGCAAATAGGAATGAGATAATACAAAAGGTGCCACACTTGAGTTTACTTCCTAATTTAGAAATCATCAAGAATGAAAAATGGTGAATTAAAAAGAACGGGTATTACCTAATTCTTTAATCTGGAACTCGGTCAATATAACTGCAGGTACATAAGCCTCTAGCGGGTCAAGCTTTTTTCTAGTTGATTAATACATTGGACAAACGATTAGCAACAAAGGAAATGATCAAAAACATGTAGAAATTCCAGGTAGCATGTGACGGAGGATTACCTAGCTTTATCCAAAACCTTTATATGCATATACCTCTAATGTAAAAATTTTAGAATTCAAAAATCCATTTTTTCACATTATAAAAGGTGTAGAAATGCCACTATCTAACCGCCGTAAACAAGGGGAAGCTTCTTAATACTAGGTAGTAAAATTTCAAGAAACAACGTAGCCACATGACTTTTTTTATACTTGCCAATCATTCGACAACACAAGCATCAGGAACCAAATAGTAATAAAAATAAGAACACATGAAATTCATGATTATAGTTCGTTGTTACCTTTTCAAATATTTATCAAAAATGCTGTCACCTATAGCTTCTGCATCAAGAAAAGTAGATAATTACCATATAGCATTCTGCTACTCACAAGAGTTTTTATTTTTGGTCACTTATTGATGCAAAACAGGGAGGAGGAGGATAACAAAGAAATGTGATTATCAAATTTTCATAAGGATCAGGGCACGAGACACAAAGTTCTTCGCAGAGAATAATGACCAAATTCTTCATAATTCACCATGATCTAAGAAATAGGGATGCAGGATATGTTAAGTCTCCTACTAAAACAAAAACTATTCTGAATTCTCCTACTAAAACAGTATCCAAACACTTCTAATCATACAAATACTAGCAGACGAAATAACCATGCAAGTTTTGTGACATAAGCTTCTAGTAAAACTACTAGGTACATTTCCCTTTAGACCAAAAATCCTTAGTCTTCATTTTAGGATTCCAAAGCCAGTCATATTGGTCTAACCATGCAATAACTGCGCCATCACTTCTGATATCTTCTAGTTTCTAATGAAATAAAAGAAATGTTAAAACATACTATATAGATGTAATCAAAATTGTCATCAATGTCAAAAATTTATGAGGTCTCATCCAATTACGGCTATCTTCGGATATTCCATATCTAAACCATTTACCCGTTCCATTTGTACTATTCTACATGATGTATGTTTGGATTAAATACCCAGTGACATTATCTTTCTCATAAAAAGCTACAAACATTCCGTTTGTGTTTTTGGAATAAGGTGAAACTTATAATATTTGTATCCACATGGATGGAAAGTTCAACAATGCATGACAAAAAATATCGTGGTAGTGGAATAGATTTTTCCCTCCAAAGTTTAAATTTTGAAATGACTAAAATACCCCTCTCTAACTATTAATTCAAATAAATTTGCTCCCTCTCTCCCTTCCCCATCAAAACAAATGTAAGTCTAGAGAGAGAAGGCAAAGAATAAACATAATTTAGAAGGCAAGAACTCGGGAAGGATAGCGATGGCAAAAGAATGAAGGTTAAGCAGATTAACAGACTGAATACATGGGTAGCTTTGACATCTCTTCTTTGGCAGGAATATTCAATAAAATACGAAATACAAAAGAATTTCATTAGTGGATTGAAAATTAGTTCTTCACATGTAAGACCCCATGTATTTGTTTTAATATATAATAAATTATTAGTTTAATATTGAGTTTTTAATTATTGTTACAAAGTTCATTTCAAAAATTGATGTTGTAGGAGTAGGAGTTATTGAGATGTTTGGGTGATTTGACATTTTTGGGGTAATCACTCTTTGAGTCAAATTAACATCAAAAACGAAATAAAGCATTGAAAAACCTTGGGAGGTATCTTGAGCTTTAAACACATTTTGGAGATAATTCGAGTATGAAGAAATTTGATATCAATTCAGTATTTTGGCTATAACTTTTTACTCCAATATCCAATTGAACTGATTCTAGCGGCCTTGGAAAGAAAACTTCAAGCTTTACAGAAGTGTATTAAATGAAAATTCATGAATCGGCCTCTAATAAGGTCAAAATTGGGTTGCAAGTTTGAGGTAGAAAATTACCGATGTCTGGACGAAAAAGGTCCATCCGAACGCAAATTAAAAATTTTGGACAGAGAATTGGTATCGTCCAAAAGCAAAATTTCAGTACGGACGTACATGCGAATTCGGCCCCGATCAAGTTTCACTGTTTAGACTGGTTTTTGACCCCTATAAATACCCTAGGGATCAATTTTAGGATTTATTTTGTACATTCCAACCCCACAAGCGGTGGGTACAGTGGTTAAGAACTTGAATTTCCTTGCTCAATACTTGGGTTTGGGTCTACACAACTAGGAAAGCTTGGTGTGTGGTGGCCCAAAACACGTGATGAGATCTTAGTTTTGACCCCAATGTAGGTTTGATGATCTTAGGACCCCATTTACTGTAGATAACTGTGTAGTGCTAATGGGCAATACTCTTTGAAGGATATGTGGAGTAGTGTATCCACATAGTCATTTAAGTACCAAAAAAAAAAACCTTAAGAAAGGCTTGAAGAGAGAAGAAATGAGATTAGGAAAAGGAAATCTGCGCATAAGAAATCACACAAACACTTTAGCTTCAAGTTTTTATGTAATCAAGGGAGGATGTTTTTCTCTTTTCTAAACATTAAGGCTAGGTCTAGATGCATATGGTTTTTGGCTCATACTCGTATAAATATTATAAATCTACAATTGTTTTAGATTTCTTGCAAAAGTATGACTCGATTTGTTAGAAACATACCTGATTTACATCCAATGTGCGTTTTTAGTTCATAAACCCTAAATCTTGAACAATGACTACTTGAGAATGTTTCTTTAAGATCTCCTTCATTTTTTTATTGAAATCTTCCTTATTTTAAGAATTTCGAAAAGTATCTTTTGTTGTATACTTGATATGTTGAAAAAACATGATTTGAATCTCTTGTACTGGTGGGCTTGATGAACTTGAATGCACTCGAATATATATCACACGAAGTATTTAGATGAATTTCTTACCTCAAGAGATTTAAAGGTTCCTATCACTCATAATGGGGTGTTAGTTCTTTGCGGGTTTCAAATCACTATTCGTTCACATTAGTTCGAGACTAAGAGTTAGTATACTACTCTTGAGAAGGTTTCGTTAAATATTGATCATGTATGCGGTTTCTAAAATGATGTGGACCAGCAGGGATTGATTGGATGGTTTGTGTTTGTGGGAGTGGACCATATATGTTTCAATGTGTGAATTATTGCTAGTCAACCTGTATAAATGAGATATTTCTGTTATCAATTGCTTAAATTCTGAATTATCTATTATATGGTGAAATTTTTGTACATGTATCGAAACTTGAGATCGTCAATAATGTCATATGTTTTACTTCAAAAATTATATAGTTATTTTGTAAATTTGAGATCGACCTTTTATATTTTTTTGTACACCTTAGGTAGGGTTGGGAAAGTTTCTCCACTGAAGTAGTTGTGCTCATCCCTTCATTTAACATTTTTTAAATTTTGGTGATGAGGTTGATATCAGCATAGGAGAGCATGTAGATTTAGATTTCGAAGTGGATCAGAATGGCGATCCAGATGTCGAGATGTAGAGATTGCTTATCTAGTTTTAGTTTATTGGTTTCAATGATTGAATAATGTTTATGATTTTTCAGGGTCGACTAGTTAGATATGAGATATTCAATGATGTTGGGGTTTTTATTTGATTGTAAACTTTAAGCTTGGACTTATGTTTTGTTGGGGATTTATGTGTTGTTGGAGATTTTTAGATTATGAAGTTGGATGTCTTTGTTGATTTGAATGGAAGAATAATTATTGAATTGTTAAATAGCCATAAATGCTCTTAGAAGGGAAATTTGTAGATTATGAAGGTGGATGTCTTTCTTGATTTGAATGGAGGAATAGTTATTGAATTGTTAAATAGCCATAAATGCTCCCACTGGGAAATTTTGAATAAAAGAATTTTTACTTAGATCACACGTTTGTTAACATTTGGGTCATGACATCACATGATCCATTTAAGGAACTTCAAGGGTTTTTTTTTTTTTTGGGGGGGGGGGAGGAGAGAGAGGGAATCGACGTTAAGGTATTTAAGGAGCTTAAGAAGAGAGAGATTGGGCTATACTTTCTTTTGAGTTTTCTTTAAATTATCATAATTTTAAGTTTGACTCTTCGTCTAGTAGAGGACAAGGCAACATGTATGAGGTTGTTCTCACCATTCACAATAATATCTTCCTTCTTTCGAGTTCTTCTGTATCTACAAATGGTTGGCCTTGTTGGTAAAAGAAATGCCGGAGAGGGAGAGAGAGAGAGAGAGAGAGAGAGAGTATTCTAGTATATTTCAAATACTCATTCAAAGGAAAGAGATCGACTATATCTTCTTTGTTTATTGGAATGAGTTGGCGTCAGAGGAAAATGGTTTGAAATAGAGAAAATAATATTGAGAAAGTGAATGTTGGGCTTTTGGCATGATGGACGGGGAAAGAGAGTTAAGAGAGTGACAAAATGTTAGGGATAGAGGCCTCTTTAATCATGTCATTCTTCTCTTCCTCCATTACTCTCTTCTTCCTTAAACTTCCTCTTTTTCTTTTCTTCTCTTCTTCATCCTTTCTTGGGAATGTTGGTTGCAGTATTAGATGGGTGTGGGTTAATAATAAACACCGGTAGAATTGTAATTTGAGAATTTCCCTTAATACAATTAGTTTTTCACTTTGGTCCAAAAATTCAAGTGGTTTGTAAGTTGATTTCCAAAAATGGGGACCTAATATGTCATTGGACCTAACTACAAAAGGTAGAACATACTAATCCTCTAAGTTAGTAAGGGACAGACCTGACTTGGTCCGCTGGTGTCATTTCCTATGGGGCATGATTCTAAACTATTGTTTTCTCAAAATAAACTATCCATGACCACAAAAACCACCCACTCAAATTGCACATGCCCCGACTGCACAGAGACATCATAAAATTTCATCAATGACATAAAAACCTTTGTAATTTGTGTTGTGTACACATAACGTGTGCCATGAATTCTAAGATCTTGGTGTATATGTTAATTACATCAAATATCCCTCACTTTTTAGATATTATATAACGAACCCTTGAGTTTTGTGGTTCAAAAAACTCCATCCTTCCTACTAACTATATGGAACCCCGGGCATTGCAGCAATTACATAAAAACGCCTAAATTTTGGATGATGTAACATAAACATCCCCTCAACAACCGTTTAAGTTGAGATTGACAAAGAATTAAATTTCCAAACATACACACAACATCTGTCATGAGTACACAAGCCTAGCAATTTTAGATTAGAACAACCCACACGAACCCAAAATACAATAAATACAGAATTAATGGATTTGGGTTTAGCATTCAGGTGCCACAAAATATATGCGACTGAGCTCAACTAAATACAACACGAATTCACTATTCACCGTTTACACAGGGCTTGAACCCTAGAGTGCACCTATAGAGATTATAGCAAAACAGAGACTAACGCTTAACAAACTATCGCACGTTTGTACAACTCTATCAATTAACAGGAAAGAAGATAGTATGGAAGAGGCGTACGTTTAGGAATGGAGAGACAATGAAGTAAAATCAGAGAAATGGAGACCACTCGCCTACTCTCCCGCTTTCTCTGTGGGAACAATGCGCACCTCACTCTCACAATCTGCTTTCCTTTTGACTTCAATTTTGTCAAGTGCGAAGTGGGGAATATCGAATTGCAGAGGACAGTGCTAAATTGCACAGCGGTGGTTGTTATCGCCATTGCACACAGAGCATACTACACCTTCCGTTTCTCTCGCCTAGACACAGACAGAGAAAGCTTGAGAGTGGTTAGAGTCAGAGGTCCTATCCATGTATTAGTCAATGATGCTGAATTACAATTTTACCCTTTTAAAAGCTGCTTTTTGCCCAGGGCATAAAATTTTTAAGCACCACTGCTAAACTCAACACAAAATTAGTTAATTTAAATTTAATTTTGAACCAGTTCGATAATGATAGGATGAACTCATCAGACTTGTTATATAAATAAGTTGGTATAAATTCAGTTAGATATAATAATTTATTAAACTTATTAAATTAATTAATTAAAAATGACACAAACCAGCAAATGGGTACTTTAGTAATATATATATCTGGACTGAATGGTTAAGCTGTCCATTGATGGCATTTCCGAAATTAAAGTCGAGATCTTGTCTTCAAGTGTAACGAGTCAGATCGAATTCAACGCATAAACCAACTGCAGTAGAAAGACCCACTTCCATCTCTCGTTGCTTTATATTTGCAACTTTCTTCAACATCTCTCTCTCTCTCTCTCTGCTTGTGTGTGAAGTGTTGCAATGGCGATAGCTACATTGTTTCTCTTTGCCTGTGTACTCTTTGTCTATGCTTCTGCTGATGTTCAATGTGAGTTTCTCTTTTCCTCATAGGTTTTTTACATATTATGCACCGCAAATGATTGTGAACATTGAAGGATTTGGAATAAAATACGCACATGTATACACATATATGCATTTTTTGTACTATTTGGTTGATCTGGTTACGAATTTTAGTAATGTAGTTTGGTCATTCATTTATCTGTTTAAGCGACATTAAATGTACTAGCTCTTCTGAGATTGTTGTTCAGATCTTTGCATTTCAATTTCCTTTTTTGCTTTGAGAATGTTGTTGTTTGCACTATACATTTGCAATGCCGGAAAAATTGGTTTTTACATCTCCGATCTTTTGTTTTGAGACTGATTCCTTCGGCTAGTTGATCACTTGTACTTTTGTAGATCTTTCAACTTAGAAATATTTTTTTGCAATTTATTTATTTTCCTCCTCATCTTTGAGCTAAACACACATTTTTTCAGAAAATATGCCTCACTCCTAGAGTCTCCCACTGCATAAAGTCTAAAATATAATTAAATTGACTTGGTGAATCGTATTATAACAAAATTAATGCTGGATAAACTAGTTGTATAATTCGATATAATGAAAGATTTATCATGTCCTGTTCTTTTATGTCTCCTTGATCTTCAAAATCATAACTTCCGTAGTCGTATTTTGAGAGTTCTATTCTAAAGACTCCCATGTTGTCTAACATTGGTAATCCACTATGTGTGTGTGTGTATCACTCAATTTAATTGTCCTATGCTCAAATGATGAAAACATGGCTATCTTTGTTGCCCAACAAAAACATAGTGTCCAAATCCAGTATCTTACAGGTCAAGGGGCCAATCATGAAATTCTGGATAACCACTCCTTGGTGAAAAAGAGTAGAAACAGAATCTGATGAACCCAAAACGTATGAATCCTTCTTAGCCTCTTGTTGAGTCTCTTCAATAAATTGATCTCAAACTAGTCAATGAAGTCTCCTTTGTGTCTTTCATGGGGCATTTCATTATAATGGAATCAAAGATGTTTTAATGCCCTAGCTTGTATGTTTGGAATAGGGATTTTTATTAATCGAAAAGAAAAAGACTACATATTCTCGTAGAACCCAAAATCTTGGGTTGGGTGGGGTGGGGTGGGGTGGGGCGGGGGTGGGGTGGGGGGAAGGGAGGGAGGGAGGGGACAATAAAACTACTTTTAAGTCCTATTTTCTCGTAATCATGAGAGACTTCTATTGTTTTTGATAGCCAGGATTCAAAATCACAACCCACACTTGAATCTTTAGTGATAAATAGTCTTCTATCTTATCTGAATTACTTATCTTCTTGTTTCTCTGAACACACCCAGTAACATGGGCAAAATACATTTTGTAATTTGTGTCACTTCGTCTCTTTTCTACCAATATCCTTGAGAGTTATGACCTCCAAGGGTTCATCAATGGTGAAATCATGCCGCCACCACAGTTTCTTCGTGATGGTGATTCTGATCCTCAACCAAATCCAGCATTTGTCAAATGGCGTAAATCTGACCTTCTGGTTAAAGGATGGCTCATCGTCACTCTTTCTTTTATGCAATGAATCAAGGATTTGGTTTTTCACAATTGACTTTAGGATGTCACTATCCCGAATAGAACTCATTTGGAAGTTGTTTCCCTTCTCTCTATGCTAGAGGAACTGAAAAGGGAGAAATAAAAGAATTTTTTATAATGTTGTCTCTCGTGAACTGAGAGATAAAGAACTTTTATTGAGATATGTGAGTTGAGCATGTGTTTATCTTTTTTTTTTTCAAATGATTAGATCTTCTGGGCTTACCATAAAATGGTTGGTTCTTTTTCCTTTCTTCTTATTCTTCTACTGTTTGACCATCTTTTTGTTTCCTGGTTTCAACCATCTTGCATTTAGGGCTGCAAGTGACCCGAGCTAAGTCTAGCATGAGATTATTCAAGCTCTACTCGTTGGTTTGTGAATAATGTTCTAGGTGGGCTCGGGTTCAAACATCTTGTTTAAACTCAGTTCATTAATTTTTTCAAAGCTAAAGCTCGGCGCGACTCAGCTTAGTTCACTTGATTAAATGATCCAAGCTCCTTGTATTCAAACCTAAACTTGACTCTAAGCTCGTGTTCAAGATCAAGTTTGGTCTGTTTATATACATATGATATATACCATATGTACGTATGTTACATATAATATGCATAATAATATTATATATATATATATAAACAAGCTCAATTTGTTCACTAATCTAGAGAGCCAGACAAAACATCGTTCTAGTTTGGTTCGTTTGTTAAACAAGCTCTAAAATTAGGCTCGAGTTCGGTTTGCTTTATGAAAGAACAAATTTGAACAATCTCCAATATAAGTCGATTATGAGCTGTTCATTAGTTAATTGCTAATTGCATCCCTGTTGGCATTCATATTGCACATTTTCGTGTTCCTTTTTCGTCTATACATGCATCAATTAATACGCGAGGGAAACATACCTTGTACCAGCCTACCTTAAGTTGTCTTGTGAAAATTTAATTAGACTACAATATGTGTCAGCATTATGTAATTCTTGTATTAATAACAGTTGATGTGACCTGTCTTGGAATATCGTAGGTTGTGTTGAATTGTGTCTTTCATCATTTTTTGCAATTTGCATGAAAGATCTACTAATAATTAATAAAAATAACAAACTACAGACTAAACTCTCTCATCTTTCTCTTTGGTCTCATCATCTGTCATCATCATCTTTTCTATGATGAACATACACTAGGAGATAGATGCAAATTTTGAACATACTTACTCAACATCATACAAGCAGTCGCAAGAGCCCAAGAAGACCAACAAGCCCAGTTCCAGCACCACTTCCAAAAGAGTCTAACCTTTGGAAGAGTGGATGAGAGCTTATCAATCAAACTGACACTCATGTTGCACCTTATGTGGGATTTTAGTTCATGAATTTTTAAAACACACACAAAGGGATGTCATCATCATCCTTGGCTAAACATGGAACATGTGCAAACCCCCCTGGACATTAAATTATATTGAAATCAGGTAGAGCAGTTGCTTGCATGTATATAGTATCTATATATCTTTGTGTCTGCTGACCCCATTAAATATAAACTATTAAACTTATTGTCATTTGAAAAAATATGAGCATGAGAGGGATAGAAAATGCAACTAAGATTGAGACCTTTTAAATGCAAAGGCGCCTACTTTGTGCACTGAGAGGTCTTTCACTTCAAAATTCTCATGGAACCAGTCAGCCCTCTTACCTCCTCAATTTGACATAGTAATCAGCATACAAGGAACATATTTTATAATTAGAAGTTGACTTTATGGTATGAGGTAACTATATTTCCAGTGCCTTGATTGATAATTGGACCACATCTGTCAATAATGACTTCATTGCAATTTAATGCCTTCTAAATGCATGCAAGTGATGGCCAGTGTTTCTTTCTGTTATGTGATTTAAGATGCAAATCCTTTCTTCTTTCTTTTCAGCAATAACAATTAAGGTGATGTAATGTTCAGACCGTTAGACCTAAATGTTGATCACTTTCCGTAGGCATCAATTTTTTTGGTTCGAAGACATTGGATGGAGCTTCATTCTTTGTGGATTTTTTGGGTTTTTAGCACTGTCGTTTTTCCAGTGCCTCATTGTTTGTGCATTACAAGATTTCATTTTATATATCAAAAATAATTTGGCTCTTAAGCACCTTAGATTTAGGGACATATAATCCTGGGATTTGGGTTAATGCATCTGCCTTATTGTTCTCAGGGATGATCTCTTTCCTTTCTTGCACCATCTTCTTAACTGGCAATTTCACCCAGATTTTTTTTATTTAGGTCATTGCATATGAAATAAGATAAGCAGTGGCTGCAGATTTACTTAGTCTTTAGCTTTAGATTTGTACATACCGAGTGAAAAATATAAATCTCTCTCTCTCTCTCTCTCCTCTTCACATTGTGACGTTTTTTTTTTTTTCCAAATCTGAAGTTATCATATTGTTTAGTTTCATGCAAGTTTTCTGCCCTTAACTAATTTTTCTCCCATCAAACAACAGTAAAAGTAACAGAGAACCCTGCCGACCAGCTTGTAGCCATGCTTAACTCTAATAGAACTGCACATAATTCATCATCAGCTCTCTACAGCAATCCGGGCCTGGCATGCATAGCTTTGCAGTACCTAAAAGAGTACCAAGGTAATTGCGATGAAGTGGGAGGGCCCAATGCCAAAAAGCCTGCTGATTCTGAAATTGCTGAAAGTTTTGCTCCAACCTGTGGCGTTCAGGCTTCCACCCTTTCACCAATCACTGGCCGTTTTCTTGGATGCCAGTCCAAATATGTCAAGCCTTCCGATGCGTTCTCAGAAATACTGATGAAAAATAGCAAGAGCTTGGATATACTCTACAGTAAAAATCACACTGAGGTGGGTGCTGCAGTGAGTGGCTCTGATGGTGGCGCCCCCTATTTCTGGTGTGTTCTGTTCAGCAACGGCAAACCCCCCAACAGCAGCTTTGTTTTGGAGGGAGGTGTGGCTAAAGTAACTAGACCTGGCTGCTTTAGTGGAGCCAATGATGATTGCAGTGGTGTTGATGCTTGGTCTCGCACTCCTCTCTGGCCAATTGCTGTTGGAGCTCTGATTGCTGTGGGTTATGCTTTGGGGATATGACCTCATCCCATTGCAGCACTGTTCGCTTTGGGTTTGATTTGAGGGCTTCTTTATTATGTTGTATTCATTGGATTTGCCTTTGTAAGGCATCCTCTGTAACTTGCCTTCATACATTCATTCATTCAACGTCTAGTCCAAGAGTATGAAATTTATGTCAAATATATTTTCCACTTTGCTGACATTATCTGCCCTAAGGCTCAGAAGGCGAGTCAATGTATTTATAGGCCGAAAGACGCCGTCTTCCTTCATTTTTTTGACGTGGTTGTACAGAGAATGTTGTGGATATTACGATGTGCACCAACTTAGGTTCTGAGTAACAAACTGTTGATGAAACGATTGCAAGTTTGTTTAAAGGCAACCCATAGTGGGGCTTGAAGGTAGAAATATGAGAATCAAGCAGAGTGTTACATGGTTGTTTTGGACTTCACTGGAAGCTTTAGGGAAGAAACATTAGATTCAGATTGATGCCTACAACAACCACCCACAATTGATGTATTTTAAAAACCAAGAACCATCCCGACAACAGGTATCTGAAGATTTGAAAGAAATCGTTGCTAAATAAAAAGAATCTTTCACATTATCATTTAGATCTTTATGATCACAAGGGAGGGGGAGTGAGAAGACGGGGGGGGGGGGGGGGGGGAGGGGAAACAGGATGCTGATTTTGTTTCAGAAAAAGCAAGAGTTATTGTACTCCACAATTAACAAGCTTCATACTTACAGATAATTAGGAATTAACTTTAACAGTAACTCTGCCTGCATGCATGAATTGCAAGGATATATAACTCTTCGATGATACGTTTCTGTATTTCCATGAGAAGCTCTACGGCACCCATGATTCACAATAGTGGAAATCGCCCTGATATCACCCTTAACAAATCCTTATCAGGTAATTGGTTTTCCGAGCCATAACTAGTATGGCCTCCCTGCCCACTCTGTCACTTCAGGCTGCCTCCGTGGAAGCTTTACATTTCAAAACGATTGCAAGAACAACGAGAACCACAATAATCCCGGTTGAAGAACCACCGACCCTGTGAATCCAGTACGCATCAAACCTAGCAAGGCTCCGGTCCAGGTAGCGTGAAAACACGATGGCTGTGATCAAAACCAGAAGCAGCAGAGGCAAATAAGAAGATATATAGATTTCTTGTTCATCAAGCTCTGGCTCAATCACTGCTCTCTTGTCTATATATAGTGGTGAGACTACAGCAAGAAGCGTCAAGCCTATGGCCACTAGCCTCTCATATGAAGAAGACCTACCACTCCTGTATGTTGCTCCCTGTTCCATTCTGGGAACAATTCACTGCAGAAACTATACTTGATTTTAATGAAACTTGATTCTAGCAAATCATCTTAAGGGCCTCTAGATTAATTATATTCTCTAAATCCTCATAAACTTTTAAATATGCTTTTTGTCTTGCCCCTCCTTTTTCTAAAGCCATTTTCTGGGGAATACTAAAATTTTGGGCATAGTCTAGAAGGATTGCAGATCTAAAGGACCCAGAATAAGTAGGATTGTTCAACTTTCTTTTTTAGATGCATAGAAAAATTACCCTCATGGGTTGGTTCAATGATTGGACAAATGGCAAGGCACTCATGCCTCTCTAACCACGTGGAAATCCGAGTTTAATCAATACACGTGATTTGTGGGCGATTGTGTGTATTCAAAACTTGCATGCAACAAGAAGGGAGAACTGTCTTGCTAAGAAATATGATATCCCCTTCATGACCATATATCCAATTGGGATCTTCCTTCAAATTTAAAATCTATTTTTAACTCATCTTAAGCGTAATCTTAAAGATATGCAAAACATAAAAAGCTCTGAAAAATAGCCAGAGAAAGGGAACTCATTTATAGATGTTACCATGCTCTTGGAGAATCCTTCCAGAAACAAACAGATTATATTCTTTGGAAGATAAGGTCTTTAGAAGCTTATACATGAAGGTTTGAACTTTAGTGGGTCGGGTGGATGTGAATAAGGTAGCAGATAAAGAGAAGCCATTGTCCACTGATTAGAATTTGTCTAGTTGATGCTGATGGCTTACTTATTTGGAATCTGATGCTTGCAGTTTCAACTTGGAGAACAGGTGCAGAAGAGGGGTTAAAAATGGGAGTCACAATTTTTGAAATGCTACATTAACATGATTCGAATTGGACAAAAAATTAACGATTTTGAACTAAATAATTTTCGATATAAACCAAAAAAGACACGATCTATTAATACGAGTAATAAACATGTCAAGTTATTAGCAAATACAAATAATTCAATTTTGACGTGACAATACATGTATAACTTATAAGTAGTATAGTATTAATCCAATAATTCCCAGTGGTTAGGTTATTGTGTGCATCACCTCCTTTTCGTTTCAAAATATGCACATAATACCCTTATGTTATTGGATTAAAATGCAACTGTTACAAATTCCGTCAATTTAGACGGATTTTATGATACACGCATGCAACTCGAGAGTGGGATGAAATTTATTTAGATCAAAATCAATCTTTAATATTAAATGACAAAGATACCCTTGAGATTTTAAAAAACACCCTCACCTCTCTCTCTCTCTCTCTCTCTGTGCATGTGCCTTTCTTGCATAAGAGTCTCTTTTAAGCCGGAGCTTCGGAAAGGAATAGAGCAAGGTCTTTATTTTTTTTGAGCAAGTGAACAAACATTTAAGAACTGCCGAAAGTATGATGTGAGACCCGAAACTGCATACATGACATTTCCTATAGTGTCGAGGGTTTAAATTTAAAATGTTGATGTTAATCATGAGATAAAATTTAAATTATTGGAAACATAGGAAATAGGGTACGAATTCTGATAATTAAATTGAGGGTTTAATTATGGAAATTGATTAAGAATGGGTGGTGATTGGCTAAACTTTGGAAGATTTAAATGTGGAGTTTGTGATTAAAGGGAAACTAGGAAGGATTTTGGTGTAATTAAGCAAATGTGGTGAGTCATATATACACCTGTCTTAACCAAGGGTCTCCTAGCAAGGGTATTTTGGTGGAACTAAGTTAGTGGACATTTCTCTCTTGCATGCACTGATTCCTTGCCTTGGAGGAGAGCTAAGGCGTTGAAGAAGTCTTCACCTTTTGGTGGAGAACTCTAACTTGGGTGAGGGAGTTTTGCTCAATTGAGGTAAAACACTTCCTTCTTCTCTCTATAATCTTCATAAGTACCAGCTAGGCTCAAGTACTTGGGTGGTTTGGGGTAGAGTTGGAGCTCAAGAATACTAAGGTTGGATCACTCGGAGGTTTCGGTGGAGCTCCGGTAAAGAAAGTTTCTCGTGTGTAATCTCTTAATCCTACAATTCATATGCCTTGAGTCATTAGATGCTAGGGAATAAGTGGTTTAATATTTATAAGTGGTTGAGTGTGGAAGAAAAGGTGGAAGGAGGTGTTAAAACCAAGTTTCATAGTTTCACTTCTGGGAAGAACCGGTACAACAAAATTTTATTGGTACATCGTGGAACCGATACAACTTGTACCAGTCCAACAAGGCTGAATTTTCTTATCTTTGTCATGGAACCCCTAATCTTAATCCACTCATTCCTTAAGATTTTCAAAGCATCCTATTGAGTTAAGAACAATCCTAAATAGATTAGGTTGTCTACAACTATATGATTGCTGTATTGAATCCAGAATCAAAAATTTCGCATGGGGTTAGAGTGAGAGCAAGAAAGAGCCCAAACTAAGTGGTGATGTTATGTGAAGGGAACTCAAACATGAGAGGGTGGTCACACATGAACACTTGAATTTAATGTTTGCTTGTGTAATATTAAAATGCATTTGTGACAACACGTGTGCTAGGTATGGAGGTGTCTACATTATCTACCATTCCACCTAAAGCTTTGATAGGGGATCGGACCTGAGGTAGAATCCAACCTGAGGCGGGTGTGCTATCTTATATTTTTATTATTAGTATGATAAGCTTACATGTTATTGATTTATTATTGTGTTGGGTAATGTTGGAAACGTGAAGACATTGCAAGATATCAAATAGATTTTCAGTTAAGTGTGTGACAGATTATGCTTGTTTGGCAAATAACGTCTATGTGACGGATTATGCTTGTGTGGCAAATATTGTCTGTGTGATGAAAATGCATGTGTGGCGGATATGATATAGCCTTAGTGGTAAGTATGGCGTTGGTGATGGTAACAATATATATTTATGATGTATGCACAAGTATGGTGGTTAATATGGTGTTTTCACTTTTACTATGTTGAACTAATATTGATATTAAAGAATAGTATTTCTTCACTCTAACTGTACATGTACATTCACTGAGCTTACAGTATTCACTTTTTTGTAGTTCATGTTTTCAAGAACCTTATGCAACGAGATGAGTCCACTACCGAGTCTAGGTAGCCAAGTGGGTTTTTGCCTTGGTGTCTTTTGTGTTTCTCTTGTGTATTTTGGAACATTGTATTTTAAGCCCTTTCTTGTAGTCCCATATCTGATCTTGATCTCCCTCTCTCTCTATCTCTTTCTTTCTCTCTCTTTCTCTCTATCTCTCTATACATACATACATATATATATATATATATATATATCCACCACTAGAAGGCGGAAGACAAAATATGTTACAAATACAATTAACTGAAATTAACTTACAAGTAGTTTACTAAAAGAAGATCTTCTTATGCATCATGTGAAGACTGGATACAATAAAAGATAAGAGAAAAGAGAAATTTGGAGTAGTTTGGTGTTGGCCAAAGGTTGCCTCCTTTTTCTAAGAATGATTGAAGTCCTCATATAGGAGTAAGGATTTCTACAGAGAATCTTTGAAATAATTTCTCTCTTGACTTCTAGTGCTGCTTTAACTTTGGCAACTTACTTTTACTTGAGTGAATTGTTTTTCACTTGGGTAAGATGTTTTTCACTTTCACTTTTCGGTAGAAAAAGTGGAGTGAATCTCTTTTACCCTGGTGAATGCTGACAGGAGCATGTGACTATTGGGTCCCTGATGTTGGCTAGAATCTTGCTTTCGGTGAAAAAGCTAATAGACTGATGGCTGCTTTTTTAATGGAAAGTAGCCTCGTTGCTGAGTGATTTCATTAGGGTGTGTAAAAGACAATTTTTTTTTCTTTAGTTGAAGAAAGTAGTGATTGAAATCTTTCACACATAGTGATGGGAATCATGGACTGGATAGATCATAAGAATTATTGGGTTCTTGGGTATTTTGAAAGGGATCCAAAAAAGGGTTGATTGATGCTTGTGACGACGTAGAAGAGCTGTCTTCTTGGCTGACTGCTTGCTGGAGGCGTTTTTATGCTAATTCAATTAGCTCAGATGACTTCTTCTCCTTTTGTGTTTTACTAGAATCCTTAGAGGAGCATTTGTTTTGCATTACTGGTAATGTCTGAACTTCTAGTGAAACTTTGAGAGCTCACATAACCTGTTTGACTAGTGTACTGGTGGTTGTTCCTGTAACCTTGATTGGAATAGGAACTTTGATTGGGAATTTTGCTTTGATTTGGGCAATAATGCAACTGTGATCAAATCTTGACCACCATTTAATATAATATTGGCTAACCACTGTGTTTGCTATGACATTGTAGTGCCACTTGCAGATCCAAGGAATTTTATATTTACTCATAAATAATAGTAATATAGGAAACTGAGACTCGTGTTGACTAACCTTAAAACAAGAAGAGAAGTAAGTGACTTGATCCTGAAGATCATCTAGAAGGATTTCAATCATGGGCTGTGAACTTGCCACTTCTACAAGAACCAGGAAGGAATCTGACTTTTGAAATCCTTGCTAAATTGTATGAACTAGGAATGAGCATAAGACTCATCTTGATAGAGTATCAGTTTAAACCATGACCCTTTGTAATCATAATAGTTAAACTTCTTAATGTGACCTGGAAGATCTCAAAATGAAGAAGGGTGAGATTGCCACTCTTTGACTGAGATAAACTTTTGTATGTATAGAGAATGATATACTATTTTACTAGAATTATCCCTATCTGGATTGGCTTGATAAATATTGACTGGGTATGAAATAGGATATCTTGGTAGAAGTGGAAGGTTTTTTCATGGTCTAGTGGGACAAAATTTCATCCAGGTTCTAGATAAGCATTAACTAGGTCTATTGGGTTGCTTAGATAAGCATGGGTTGATTCAATACTAAATATGTTTTGGGCTGTTTGTTTTATCACATACTCGGTTCTAGGCCCTTAGTATGTTGACTTTGATGAGTAGGGTTGGTTAGCTAACTAGGCCTTGCTGATAATATAAGTTGGGCTTGATATGGACTAGACAAAGTTTGTTGCTGGGCTTGGTAAAGGCCTGTTGTTGGGCTTACTAAGGAGGATTGGTAAGTTGGTTTAATTGGGTTATCTAGGGTTGGTAACAGTTTACTATTTCAAGAGGTGGTAAATGACTAGGCATTAGATTTGGGCTAAGTAGGGCTAATTGTTTACCAGTATCTAGCTTGGATTTTTTTTGATGAAGTGGTAGGTTTACTATGTTTTCAGTCTGCCATGAGGTTCCTGCAGAAATTCACGGGTTAGGAAATCAGGGTTGTAGTTATAACTGTCTTTAATATATTCGATATCAAAATCGAAAATACTTAAAATAGATTGTCATCTAGCAAAAATTTGCTTACTAGCAATATTTTGTACATCTTTTTTCAAAACATATTTTGCTGATTTACAATTGACCCTGACTAAAAATTTCTGATTTAGTATATAATCTTGAAATTTCGAGATGCACAGGAAAATAAATAAAATTTCTTTCTTAATAGTACTATAATTACTTTGTGCTTTGTTCTAGATTCCAGAGTGTTGCTTTGAAAATATTACTGAATTGCTTAATCTTTTGATTAAATCCTGTTTGTTTGGAATTGGGTACCTGATACATTCCAACACAAAATTTAAAGGCTTATAATTAATGACTAACCTGGGGACTCCTCTTTCTAACTCTACGTTTTGATGACATAGAAAGCGGGACATGACTAAAGTGATTTATTTTTTCTGATGACACTATTTTTGAGTAATTCAGAAATTTCTTTTTTACAAATTTTCATTACTTCATAATTCATTTGAATAGGTCTTGACTTAGTTGGAATATTTTGTTCACTAAATCCTTTAACATAAGAAAGTTTTACCATATGTTTCTTCATGTGCCAGAAAGTAGTAGGAATGTTAGAACATACTTCATTTTCTAATCTTTCTTTAAACCTTTCAATCTTTTGGATTAAGATTGGATCGGTTAGTTGTTCTTGAACTCTTTTGTGACTAATTTCTTCTTTAAAAAATTTTTCTTGGTTACTTTTCTAGGTTACTAAATTAAGAGACATAGAGATTAAATAATCTTTAAGTTGTCTTAAATTCTTTAACTTGAGGTTTAGTCAAAAAATTAAAGGTTACTGTGTGATAAAATGGCTTTGTCGACACACCTTCTATATCTGTAGTAAAAGGGTACAACAGGTATATAAATGGTATACCAGGAATAACTCTATTTGTCATATTTTGTATTACGACAAATAATGTTTTGAAGCATATATTGTTTTGACAAATATGACATTTGGTAACTTGTATTTTATACTCATTTTACTACCATTTGTTGAAGTGAGTTTTTCAGTTGTTTTGTGATAATACTTGATTGGTATAAGCCCTTCCTGGATGCAGTTCAAATTTGCAGCAATATCTATTAGAGTTATAACGTCAATTTCATAATCATTATCAATTATGACTTTAACTTTGGAGTGCCATTTCTGGAGGTTTAATCTATTGATTAAATTTAACCTATTATCATTGTTATTTGTTTGTGAACATCCATCATCAAATGGCAGCTTAGTTACACCCAAAGGATCCACTTTAGATGTGGAGGTTATGGGTATCCGTTAGGAACATGTTCTGGTTGAACTATGTGAGCTATCTGAGTTTTTAGTTTTAGATTGTTCATCATACTAGCTAGAAGTTGAACTGCTTGGTTTGTTAAACTTATTTTTTGTTTGGAGAAGATTTGAAGCTTCTTATAATTTTTTATCTTGTAATTTTAATTCTTTTATTTCCTGTTTTAACTTGTTAACTTCAGATTGGAGATCTTGTAAGGTTACTTCTTTCTTTTTATCCTTACCGAATTTTTCCATAGTTTTGTTAAAACTGATTAACTATTTTTCACCAAAAGAATGTTTAATGTCTTTTTTGACAAACAAATCTTTGAGTTTTTTAATGTATTTAACTTTTAACTCTAGATTTTCAATCTTACTGATGAGATCGATGAGAACATGTTCTTCCTCAGTTTTTTTGGTTAAAACTCTAATCGTTTTACAACAATTATCTTTACAACCTAACTTAATGTCAGATTTACTAGGGTTGCTATATATTGACTAATATTCTGAAAAACTTTCAGGATTGCTTGAATCATTTGAACTTTCTTAATTTTGACTAAGATTACTTAACTTAAAGATTGTAAAGATTTTATTCTCATCTTCTTAAGTTAAGTTTAATTATTTAATTTCTTTTTAAGTGGACATTCTGGGCTGATATGTCCCTTTTTTTCCACAGTAATAACATTCAATTTCCTGGGTATCTTTCTTTCTTGAATTTTTCTTATAAGTTTTATGCTTATAAGATTTTCTATGGTTTTTACTTGATTTTCCATAATATTCTTGTTTTGAAAAATTCTTTTTACTTCTTTTATAGTAATACTTACTTTTGGAATAAGGTTTGTGTGACGTGTGTTTGCGGCGAGATGGTGCTACGGAAAGGAGACCATATTGTTCACAGAAATCACTCATTTTATACTTAACTTTTTTTTTGTCATCTTTAATTTGCTTACTATTTCATATCATTACACATTCTTAATCCTTCTTTCTGAATGGTATGGATAATGTCACCATAGGTTAATTGATCATATTCAATGATTCCTTTGGGCTTGCTTAAAGCTTCCCTAATTTTATTGGCAAATAGATTAGGTAAGCCATTTATGAATTTTTTTTTTCAGAAAGACTTGTCACAGTCTTGTCTGAGCATTGCTCTTGAGATGAATACATCTTTGTACCATCTAAAATCACTTAATGTTGGACATCTTAGGTTACTTAGCTGATCATGAATTCTTGATGCTATATTACTAGGTGTTTCAACAAAAATGTTTGATTATTGTATAGATGAGGGTGTTAATCCCATCTGGTTTTGCTCTTCCAATTCTTTCATCGAATATGGGATTATTTTCATCATTTACTTCAGCAACATATCTGATATAGTCTCGTGGTTCTTGACTAAGGTAGTTATCCCACCGGTTTTTTAACATTCATGTGAATCCAGAAGTGATTAACTCAACTATTTCTGGTTCAGTATTATCAAGATTGTTAATATAGTTATTGATGACCATGAACATATGATTTACTTTGTTTAGTATTTCTTGTTCACTCAATCCATCTATGTTTATTGGATTGAACTGAGAACTAGTTACTAATGTTCCTTTCTTCGTACTGAAGATCAGGTGGTGTAGGTCTAGAATACCAATTTTTGTGGTACTGATTGGATTGACTTTTGAAAATGTTAACTTGTTAAAATTTTGACTATCAAATTGTTCTTCTAATTCGCCGATTTCAGAATCAGTAGAACTTTATGTGTTACTTGTTTCTAAAAGTTCACTAGTTTGTTCGTTATTTTGATTGATAGTATTAGCTTGGGATGGTTCCGAATTTTCCATTTTTTGAATAACTTCTTCACTTTTTTGAAGTCTTTTACTATCTTTTATTGAGACTCCAAGTTTGCTTCTATCTCTTAGAAGATGAATTAGAGGTTACTCTAATTTTTTACCTAATGATGGTTTGATTTCATCACTCTTAGTCTCAATTTTGTTTATCTGTTTACCAATTGTTGTTAGACATTGATTGGTAATGTTATTTGCTCAATTATTCTTTTTTCAGGTTCAGTACCTGAAGGTAGCTTGAATGGTGAGGCTTTGACTTCAGAATCCTTATGGTTGATTAATACGATTTCTGTTGGAGGATGACTTGAAGATACTATGGAAGCATATTCTTTTTCCCATTTATGTTTTGTTACTACTTTGACTGATTTTTAATGGTTTTGTAAGTAATCAAAGAAATAGATTTCACATCTTATTTCATTCATAAACTTAGTCCATTTTTCAGATATTCTTTCTTGTTTGCTATCACTATATTTACCGTTAAATTCTTGTCTTTTAGGTTTATTTTCTTTACACTTGAATTCATCATATAACTTGTCTATATCAATTATAAACAAATCATTTGGTTTACTAATTGTAAGTAATTGTTTGTTTACTGGGGGGTTACTCTCTAGATCAGTAGCAGAAGAAATTACTTACCTGATTCTTAGCTTTCTCCTTTCCTTTATAGGCTACCAGCCTCTTTTACCGTTGAAGCTCCTTCTACTACTTTTCAAATGAGGTGCCCAAAAATGTGGAACTCCTCCCCAATAGCTGGAGTTGGTTTGAGCTATTATTCTGTGATTGGGTGCCGAATTGGTGATGCAGTTCAAATTTATTGGGTAGGATGTATCTCACCAGATTGCACACCCCATGACTCTCGTGCCTGCCTTATGATAGTTTTCCTCACGTGCCTTGGGTGAGCATGTGCTTTCTTTCAAGCTAAATTCATATCCATCAAGTTGTTCTACAATCTCTTATTTATGACTATGTAATATTAGAGTAATTACAATATTATCCTACACAAACTAACTTATGGCTAATATATAAAATAAAAACTCTAACACTCCTCCTCAAGGTAGAGCATGCATATAAAAAATATTCACCTTGGAACATAAACTACTAAAGCAGACATAGCTAACAACTTAGTAACAATATCACCTAATTGATCACCAAACTTAATATATTTAGTGATGATTTTATTTCACATCAAGAGATCTCAAATGAAATGACAATACACCTCAAAGTGTTTGGTATGCTTGTGAAATACTAGATTACTTACAATAAAAATAGTTGTTTGATTGTCACATTGCATCTTCATTGGGGAAGAGACATCAAGTCTCATGTCACAGAGTAAATAACGAATCCACAACATCTCACAAGTAGTATGAGTTATATCACGATACTCAGCGTCTGCACTAAAGCACGCAACCATATTCTGCTTCTTATTACACCGAGTAACAAGATTACTACAAAAAATGTACAATACCTAGACGTAGATGTCTATCACCATGACTACATGCCCAATCTGTAAGTTGAAAAGATAATTTAGACACAACTCGCTTAGTCTTGTAACTTGCTGTTAATATTTATAGCCAACCCTGGCAAAATTATATGATAGTATATTTTAATAAAAAGTGCAAGCACACCAGCTCTATGACGCCCCAAAATTTGGGGATCCTTTCTCAACTCGTTGATCACCCATCAACTTGCAGAATACACATGCGTACTGTATAACCCGATATCACATCGTTACACCCCATTCACCGGAATAATAACAAAACAAAATTTGGACAGAGTCTCGTTTGCACGGGAACTCTATTTAATACGTAACTTGAGCAAACATTATTCATATGACCATTCC
Organism: Ilex paraguariensis; assembly: GCA_963454935.2. Classification (NCBI taxonomy): domain Eukaryota; kingdom Viridiplantae; phylum Streptophyta; class Magnoliopsida; order Aquifoliales; family Aquifoliaceae; genus Ilex; species Ilex paraguariensis. The sequence continues at coordinate 318,971 of CAUOFW020005125.1, read as the reverse complement.
AAGGTCTACATTCTAATGTCTAGGACTTAAAATTTAGTTATTCATATTATCAAAAAGAAAAGAGCTCAAGATATGAAGGATCAGAAGCGTTGAAGTCCAAAATCATATTTAGGGAAGAGGTACCAGTACCTCTGATATGAAGTACTGGTGCCTAAGCCCTTTGGAAGAGAGGTACCAGTACTGGGCCCACTTTCAGTGGGATATTGATACCTATGAGCATAAGTATCGGTACCTGAGTCCACTGGAAGCTAGATTTTGCATTAGGAATCCAACAGTAAAATCTGTTTTGTCATTCCAGTTCTAGAAAAAATTGAATTTTCAACCCGTATCGTAACTATTAATTATCGTTTTCTCCTTTTTAATTAAGTTTTTTTTTTAATTTTCCTGAGTTTTACAAGCTCATAACCATGCCAAATATTTACATCCCAAAAAGGAATATAAATAAAGTGTCATTTTAAATGCAATAAAATACTTAAGCTATATACATAGCCAAAAGAAAAAGAACAAACACAAGCCCCACCCTTAACAACTCCCGACTGGTCATCTAGACTTGATAGTGGACTTCAGGCTTGTGTACAGGTTACTTGAAAGTATTTTAAGAAAATATTCAATGAGTACCTAGTAGCTTCCCATAGATATAATATGAATTAACAATATATGATAATTCATTTGCCAGAATACATTATTCATAACCCTGTAACTTAAATGCGAGATCCTGTCTCGTTGTACTACGACCTCATAAAGAAATAACCACTCTACCACCTAGGCATCATGTATAGCAAGATTGAATCATCACATAGATATCATTCATAACTCGGACATCCCAAACCACATCAATAGTTTTTGTCCTTCAGATGACCTAAGCCACATAAATAATTCTCGTTTGCGTCACTTAGACGACTCAACCACATAACTAAATCCCGTCACATAGACGTCTATCCTTTAAACGATTAGCATTGCATAGCTAATTCCCATCAAGTAGACGACTCGTATCAAACCATTAATTCCCGTCATTTAGACAACTCACAATCTCTTAACATTTTTCGTCATGTAGACACATCAAATCACATAATTATTTTCTTTCTCGTCGTATAGATGGATCACATTCACAACTAAAACTCACCACACACATAGTCAACTTGAATCGTTTGCATATATTCCATCACGCGGTCAATTTAAGCCACAAAGACTTACATTGTTGCTTAGACAACCTCCATCACATAACAATAGTTTGTTGTTCAGTTGTTGAGTCTCAACAGAAATTATAACATAAACACATAAACAAATCTTAAGTATTTATTAATAAAATTTTTAGGGTAGCACACCTACCTTGCGTGGAAGTCTACATTGTAGACAACCTCTCCATCGGAGCTTTGAGTGGGTGTTCCTTGAGGTATTGCCTCTGGGCTTGGCACACCCAATATTCACAAACCCAATCAGATATTAATATGTAATTTTGCTTAAGTCTAAAATAATTTATTAGAACCAAATTTAATAATTATTTCGAGTCAAATTAAATAATCCATTCGCTTTGAAAAAAATAATCTACTCGAATCAATTGAGCTATTCTTATCAAACCGGTTAAAACAATATATTCGAACCAATTACACTAAATTAAACCATTATCATAAAATTGTAAACATACTTGAATTTACTCCATTCTCCATGAAATCATAAAATTACATGCTTACTTTTATCTAATTCATACCCATGGTACTACATACTCACAACAAGCATCACACTTAACCTACATGCAATACCCAAATACCTGCAGTAAATTAAAGTCATACATACCTTATTTTCTAGTTTACTCTTTTGAAATTCATGGAAACAAGTATTCTTACATCTATTTTATTTTCATATAATTATGAAAATACAAAGGAAAAATATGTCATTTCTTACCTTAAATGGGGATGAGTATCAGGCCACAATTTCCAAACCAAAACCTCATCCACTCTTCCTTTCTTCTTTTTTTTTCTTCATTTCCTTCCTTTCTTCTCTTAGTCGATGGTCTTCTCTTCCCTTCCTCAAAATTTCTCTTAGTGTTCATATATATATATATATGTTTTATATGTCTAAATCTATAGTGGAGACTCCACTAATTTCCCAACTCTCATCCAAGCCGCCCCCCATTTTCCCCCACTAGATCTAAGCCATCCATTACAAGTTAGTGGAAAGCCCACTAACTTGTATATATATAGTTGTTTATTTAGCACATAAGTACACCTTAATTATGTAATTAGCTACTTTAATTTACACACACACACACACACACACACACACACATATATATATATATTCTTCGTTTGCATATTCTTATATACCACTCACCTTTAATATGTCAAATTAAACCTAAAATTTTTATCGAGATCTATACACCATTCCCCTCCCATATTTCTAATATTAAAATGTCTATCATGCATGCTTGGGTCTCACACAATCAGTGTCAGAAAAACTAATAACTATTATGGATGATGATAACTGATATAATAAACACCTACCCTGAGCCCCTTTTAGATGCTGAAGTATGCGACAAACAACCTTCCAATGAGACTTATGAGGGGTATGCATGTACTAACTAACCACACCAATGGCATGTGTGATATTAGAGTATGTAACTGTAAAATAAAATAATTTACCAACCAATCTCCGATATTGTCCTATATTATCAAAGACTTCTCCACTCTCATAATCAAGCGTAACTATAGGGTCCATAGGCGTATCAATCGGATGTGCACCAAGAGTACATGTTTCAAATAGTAAGTCTATTACATACTTTTGTTGGCACAAATTGATACCATCCTTTGACCGAGAAGCCTCAATCCCTAGAAAGTATTGAAAAAGACTTATGATTTTGTATGAAACTACTTCCCCAAATAGACCTTGAAATGAGCAACACCATTTGAGTCATTCTCACTAATGATGATGTCATTGACACACAATAACAATGATAATATCTGTAGAAGACCGACGAATGAAAACTGAATGATCAAAGGTAGAGGGTTGAAAACCAAACTAAAATACCACGATACTGAACTTATCAAACCTAGCACATAGTGGTTGTTTCAAGACATACAACGTCTTCTTCAAATGCCACACTAATTGTTCTTGCCCTGAAAATCACATGACTTGGAGGTTGAGTTATATATACTAACTCTTGTAGATCTTCGTGTAAGAATGCATTCTTTATATCCAGTTGATATAACGGCCAGTCAAAACTGACTGCAATAGAAATAACCCTAACAGAGTTAAGACAAGCAACAAGGGAGAATGTTTCATAGTAATCCACACCATAGGTTAAAAGGTACCCTTTAGCAACCAATCATGGCTTCAATCGCTCAACAGAACCATCATAATGATATTTCACAGTGTACACCTAGCGACAATTAACAGGCTAGTTCCCAAACGGAAGAGAAATAAGGTCCCAAGTATGATTTTCATGAAGTGCCTTAATTTTCTCATCCATAGTCAATTTCTATTCAGAAGATGTTATTGACTGTTTCAAAGATCTAGGGAAAAGGATAAAGGACAAGGTGGATGTAAAACAACAAAATGAAAGTTGATGCAAATAGATAAAATTAGAAAAAGGGGTGCTAGGTACAAGTACGATTATCTTTTCTCAATGCAATGGGAAAATCAGGTGACTCGGGGGAAAGGACCTTAGTGAAAGCATGAGTTAGTTGGGGAGTTGGAGTACATGGAACAATCTGTCTATTTTTGGAACAATGATGGACTTGCTATGGAGCGTGAGTAACTAGAGAGGAAGAATATAAACTATCAGGTACAAGAGGTAATATCAGCTGCCCTGACTAATAAGGATCAAATTTGATGAAAGAATAGTGTCTGTATTAGAAAAAAATGTAGTTGACTCAAAAAATGTGGCATTGGCACTAACATAATACCTATGAGAGACAAAATCATAACAACGATAACTTTTCTGAGTACGAGAGTATCTTAGAAAGACACAGTTAATTGAACGAGGTGAAAGTTTATCTCAATCTAGACCAAAAAGATGAACAAATGCAACACAACCAAAAACACAAGGAGTCAGACCAAATAGCGATGTATTAGGATAGAGCAAGAAAAATAGAGATTTGCGGCTGAAGATGGGGAAAGACATCTGATTAATAAGATAAATTGTATTAAAAACAGCGTCTGCCTAATAGGGTTGGGGATATGCATATTAAAAACAAGGGTGTGAGCAATATCTAGTAAATGAAGATGCTTGCATTCTGCAAAATCAATTTGTTGAGATGTATATGGACATGTAGTCTGATGAATGATACCATGATCATTAAAAAATTTATTCATAAAAGATTGGACATATTCAAGGGCATTATCAAATCAAAATATCTTATATCCTTTATCAAATTGTACAAGGATTTTATTATAGAAGGTAAGAAAAATTTTAGGCAATTCAGAACGATCCTTCATAAGAAATAATCAAGTCATATGAAAATAATCATCCACAAAGATCACAAAATAATGAAATCCAAAAATACTTCTTGTTCTGAAAGGACCTCAAATATCAGAGTGAACAATAATAAAAAGACTACACTGATGTCTCGTACTACTAACAGGAAAAGAACTATGATGATACTTGCCTAATTGACAAGCCTCACATTCTAATATAACAAAAGGACTCAAACTAGGAATGACTTGATGAAGATTTTGCAATGACAGAAAGCCCAAAAAAATGCCACTAGAAGGGAGACAAGATAGCACTCAAAGCAAGAACTGATGCTCTGGAATCCAAATAGTGAAGTCTATTCTGCTCATACCGCAAAACCAATCACCTTCATCCAAAGGTCCTAAAAAACACAAAAAGATGGAAAAAAAATGTCATAGAGCATTGTAAAGACTTGGTTAAATTACTCATAGATAACAAATTAAAGGAAAACTGAGGGACAAATAAACTATATGTTAGTTACATGGATTCAGTAGGATGAAGATCTCCAATGCCACGTACTGGTCTAAAGGAACCATCAGCTAAATAATACTAATTATAAGAATGAAAATTAGATAACAATGAGGAAATACCAGACATGTGGGCACTAGCTTCCAAATCAATAATCCAGGATGGTAAAGTAGAGTGTGTTGCTACATGTGCAAAATTACCTATAATGGCTAAGTCAACAGCTGAAGTAAACGAATGGGCAGAGAGTAAAGACAACTATGGGATGACCTAACTAAGCTGAGAGGTGAGATCATCATGAGAGCCAGATGTAGATGTAGTAGGTCCACTAGTCGATGGCCGAGATATAGGAGGAGCTGAATTATTATACACCTGATGAGCATAAGATGGTCTTCCATGTTTATCCAAACAGTAATCCTCCGTATGTCCAGCTGCTCCACAATAAGAACATTTCCACTTGAAACGATTGTCATAACTAATACCTCTACCACTTTGATTACCACTTGGGGTCGGATGACAACCACCATGACGACCACTATGATTACATCACTAGAGAGTAAAGCAAATGAATCCTATGAGGGTGAGTGAGTCCCATGGGTCAAAAAGGCTCTCTAAACATGGGATTAAGCATTGACAATAGTTGGAAGTTTCTCACTGGCCAAAATCTGGTCTTTGAACACACCATAGTCATAATTCAAACTAGACAAGAATAAGGCAAGGTGAAAGTTTTCCCATTGTCGTCGTTGTACTTCTAGATCTGCACTCAATGGTTGGTAAAGCAAAAGTTTCTCCCATAAGCCTTTCAACGTACCATAATGTTCAGGTAGAGATTTATTCCCTTGCTCGATATTAAATATATGTTCAAAAAGTTCATAGATTCAGGACACATTCTATTCTTAGGAGTACATCTCCTCAAGGGATTCCCAAATTTTCTTGGCTGTATCAAGAAATTGAACATTCGAAGCTACACCAGGCTCCATACTATGCCACAACCAGGTCATCACTAAGGAATTCTTACTCCACTAGTGTTTAGAATATATGGAAGTCTTAGGAGGAGGATTTTCAGTCAAAAACTTGGCTTTCCATTTAGCACGCAAAACACCTTTGATGGCATGAGACCAAGAATAATATGTAGGTTCATTTAACTTCACAGAGGTAATCTGTCTAACTTGATCATCCATAGAATAGACCTGTCAAGTTGGAATGCCAAGCAATGTATCCTTCACCTTTGTAGCAGTTTTCATTGTATAATCCACAATCAACTAAGCAAGAAAAGAGAACAAGAGAACCAAACAACCATAAATCTATCAATGAGTCCATCTCAAACAACCTAAACACACGTCGATATCCAAGCGACAACAATACAACAAATCAATCACACAACCAGACCTCAAAGTAACAATACATAGGTCAAAAAACAATAGAAAAAGGTGTTGAGTGAACAAATCTGAGGCATAGTAAGTATATCTGGAACACAATGGCCAAAAAGCATAAGCAAAGGAACAACCAAGACCAACCAAGCCAACAAACCAGATTTGGAGCCAAAAAAATTCAAGGCTAGGCGAACAGATCTAGGGTAGATCTGAGGCCAACGAACCCAACAAAGGCCAAACAGAGGCCAATCAAAACAAATCTAAGGCAAACGAAGCAAATTTAAGACAAATTGATGCTGGTCAAAGCCCAAAATAATGTCGTCGGCACCTATTAGTCCAAAAAAATCCCTCTAAAACACTCATCCAAGGTGGGCATCACACATAACACACCCACAAGCCAATTTGGTCCGCTTAGATCTGGATTCAAGCAAAAATCCAACAAAAAACTTCCAAATTAGCAAATCTTAAAAAAAATCTTTATTTTTTCAAAAATTATTTAAAAATAGGAAACCTTACTCAAACAACTCCAAAAAATTATGAAGAAACCACCATAAAAATCCCAATGAAAAGTCGATCAAGGGAGGTTGTTCATTGGTCGTCAGTTGTTGAGTCAGCATGACGTCACTCATAAATAAGTGACATCAGACTGCTCTAGAAATTTCCTTGTTGTATTTTCGGTGTTGTATAATCTCGATCAATGCTCTGATACCAAATTGAATTAATAAAAAGCTATATTAGGGTTCCAATAAATAAAAAATAAAAGAGAAAAGGAGGAAGAAAGAGAGAATAATCAGATGTGGAGGTTTAGGTTACCCTACACTCTCTTATTTATAACTATATAATATTAATGTAATTGCAATATTACTATACACAAACTAACATATGTCTAATATATAAAATAAGAACTCTAACAATATAGGTATAACACAATATAATGTAATAAATATGAATATTTTATTTTATTGTTATTGATAAAAAAATTAAGGTGACGACCCTTAGAAATTTTTTCGACTCTGACCCTATGAAGTGTGACTCTTGTAAAGAATGAAAGTATGTAAATAGAATTTTAATACGAGTTTATTGATTACACCAAATGCACTCAATTTGTTTGCTCACATAATCTACCTGGCTCTCTCTCTCCAATGCTTATTTTGTATCATTCTCTCTCTCAATTGTTAGAGTATCTAACGCAAAATCAATTGACAATGAGTGCAGTGATCTTTTAAGCATATAAATCAACCTCGAGTAGTCATAATCATTTGATGAGGGATATAACCACTATTAATAACACCCACTCTCAGGTGTCATCCGGGCTCGAATGTGGGGCTAACAAACAATTATGCATAATGAAAAAATCAAATGGGTAAAAGACCTAACCCACTGACTCAATCAAACCTAAGTCCAACCTTCTCGAGCCCACGTATCAACCCACCAAAGATGATATTTGATCTAAACCATGCACACACCCACACTCATGTCACATGTCCACAAATGTGATTTTTTTTCGTACATATACATTGTAATGTACAATTGCAATTTCCATGTCATGTTCAATATGTCAAGAGCACATTATGAACAATATTTCATCTCAACCAACATTTTTCTAAATTCATCAATTGTTAATTATATCATAAGCATATAATCACAATTCTCAACGTCATTAAAGCATGGTATATCAATTTCATTCAAATAACATACTAAACTTATCCAAGACATTTTATCAAACATCAACATGGCACCACATTATGTAAACACTAAACATTCCCAATTCATCACATTCCTCATGAAATCACATACAAACAATTTCAATAAGATAATTCATGCTAGAATTGATTTTACACATTCTTATACCATTTTTTATACTCTTGTTATACTATGAGTATATTTAAACAAGAGATTGTATCTCCAATCATGCTACACATCTCATACACAACCCTAGGTTAAAAATAAACCTAGATAAAAGAAGAACCCTACCTCTTGAAGCATAATACATGTAGTAGAAGCTTCAAAATACCCAAATTAAGCTTCAAAGCTTTGACCCCAATAATCTTGTTTTTGAGACTTTGGCGAAACCTGCGATTTTTGGTACGTGCTTGTAGCTCTCATCGCGTAGAAAAAAATTTATACTAGGCCCGTAGCAATTTGATAAACGGATAGTCGTAGATAGCAAAGAGAAGTGGGAGATTTCTTGAGTTTTTTCTCTCTTCTTCTTTATCTCTCTCTATCCAAAAAAATCTGGTGTAAAAATGGGGAGAAAATTTGATTTTTCTCCCCTATTTATACATTATATTCTAATACTTGGTTCACATTAAGCCACATGTCCCGTCTTTTTTTTGATCCGATTTTATCTCGAATCAATTAAATCTCGTTCTGTGTTAGATTTAATATATTTTATTTGAAGAAAATTTAAATTATTTTTCATTTTTTACAATTAAAATTCAATTGCATTTATTTTAATCTCGCGACGCTCGATTACATCAAAAAATGTGAAAAATCTAATTGTCTCAGAATTCGATGAAAATTGACTGAGTAACTAGATTTCGCAAGACGAATCCAACAGTGAGGTCTGTTTCGTCATGATAGTTCTAGAAAAATTTATGTTTTTAACTCATACCGTAACGACTAATTACCATTTTACCCTTCACAATAAAATTTTAAATTTTCTTGGGTTTTACATTCTTCTCCCCTTAAAAGAAATTTCATTCCCCAAACTTATACACACATGAACATATAACCACATGCATATGCAACAAATCATATAATACTTTATGACTATAAGAAGGTACCTCTATCCTCGAATAAGAACGGATAGATGGCACGGATGGTACCTTCACGCTCCTATATCACCTCCTCCATACCACGATGCTACCACAGTACCTTCACCAGCCTCACGGTCTTACCTCGCAAAATATGATTTTCGACTGTCCATGATATGCACTAGTCCCTCCTCGAAGGTCTCATATGCATCAATAACTAACTCACCCCAATCTACCTCATACGTAGGATCTGGAGCATAATTCCAGAGTATGGAGACATGGAATATGACGTGAACACCCGATAGATTTGGCAGTAACGTCAACTGGTAAGCGACTATGTCAACCCTCTCGAGTACCTCAAAGGACCCTATATACCTTTGTGATAGTTTCCCTCGCTTTTCGAACTTGACCATACCCCTCTTAGGCATCATCTTCAGGAAGATGTGATCTTTAACCTCAAACTCTAGAGGCCTCCATCGCTGGTTGGCATAGCTCTTCTAGTGGATCTGAGCCATAAGAAGATGCTTGTATCATATTCATCTTCTTCGAGATGTCCCTAATCAAATCCGAACCCATAGAGGGTCTCTCTCTAGCCTTCCAATCCAACAAATTGGAGAACGACACGACCTCCCATAAAGTGTCTCATATGGTATCATTTGTAAGCTCATCTGGTAACTATTGTTATAAGCGAACTTCACTAAGAGTAAGTGCTCATTTCAACTACCATTAAGATCATGGGCGTATGCCCGAAACTTGTCCTCTAAATTTGGATGGTCTTCTCTAACTGACCATCCATCTAGGAATGAAAAGTGGTGTTCATCATCAATTGTGTCCATATAGCCTGTTGTAAACTCTCCCAAAAATGGGTCGTGAACCTAGGATCTCGATCTGATACTACAGATGCAGGTATCCCATGCAACCAGACTATCTCTTGTATATAAAACCTGTAAAATTCCTCTATTATGAAAGTCATCTACATAGCCAAAAAATATGCCGACTTCATGGGTCGGTCCACTATCTCCCATATCGTGTCGTGACCACTTATGATGTCTCATGTTGAGGTCCCGTTGTGTGAAGATGAACTTCAGACTCTTATGGTCGGAAAACACCTCAAACTACTCTCCATACAGATAGTAGTGTCATGCTTTCAAGGCAAAGACGGCATCTACCAACTCCATGTCATGCATTGGGTAGCTCTTCTAGTGGCTTTTCAACTACTGTGAACCATAAAGTCATTTCCTTCCTAGACTGCATCAACACGCATCCAAGTCTATCCTTTGAGGCATCATAATATACTGTGTAACTCAGTATCTTCTTTGAAACTATTAGAATAGGAACTGAAGTAAGCATCCTCTTTAACTCCCGGAATTACCCCTCGCACGAGGCATACCATTAAAACTTGACCTCCTTTCTAGTCAACCTCGTCATAGGTGCAACTAATCTGGAGATGCCTTCAATGAACCTCTGGTAATACCCCGTCAGTCCCAATAAACTGCATATCTTAAAGACTGACTTCAGCCTCTCCTTGCTCATGACTACCTCAACTTTCTCCAGGTCCACTGACACATCTAATGCCATTACCACGTGTCCCACAAATTTCACCTCTATCAGCCAAAATTCACACTTGCCAAACTTGGCATTCAACTAGTGGTCTCTTAAGGTTTGGAGAATAATTTTCAAGTGACTCTCATGCTCCTCCTTAGACTTGGAGTAAATCAGGATGTCATCAACAAAGACCAAGCCAAACTCATCAAGATAGGGTTGGAATACCCTATATATTAGATCCATGAATACTGTTGGGGCATTCGTCAATCCAAATGGCATCACAATAAACTCAAAATGCCTATTTCGCATTCTAAATGCCATCTTAGAGATATTTGTCTCCCTAATCCTCAACTGATGGTATCCCGTGCGCAAATCTATCTTGCAGTAGACCCGTGTCCCCTTCAATTGATCAAACAAGTCATCAATCTGCAGTAATGGGTACCTATTATTGATGGTGACCTGATTCAACTATCAATAGTCTATACAAAGCCTAAGGGTCTTGTCCTTCTTCTTGACAAACAATATCGAAGCACCCCAAGGTAACGAAACCCTTGTCCAACAATTCTTGCAACTGGACTTTGAGTTCTTGTAACTCTATAGGTGTCACTCTATTCAGTGTCATAGAAATAGGAGATGCATCGGGTTGTAATTCAATGATGAAGTCTACATACCGATTTGGAAATAATCCCGATAACTCATCCAAAAAAATGTCTATATGCTCACACACTACCCGAGGTAGACCCAACTCCTGTCTTACCTCATCCATAAGTGTCAGACTCGCAAGTCAACCCATTAATTGTCTGTGCCATCAGGAATCATACACGGCTTGGGGTAAAACATCATACTTTTTTTGTTGAAATTTGAAACAAACGCCCTTTGGTGTATAGGCAATGACCCTTTTTCGATCACAATCGATGATGACTTGATGTGCCGCCAACCAATCCATCCCAAGAATGACATCAAACTCCAATATATCCACGGCCCTAAGGTCCACGGTGAATAGAATCCCCAAAATTTTTAACTCACACCCTCAACATATTTGATCAATGCATACCCTAGCTCCTATGGGAGAATTCATATTCAATGATTTTTCAAGGTCTCAACCTCTAAGCCCAAATCCTTTACACATGATGCAGCTATAAATGAATGCGATGCAATAGAGTTAAATAATACCTTTGCCCATAAGCGAGAGTAAAAATATATCTTGAATCAGTGACTGATCCACTAGCTTAGTCTGAGGTATGATGGTGTGAACTCGCCTCTAGGTCCCTGAAGTCCTGGCATGTAAGTCTTGTCCTCAGCCTCGGCCCATCTAGCCTGATTGCGGAATCCCCACTCATGAAGTGTGATGCATAGTTAAAAGTTACATATTATTATGCCTTTATAAGATTAATTATGCTTTAATTGTGTTTAACTGATAATATTTCAGGATAAAGAAAGTACAAGGGCTTAAAGACAATAACATCACTCTTTCAAGCAGCACCCATGTGTTTTAAAAGAGGACTCAAGAAGAAGGAAACAAGTTGCATGATAAAGTGGACTTTGCTCCTACATTCGAACACCATTTCCATGTTCGAACGCCCCATTGAAATCATTCAAGATTTCCAGGAGGTTGCTAAGGAGATGACATGAGGCTAATTACTATGAATGACAAGGTGCATTAACAACCACGTTCGAACTCCAACATCATTTGAATGCACTTGAAAGAAGAAATGCTTTTACGTTCAAACGCCAAGTACCCTTCGAACGTTAATCTCTGACAAAATGCAGTCAAATTAGATTTTCATTCGGATTTTTTGGCATAGGCGTGGACTTTAAGCTCTATGTATGTCATTTATCTCCCTCCCTTGTCTATAAATACCATCCCTTGGAACTTTCTGAAGGATATCTTTTGGAAGTGGAAAACCAAAAGTAATTAGTTTTCTTCTACTTTCATCATTAGCTTCCATTGTAAAGCTTTTTTCTTTACTTAGAGGATTGAACTTTTCTCACCTTTCTAGCTCTCTTGTAGCATTGAAGGGTGGGTAGCGTTTCACTCATTCTTTGTTGGAGATAAGCATATTGTTTTGGTAAACGTTAACTTGTAATTATAAGTTCCTCTACTTGGAGGAATGAGATTCACTCACTTTTCTAACTTTTTCAAAACCATGAAGAGTGAGTAGTTTCTCATTCACTCTTTAGTGAGAGGTGATGGGCATGTATATTATTGTTCGAAAGTTATATTTGTGCATTTTATTTATGCTTATTGATTTATCTTTCCATTGCTTATTTAATGATTGAATGCATCTAGCAAAGCTAAAAGTACTTTGTACGATCATGAATCTCTTATAGACAAGTTAATTCTTGACATAGAATAATTCAATGGTTCTGTGCAAGTACTTAAGTTAGGTCTTCATGAAAAAATTTCAATCTTCATTGTCATTATGTTTTAACTAGGAATGGGGTAATTTAATAGTTGTTGAATGATTTGCAGGATTGCTTGCTTGTTTGTAGGCGAGTTAAGTCCGGACACAAATAATTCCTGCAAATCTCTACAAAGACATCGAAGTCATGCTCTTGATTCACACAATCCATATTTATCCTCCAATTAACTTACTATTGACTTAGGGGTTAATTGAGTTGTTTATAAAGCACAAATATAATAACTGGATGAATAACTACATGTCTAGATCCTCGGATTAAAAGGATGACTTTTTCATTTAAGAGAATCATATATTTTGTCTAGAAAATTCTATAATCATCATAACTTCAAATCTCAAGGGTTCCAATCACTTTGGTCTCTATCGCTTGTAACTTCAAAACACCAATATTAGTTCCCTATGGATTCGACTCCAAACTTGACCGGATTATAACTACAACTTGACCACCTACAATTTGGTGTACACATTTTAGATCAAGTGAAAGTGGTAGGGATAGGGGTCTATGTAGTACCCTATAACTAAAACTGGCTTCCCTAGCCTATGGTGGGGTAGGGAGGAATGAAGAAAGTCTGTGGATGCTCCACTGATGACTGAGACTGAGATGCCCCATAACTTTGAGATCCTTGTCTCTGAGGACAATCCCCCTTCATGTGGCCTGTTAGTAACGTATAAAATAAGTCATTTGGCATGCCTAATAAGTGGCCCTGAAATTTCTCCTACCTTGGGGGGATTGACCTTGGCCTTGGCCTTGATAGCCACGACCTGTTCTTGATACCCTTGTGTGGTATAAGTTTTACGCTTCTTCCCCGATCTAGAAGAAGAGGATTGATCCTTCTTCTTCTTGTCCTTAGCACTAACCTCCCAGATGCAACTTGTGTCTTCCACTTTCCTCTCAAAGGTCATGACCATTTTGACCATTAAGTCCAAGTCTTGTAGGCAGTGGCCCACAATCTTTCTTCAGATGTACAACTTCAAGCCATCCTCGAACCTCCTCACTTTGGTCATGTTTGTGGTCACATAATCATCGAGAAAATAGATTAGCTTTGTGAACTTAGCGATATATTCCATCACCGTCATAGTCCCTTGGTTCAAATTTAAGAATTCTCAGACTTTCGCTTGCCGAACAGCTAATAGAAAGTACTTGCCCATGAAGAACTCATAGAACCCTCCCTATGTCATTGCCTCTATATTCTTTGAGGCCTTTGCCTATTCCCACCATATATGGGCATCTCCCTCAAGTTAAAACACAGCTAACCTTATCTTAGTGGCATCGAATGTGATCTCCATAGCCTCTTAGATCTTCTCAACTTGTTGGAACCAATGGTCAGTTACCATTAGATCCGCCCTTCCCAGAAAGTTTAGTGGCTTGTGTGTCTTGAACTGTTGGAGGTTGTTCGGCCCCCTTGGCCCACATTGGTGCTATCTTGTGCAAATGTAGCAGTTATTGTGCCTATAGCCTCCATGAAGGCTGATGGTGGTTGGTCCCACCTCCTTGACCATTTCTGTGTCCTCTTCATCTATTTGTCATCTACAAACATATAAGATATCAATAGAGCATTAAATTAGTATCCAAAAGTTAGGGATCAAAGTCAAAATATTGAGATTTCTCTCCTTGTCTCACTAGTAGGATGCGTGCCACCCACTAGTAGGCACTCATACCCTGAACCTTTCTATTCTTTCTTTTTTGACCTCACAAGGTTATGTTTTCTAACCCTAAAGTCTCATTTCTATACACATTATCATGCATATAATTCGCATAGCATATAACATGTAGCATTTAGAGCATATAACATGTAATGCATAATGCATGCAATATCCTAGACTCAATCTCCGCAAGCCCTAGATAAATCGAAAACCTAAGCTCTAATACTAAGTTGTGACGTCCCAAAACTCGGGGTCCTTTCTCAACCCATTGATCATCCATCAACCCATGAAATTACCCGTGCATGCTGCATAATCTGACACCACGTCATCACATCTCCTTCACTAAGATCATTACCCATATAGAGTTTGGACAAGGTTTTCCTTGCATCGAAGCACTCCCAAACGTATAACTTGTGTACATATTAATCGCTTGACCATTCCAAGTTACAATCCCCATCAGTTTACACTTAATATTGAACCAATTACATCCTTTAAACAAGAAGGCTCTAGGCTCAAAGGCTTGGCAAGTTATATTTACATTTTTTAAAATTTTCAAAGAGGTACTGACACTTATTACAATTGGTAGTAGTACCTGAGCCTACGGTCTATCAGCTAACGGTACCTGAGTAACGGGATACTGGTACATGGACCTTTATTTTTCAAGTTCATTCTAGTTGTCAGATACCAGTACCTATGTGATGAGATAGCAGTACCTAAGCCTATTGCCCATCTAGCTACTTGTACCTTAAGCCTTAGCACTGGTACCTAAGCCCACTGAAATTCAGGTACTGGTAATCGTATGTCGAGGTAACGGTACCTGGGCCTCCCAATAACATGGTACTAATATTTAATCACTTAGGTATCGATACCTAGGCCTAGAATTTTTTCAATTCTTTCTAATCTTCAACCTTTAATCATCTAATCATATTCCAAGTTCATCCAAACTCATATAGCATTCATTCATACACAAAATACAGTTCATAAGAGTTTATTATATGTCCTCTTAATATAATTTACAGTTCAAAACAAATTACAAAATTGTTTTTCAAAAATGTAATTTAAAAGTCACATTCCGACTTCTTCTCAGCAAGGGCCCATGTGAGAGCTGCCCTCGGCATTTGTCCCACACTTGAAATGTTGTTCCCATGAAGAATGAGCCACTCTCAATAGGGTATCTGCTAAAAAGGCTACTCCCCAACCCAAATGCATATGAAATGTTCACATACAATTCGACAAACAATCAAATATCCATTCAAGAATATGTAATTCATAATGGATTTAACCATGCCATGCCATGTCATGAGATGTCACTCACACATGTAATGCTACCTGAGCCCTCTACCGGCTCCCATACCATATACAATGTCATGCGTATGCATTTGGGCATTCCAAGCCCCCACCATTGATGTTGCACATCCAATAACCATTTATAAATAATGGCTCTTTCTTGGGATGGGCATTTATGAACTTTCACCAACAGACACCCAATTGATAGGACATCTATGGACTTTCACCAATGGCTTTGTGTACGCCAACACACTTTATGGATTCAATACCAATGAAGTGCGTATCAAAAGTCACATGGTCTTATATCCGAGGGATAATCTAGCCCTTTTTGCTAACCCTGACCCTATTTTCAATGCAACCCGTGCAACTTAGTTAAACCTAGGTCTAACATTCCCAAGCCCACATATTAACCCACCAAGAATGGTGTTTGAGCAAAACTATGCACACACCCATACTCATGTCACATGCCCATGAATATCATGCTTCCTATGCATAAGCAATGTAATGTACAATTGCAATTTCCATGTTATGTTCAATATGTCAAGAGCACATTATGAACAATATTCCATCTCAACCAATATTTTCCAAATTCATAAATTGTTAATTATATCATAAGTATATAATGACAATTCCTACATTATCAAAACATGTTATATTAATTTCATTCAAATATACTAAACTTTTCCAAGGCATTTTTTCAAACACCAACATGACACCAAAATTATGTAAACACATAACATGACCAATTCATTACATTCCTCATGAAAATCACATACAAATAATTTTAACAAATTCAATTCATGTTAGAATTAATTTTACACATTCTTATACCATTTCTCATACTCTAGTTACACTACGAGTATATTTAAACAAGAGATTTCTTTTCCAATCATGCTACTCATCTCATATGCAACCTTGGGTTAAAAATAAACCTAACTAGGAGAAGAATCTTATCTCTTGAAGCATAATACACATAGCAGAAGCTTCAAAATACCCAAATCAAGCTTCAAAACTTTGACCCCAACAATCTCATTCTTAAGATTTTGACGAAATCTGTAATTTTTGGTATGTGCTTGTAAATCTCGTCGCATAGAACAACTTTTGTTTTAGGCCCGAAGCGATTCGACGAATGGATAGTTGTGGATCACAAGGAGAATTGAGAGATTTCTTGATTTTTCTCTCTTTTTCTATCTAGAAAATCTGATGTAAAAATGAGAAAAAAATCTGATTACAATTATACATTATATTTGCATATACACAGTTAGCATCGCATTCCTAGGCATCTGACATGTATGTGAGTGTGTATGCATTTTTTTTAATCGTACACCATTTTTAATGGTTTGATACGTGGGCTCAAAAAATTGGATTTAGGTCTGGCTAAGTCGCACAAATTTGCATTAAAAAGAGTGTTGGAGATAGAAAGAAGGACTAAATTTTCCGTTGGGTGCAAGACTTGGTAATTTCGGATACGCACTCTCATTGGTATTGAGTTCATAAAGTATGTTGGTATTCGAGAAACTGTCGGTAAAAGTCTATAAATTCCGTGTTGGTTGGGTGACCATTGGTGTGAGTCCATGAATACCCACTCCAAAAAGACAAATTTTTATAAAATAGTCATTGAATGTCTAACATTAGTGACGAGAGCTAAAAATATCCGGATACATACGCATGACATAACATGTGTTATGGAAACTTGTGGAGCTTAGGATTGTATTATATGCGTGAATTCTCATCTTATAGCATGACATAGAATTTTGCATTCATTTATGATATGTATATATAATCAAATAAATGCTTGACATGGTTTATGCACGCGACATTTCATACACATTTAGTTTTGGAGGTGATTTTCATAGGATATATCCTATTGAACATGACTCACCCTTGATATTAACATATTTCATATGTTATTTTTGGATATTTCATGCAATGGGTCATATAAAAAATTTCGATAAGTAGATCCATAATCATAATATATTAGCTACTCATATATTTATTCTAATAAATAATTATAGTAATCACATGTCTTCGGACTCATACCGGTGACAAACCAAGCACATGATTCTAGAGTTTTTAAGAGTGCTAAATTTTATATATTAAGATAGTTAAGTCTTGGAATCTTGTCATTTAACTTTATGGACGGATTAGCGCTCTAAAATTTTAAGAGGGCGTGAATGTTATTTTATATTTTAAAAATTTTAATACATATCTTAAAAAATTAAAATTCTCATATTATACTATTAATCATCTAAAAAATAGCAATGTAGTCTAAATTGAATATTCTTTTTATTATATATTCTAAAAGATTAAAATTCTCATATTATATCATTAATCAAATGAAAAAATAATATAGTCTAAAATTAAATATTTCGTTGCCTTTTTTGCCAACTTTTTTGATTGTATTTGCTATATTATTATATTTATATGCATAGATGCTTGCATAATACTAAATTTTAAGTTTTTTAATAAAAAAATAAATTTATTTTTTTTAAAATGAACATATTATTATTGTTTGTTTAATTGTGGAATGTGGATGCATTATTAGAATTTTAACCTTTTCATCAGTGTACAACGATGTCATTAGTCGGTTTTTTTTTTTTTTTTTTCCTTTCTGATTTTCTGAGGTACGAGTACGATGCTTTGAATTTATTATTTTATCGGTGAAGCACTTTATTCATTGAGCACATGTTTGGTGTGGATTCGGAGGAATGAGCTAGCCGCCAAAGAAACGATATGACACGTGCCTCATTCTTATTGGATCACACCACATACCCCGGTCAATGAAGCACGCCTCTATCTCAATTGTACACCGTTAAATCCACCGGAAATCTCATTCCTTGCTCTCTCTCTCTCTCTCTCCCCGTCGGAAATCTCACTTGTCAATCGCTCTCTCTCTCTCAATGACAACAACTGGTCTCTTCCAGTTCTCTCTCTCATCTCACCCCAATCTCACATTTGCCAACATCATTACCTCAACTGCTCAACGGTCACCTCAAACTCACTCCAATCCTCTTCTCCCCAAGCGACGTCGTCTAAGCCTTTTCCGCCCAGTCTCTGTTCCGAGAAGTCGCAATCTCATCTTCTTAAAGGCAGTCGAATTCAAAGCTCCGTCATCGGAATCTCAGCAACAGGATGGAAGAAGAGATGACTCTCCAGTTCTTCTCGATGTGAGCGGAATGATGTGCGGCGCCTGCGTGTCACGCGTCAAGTCGATTCTTTCTTCCGACGATCGAGTCGACTCGGTGGTGGTCAACATGCTGACCGAGACTGCTGCGGCGGTGAAATTGAAGCCGGAGGTTTTTGGAACATTTGGGGATGTGGCGGAAGGTTTGGCTAAAAGACTTACGGAATGTGGCTTTCCTGCGAATAGGAGAGTTTCGGGGTTAGGAGTTGAAGAGAAAGTGAAGAAGTGGAAGGAGATGGTGGCTAAGAAGGAGGCTTTGCTGATCGAGACTCGAAATCGGGTGGCATTTGCGTGGACTTTGGTGGCTTTGTGTTGTGGATCGCACGCTACCCACATTTTTCATTCTCTTGGCATTCATGTCGGTCATGGTATTTCAATTTGCACAACATGTTTGCTTTCTACTCATACGTCTATATCTGCTTAATATGTTTCTATTTATGTGGATTGTGGTGTATGGTTTTGTTTGCAATTTTTCTTTGAAAGAGCAAAATAAGGGGCTTCGATGAGGGGCTCCTGTAGTTAAAGAAAATTTCTTTTAGTTTAACTCTGACTTAGTTTAATTTTGGTTTAGGGTCATTTCTGGATCTGCTTCATAATTCATATGTTAAAGGTGGTCTGGCTTTGGGGGCTCTGTTGGGACCCGGACGAGGTTTGTAGTTACTTCTAGCTTTTTATCTTCTTGGTTTTGTTTTTGTTCCATATAGTTGTGTTTTTGTTGACTGTTTGAGGATCCATTTCTCTCTACATCACATTGATGCAAAAACACATACTAGAAAGGGCTACCAAACGAATAATTCATTTTTCCTTGCAGCAGTTCACTTCAAATTTTGTCCTATGAAATGATGGGTGGTAGCCTTTTGCAAACAAGCACTGACACCGTCTGACCAAGAAGGGGCTTCTAAGGTTACACCCGCTAACAGGACACAAACGTGCCTTTGTTCAAGGCTTGTAACACTTTGTATTTAGATAGTAGCAATGCCATTAAGGACACTTTGTACTTCTAGCTTTTAAGCACCCTCATGGGCATGTTGACACGAAATTTTTCAAAAAAGTACGATACAGACACATTGACGTTAAATAATATGTATGTATATATATATGTATAATCGTGTGAAAAATTAAAGTTATAATAATCTTTTAATTCATCATTTTCCTAATTCTAATAATTCACATCATGATATCACTGTATAAAAAGTATAAGATATACTGGTATACATTCAACCTTAACATCCATGATCCAACAATCAATGACTACTGTAACTTTTATTTTTAAATATATTTCACTTCTTAATACAAATTTTTATCAAATTTTAAAGCCTCAATTTTGTAACTCCATTTTTTCTCACATTACTTTTATGTTAAAAATTAAATCCATTTGTATATAAATTCGTATTCATATTCAAAGTTGTGTTACATTTATGTCCTATATTCAATGTAATGATTATAACTTCTTTTACATTATGACCGTAACTCATATCCCTTTAAAATTATAAAAACAACTCTTAATTATAAAATTATCTTAAACCTTCTCAAAAGTTTGAAAATAAATCTTGAAACGTGTCCCCCAAAGTTTCTTGGGCGTGTCCTCCAACGTGTCCTGGGTGTGTCCCAACATGTCTTGAGTGTGTTGGCCGCGTCCCCAACGTGTCCTGAAAAAAATTTAATAATAAAAAAATTGAACACTCATTTTAATGCGTCCGAGTGTGTCCGTGTCCCAAACGTGTCTAACACCGACACTCTGTCCAAAATGAAGTGTTTGTGCTTCCTAGATTCAGAATATTACAGAAACAAGAAACACTATTTTGGACCTTCTTCTATTACCTCAAAATTCCCAAATTTAAGTTAGAGTATATAATGTCAGTATATTGTTTTAATTGGTTACCTTGGCTGAATTGGTCCAATTGACCTCAAGGAGTACTTTATTACTAGGACTTCCCGTCCAAGAACACCGTACGTTCTGGTGCTTGTGAGTATATATTGCACAAGGTTTTTGGCTTTTTCTAATGAGATCACAAAATGCTAAGGACTAGAATTTTAAAGGGTGGAACCAAGATATTATCTCTGGGGGACCAAATTCTATGTACATAAACTCGTACCAAGAAATATATGCATAATTTTATACTTAATGACAATTATTGCAAATTTCATTGGAGAATTTGTGCCATCCGAAATCTTTACACTATTGAAAAATGAAGGCAATATTTTATTAATTTCCGCATTTGCAATATATTTTCTATAGAAGAATGTATTAATCATAAAAATCTTTCCCATCTAAAATTATACAACACCTTAAAATCATAAAATAATTTCATAAAATTACACAACTCTAAGGAAAATTTAAAAAAAACACTACTTAAAATAGTTTAAGAACGGGTGTTCTACTTAACTAAGACACAAGGAAACCATCTAAAATCAAATCATATGTTTAGAAAGATTGGGCCATCGTAGATTTACGATTCAACTGGTGGTTAGAGCCGGTCATGGCCGGAATCAAGATATTATTTTTTTGGAGGGGGGCAAATTATGCATGCATAAACTCATTCATTATGAAAAATGTATGCATTTTATAATTAATCTCAATTATTTGAGATTTCAATGAAGACTTTTTGGCATCCGAAATCTTAACATTTGTGAAAATTGAAGGCAATGATTTATTATCTTGGGTTTGCAATAGTTTTTTCTCTTGAAGAATGTATTAATTGTAAAAATTTTCCCATCTAAAACTATAAGACACCTTGAAATCATTAATAATTCCATGAAATTACACAACTTTGACGAAAATGAAAAAGCACTACTTAAAATTATTCAAATTAAAAAGTTTAAAGTACTAAGACACAAAAATAAACCACCTAAAAATCAAATCAAATGTTTACATAGATAGAAACAAAGATTGTCATGTTATTGGGTCATTGTACATGTGCATGTGGTGTTCAGCTAATGGTTATAGTTAGTGGACTCCCCACTATATTGTGGGCTAGGGAGAGAGCTACTCTGTTACCTGACCAGTAGCAACATATGGTAAATATTATCTTATTAATATGTCACTTCCGAGAGCTTTTAGTGTATTGATAGAACGTCTTAAATTTAAAATTTTTCTATTGTTACATGGGGGATTTGGGTGATGTTTCAGCAAAAGAATATAGAAGTATGACAAACTTATAATACTTGATTAGTAGTACAAAATTTTACAAGAAACAAGTGGTATTTGTGTGAAAGAAAAAGCAATTACTACCTTCAAATCTGCCCTTGGGGTGGTGGCCATGATGCTGCACAGGAGCTGCAGTATTAGAAGTGTACATAGAGGGGTTTTGTTAATTCTAAAATTTGGAAGGGGGGGGGGGGGGGGGGTTGGTATGGCCACTCTAGGCCCCTAAACAATTCCGTTCTTGAAGCCAGTGGACTCCACACTATGTAATGGGCAGGGGAGAAAGCTGCTTTATGAAACTGACAAGTAACATCATATAGTAAAATTTTTTTTATTAATATTTCAGTTTTGAGAGTTTTGGTGTATTTCTGTCTTTGATTTTGAACTTTCTTATTGTTACACGGGGGATTTGGGTGATGCTTTGACAAATGAATAAAAAAGTATCACAAAATTATAATGTTTGATTAGTAGTACAATATTTTACTAAGAAACAAGTGGTATTGGTGTGAAAGAAAAAGCAATTACTACTTTGAAATATGCTCTTGGGGTGAGAGGCCAATACACTGCATAGGAGATGGGAGTACTAGAAGTATACATACAGGGGTTTTGAGAAGTATGGGAAGACCATGGTCCCCTTAGGCCATTGAATAGTTCCATCCTTGGAGCCAGTGCACTCCACACTATGATGTGGGATGGGGAGAGAGCCGCTATGCGAACGTGACAAGTAACAACATATAGTTAATATTATTTTATTAATATTTCACTATCGAGAGCTTTTGGTGTATTGATGTAAAGTCTTTGATTTATAACTTTCTTCTTGTTTGAGATTTGGGTGATATTTTGACAAAAGAATAAAAAAGTATGACATATTTATAACACTTGATTAGTGCTACACTATTTTACTGAGAAACAAGTGGTGTTTGTATGAAAGATAAAGCTATTGTTACTTTGAAATCTAACTTTGGGTTGCGGGCCCAATACAACAGATGGAGTACTAGAAGTACACCTAGACGGGTTTTGCAAAGTTTTCTTTTTTTTTTTTAGGAAGGGGGGGGGGGGGGGATGGCCACCCTAAACTCTTAAACAATTTTGTCCTTGGGTGTATCTATTCGGGTTATTTTTCAAAGTATACAAGTACTTATATAACAACCGCTCTATAGTGTAAGTTTTGCCATCAACTTAATAACTATAAAACTTGCATGTGTTTGGTCCAAAATATGTCCCACATGAAGGGGTGGGTGTAGGTATATAGATACTTATATTATAGTCAGTGACGAAGCTAGCCTATGGCCAAATGGGTCATGTCCTCAGTGATTTTCCCAAACCCAATATATATATATATATATATTATGTACTTCAAGGAGCTGTGTGTTGTCAAAGAGAATTGCCCCCTTCCACCTCCTTGTATATTTGTTAAAATTATTTCTCTATAATATTGCTCCGTTATGATACCAAAAAGTAATTTTTTGGTACCGTACCTTCACTTGTTATGCCATAAAATTTTTGATATAAAGTTCTCTTATATTAGGTTGTGACATACGCCAATGCTTCTATTAAAATATTGTCTGTGAGAATGAAAACCTAATAAAATGAAGGTAAGACTTATAACGAGTTTAGTATCCTACCGAAACTTCCTACATGATAGAAGTGAGGATACAACTCATTACGGGGAATTACGATTCAATTTGAGTCAAATTAAAATACTAAAATATTGAATTAGCACTAAAAAGATGTAGGATCTATCTCAGATGACCATTTGATCAAACTATGAAAAAACTCAAATGGTTCTTACGTAGTACATAAAATTTGGGACCCCTAAGAGTAAAATTTTGGCTCCGTCCTTGGTTACAGTCTCTTTAGAAGTTTAAGGTTTTAGATGAGTTGGTGTTGGCAAGTATAGTAAATCATTTATTACTTCATTTATTTCTAACATGTCATCACTGATACTATCGAGGAAATTTGTTGATATTATTATGACCTAAAGGTAAGTCAGTGCTTGTTCTCTCTCCACCGACACACACCAAACAATGGATAAAAAAGTTGCCAAACCTGGAATTTTGCTCTATGATAGATTAAGATCGACCATATCTATCTGGCAAAATCCTTCTTTAATACAGTTGGCCCAAGTGTTAATTGCACCTTAGACGTGTTTTGTGCAGTTATTTCCGTTATTGTAATCTTGTGCAGTGTAAGGGCTGATCATTGGCTCTATATTGTAAAGGGTGAACCTCAAAGTAATTAGTTAGCTGATTGAGCAAGAAAAAATTGTTGCAGACTTGCTTTTTGATGGTCTAAATGCCCTCACAAAGGGATCGCCAAATATGAACTCTCTCGTCGGATTTGGATCCATTGCTGCATTTATCATTAGTGCGGTGAGACTCTACTGGACACAATGTTGGAGTTTAGCTCCCTTTATAGGATGATTTCAATTTGTTTTGTTTTATATGTTTAGAATTACAGATAAACAGTTCTCTCTTGTAGGTCTCTCTTCTTAATCCTGCGCTTGAATGGGACGCATCATTCTTTGATGAGCCGGTTTGTTTTACTTTCATTATTTCTTGCATGGCTTTAGTTTAAATCATTTACGTAGTGCGTGCTTTAAAGAAAACTGGTGTTTTTTCCTCACTGGCAATTTGTAAATTTACCTTTTTGCTGACCCAAAACAAATCGGCAATTCTTTCATATTTCTGTGATATATGTAATGTTATGAGTAGAAACATGCAAAGAATGTACCCACACGCATAGACATCACAGTGATGCTAGAGGCTGTTTGCATCTTTCCTAATCTTGTGTTAGTGCCAATGAGAAGTGATGCTGATTGAATTGATTTTGTGAGTGATGCTGTGGTGAAAACTCAAGAGGGGACACTAGAAATCATTTTTCACCTAAGTGCTCTAATCTCTATCTAGGACCATTTCCTCTATCAATCCTTATGCGATCCTTAATTATGTCTTGTACTTAACATGGACCCATGTTTTCTTTGCAATTTTCCTTTGGTATTGTTATTGGGCTCTAAGAAGCATGGATACGGACACGAGATACAGATAGAATACGACACGGACATGTGGACACAACATATAACGCCCAAAAATCTACCCTGAAAGGCATTACTATCTTTAACCATTCATATCATGAGAGCAACTAATAAAATTCATAAATAAAAGAAATTTTATTCATCATCCATAATAATTAAAGTGTTCCCCAAAACAAATATGCCAAGCCATGACAAATACATCCATAAACCAAATATTGTCTTATAGAGGAATAAATAAAATATTATCCTTAACCAGTGTTATTTAAGGCGTAAAGCGAACCGAAGTGACCAAGGCTCCTAACGCCTAGGCGAGAAGCGAAGCGACACGCTTTACCGAAGCAAAACGAACAGTTAAAAAATATATATATTTTAGTTTAATTACTTCTAAACAATCTAAGTTCTAATTTTATATATACTAAATATTTAAATGCAAGTAAAACCATAAACATTTAAATTAAAACAAACACTAATAATATCTCAAATTTTAATAACAGTCATAACTTAAACATTTAAATTTAAACAAATACTAACAATTGTATACATTTTCATATTTACAGGGTAGGACAACAAAAAAAGCAGAATCAGGACAGCAGCAGAATCAGCAACAAAAAAAAAGAAGCAGAATAAGGATAAAAAAAAACAGAAGCAACACTGGACAACAAAACCGAAGCAGCAACAGAATCAACAAAAAAAAATAGAAGCAAAATGAGCTAAAAAAAAAAAACAGTAGTACAATGATCATGACAGGAGCAGAATCAATTGTAAACAATTTCATATGTAATTATGTACTGAATAAAAAAAAACAGAACAGAGACACATTTCACATGTACTAAAATAATTAAACATGGTATAAGCATAGACCATTTTTTGGTACCATTTGTATATATATAAGAAAAGGGAAAAGTATAACCAAGACATATCAGAAACACTTCTTTGTAGAAGACTCTATTATTTACCCCCATTCCTGATACTCCTGCTTTTTTTTTCTATCATAATTTTGTCATGTAGTTGCCTGACTTCCACATCCCACAAATATTCTAAATGAATTCAGCAATACAAGGAAAAAAAAAAAGAATGTGTTTTGTTCGAAACATTGTTTATTAGAAAAAAAATAAAATAAAATAGACCAGCAATAGTCGAAAAAAAAAATTCATTAGTGATTAAAAAATAAAAGAGACTACTAACATGTAATCAGAAAAAAAAGAAAAGAAACAGAATCGCCTCTTATAATAAAGCGTTCGCTTTTTTTCCTTCTTCACTTTTTCGCTTTTTTTCGTTTTTTTCTCGCTTCGCTCACGTTCACTTCGCCTGGGGTCTTCCAGGCGAGATAAACTCGCCTCGCCTCGCTTCTCGCCTAGGCGAGCGCTTCAAAACACTGTCCTTAACATTGTCTCATAATTAATCTTCTAATGTAGAACATAAAGAAAACATCTCTAAACGTCCACCTCGGGATCTACGTTTTCATCAGTATGAGCTTCCTAATTTATGTGCTCATCTAATCAGAGTTCTTCCTCTAGACTGTAATCTAAAAAAAATGTTATTTATATGGGGTGAGTACTAAGTTCCGTAGGAAAATTCTCCCAAGTTTGAACAAGGTTTTGAAAACATATAAAATAGGTCGGTCTTATTTTACAAAATATCATATATAAATTTTAAAATAAAACAGTGACAGTTCATCAGATCTCAAGTTTACATATTAGCAATAAATTAAATGAAGAAGCAAAATCAACTTTTAGACAATAAACTATTATTAATACTGTATCTCAGGTATGTAGTAAGATTTAGTATGAATGCACACATAGAGAATATATTGGCCCACACATACACCTAATCCTTGCAAGGATACATAACTTTGGGAAGGATATATACCGACGCATTGGCAGTGATGAATCTAACTCAAGAATAGTATACTAGTCTTCAACCTCGATACCTGTGAGCAAATAATAGTTTGATCCTTGCGAGACACTAACCTACTACGAGAGGTAGGGAACATTTAACTTCACTTGGAGTAAGAAACTCATCAATGGTCACGTATGTTCATCAAAATATCCACACAAGAGATACAATACCAAAGCAATTCACCAAATTATAGATAAGCCAAGAACCATAATTCTACATGTATTTTTCTAACAGAACAATTCAAGAAAATATGCAAGAGATTATCAAGAAGTATTATTTTTTTTGTTTTAGAGTTTTTAAATCAAGAACAATGGAATATTAAGTGTAAAATCTATATTTCTTGAAAATTAGGGTTTTGATAACATGAACGAGAGTTTTTATTGCTATCAAATGATAACCTTATTCAAGACATAACACGATTTGCAAGAAAATCAAGAAACAATGATTTTATAACATATATATACGATTTAGAATCAAATCATACATATATATTAACTCTATCATCAATGAACAAATTTAGGAAGAAACTCCTACCTTGATTCTTGAGATTTTGATCCTAACGTATTTTATTTTGATTACTACGTGTTAATTCTTCAAGATTTAGCTCATTCTTCCTCTTTTTCTTCTCGTCAAACTTCTCTAGGCTTCTTGGGGTTGAAAAGATAAGTAAAGATACTTTAGGTCGTGGCTCTAGGGTATTTATAGGCTAAAAAACGGAGAATTTCCGTATGGGTGCGGATAATAGTATGCTTCTGACTTCCATCTTGATTTTGACCTTGTTAGAGGCTGATTTACGAAATTTTCGTGATACACTTTTGTACCCCTGTAAGTCTAGTTTCTATTGTTAAAATTTCATGTCAATCAGATATCAAGGTAGAAAGTTTTAATCCAAATATTAAGATAATGTCAAATTCCTTCCTATCCAAAATCTTTTCCAAAATAGGTTTTAACTCCGGAATACTTTCAAACTTTTAATATACCCCATATAACCTCTCCCAAGATTTTTTCAACCTTCCAAATTCAATGGAAACCTTATTTTGCCCTAAAAATATTTATAAAATTACTTAGCTACCCTTCTCAAGTTCAAACATCTCCAAAACATAATTTATCGTGAAAGTCAATAATTTTGAAGCTCAACTTCATAATCAATCTTTTAACAATGATTCTAATTTTCAACCATCATTATATTCAACTTAGGAGAACTCTTAATATAATATTATCCTTCTTTAATTTTAATATATGGTCTTATACAACATTTCCAAAAAAAGTATGACATGGACACATTAGGGGACACGATACAAGTAATTATCTTTTATATGCAAATTATTTAATTTATCACAAGTATCAAAAGAATGATGGAATTATTCATAAAAAATCAATATTTTGGGGCAAGTTAATCTTATGTTTAGTCATCTAGAGTTAATTTTAAGACTAAAGGATCATAGTAGTGAATAATCACCAAACTTGTGATAGACAATGTGTAGTAAAAATGAATAATTACAATGATTGCTCTCATATTCTCAATTACTTTTCTTTAGCAAAAATTTTATGTATCTTTTGCTTTTGTTCATAAATTGTAAGGACAACTTTAACCTGTTTAATCTTAACAATTATATATTTTCTCATATTATAAGTTATTCATTTGTCAAATTTTTTAGTTTTGTTAATTATTGGTAAAGATATGTTTGTTGTCTTATAGTAACATGGACTAAAGAAATGTTAGACACTTGTCCGTAATTAAAATTTTATCTTTTAATTATGGATATGGATAAAAGAGTATCGGATAAGGATCAAAATATTGTTTCGAAACAATCAAAAAAATCGAAACGTTTCTGTTTCCAAGGAGACCAAAACGAATCAATAATGAAATCGAAATTCTAATACTTCGAGGTGTTCCATAATAATTTGAAATATTTTGTTATATTTCAATAAATTTTCTCAATTATTTCGGAATGTTTCAAGGTAATTTTAAGATATTTTTGTATATTTCGATCAATACTTTGAAAAAATAATTTTTTATTTTTTTTTTTTTTTTCATTTTATTTTCGAAATGGGTCGAAACATTTCCGAAACACGTCAAAATGTTTATGTTTCTTAGGTGACTGAAACAATACACTGAAACGAAATTTTAATCCTTGGTATCGGATACGTGTTTGACATGCATGTGTCACCTTCTAAGAGTGTATATGCTTCTTAGATTAGGCTGCATTGCACTAACCTAGCTTTTTGTTGTTAGTGTTTGATTTTTTAGGACCTTTTGTTGCATAAAAGTGCTAGAGAAGGTGTGCACTGGATATTTGATTCGGTATTTGCCTCGTGTTAGTTTGGTTTTGCTTGCATGTGCTCTCAAGTCTCTAACCAATCCTTTGGCGCTCAACCCAAGCTATTTGTGATCTACATGAGTCTTAGATCGTGATATTGTTCCATTGAAAGTTGTGATTCTCCTTGTCCTTGGTGAGGATCCAGTTTCCAACATATTGCTCTATAGCAGTGCCGTTATTTTCAGGGTTTTAATGCATATATAATAATGGAACAGTGTAAACAACGTGGTACACTAACTGTTATTGTTATTATCATCATTTATTATATTTTTCTCGTTTATAGTTGTCTGTAGTCCTTTAAACCTATAGTATGACTAAACTGTTGGATGTCTTAAAGTCACCTTTCATGTTTTGTATCTTTATTAGTGGTGATCCTATATTTATATGATAACAAGTATGTCGGATCTATTTCTTTATCTTTTTTCATAATTTTCTCAGGCAGGTTTACTATTTTTTAGTATGCAGGTCATGCTTCTTGGTTTTGTACTCCTGGGACGTTCTCTCGAAGAAAGAGCACGGCTGCGTGCATCTAGTGACATGAATGAATTATTAGTAAGTAACCATATGCCTCTGATCTAATTTATTTCTAGAATATATTGTTGAAATCACCCAACTTAATTTTTTTTTTTTGTGAAAACTAAGAGCTTCATCTTGGCTAATCATGAATTCCTCTTAGTAAGGTCCCTGGCTCTATACTTAGTGGGGTGACAATTTTGGATACGACTTAATCTGATATGAATGAAATTAGTGGGTTTGGATTAGAGATTTTGACATGAGTAGTTAATCACGTTGTGTTTAGTTTCACTGGTATGTTAAACGTGTCATGTTCGGGTTGTTAATGTCAACTTGATTGACACTTTTATGATACCAATACGAATATACCCCTTAACATGAATACAATGTCTAAAAATCAAACTGACAATGCATAAACAATACATCAAAATCATTAAACTGTTTTATTTGCAGATTCTATGATCAATGCTGTTTTGGGTACATGTCCAGCTGATAGATCATTTCCAAAGAAGGGCAAAAACCAAGGTTTTGTGGGATTATGGTGCTATATATATATATATATATATATATATGTCTCATAGACAGCAAACTGAAGTTCTGTGCAGTAGTGGTGTTTTGGTCCAAAGGGAAATGTAATTGATAGTTTTATTAGGGTTTATCATTATTCTTTTTATAATTTATTATTTAGGTCATGTAGTTAGAGGCTATTTATTAGATTAGGATTTTTTAGATAGCTTTTTAATAGGAGAGTAATTTTTGTTTTGGCGGGAGATTTACCCTATAAAGAAACAACATAACCTCTGTTTTTTATTAGAGAGTGAGTTATTGAGAATTTGGTTCTTTCTCTGCACATTTTTTTTTCTTTTTTCTCCTTCTCGTTGTGCATCACTTTGTCCACTTGGAAAATGGGGCCTCAAGTGTTACATATATAAGCATTTTTGTTGGAGAGAATAAAACAAGTCATATGCGTATCAATGGGTGTTGGAAAGAAGCCCATATTTAAGTTTCCCATGACATTCTCAAAGTGCTTGTTTTCCCTATAGTAGCCAGTTTTCTTTTCTTCTTCTATTCTCTTTGTAGCTATTGTCGGTGCATGTTGATTTGCACTTGTGGCGAAAGTTGAAGGGGCATTAGCCAAATGTTGCAATTTTCTGCTCTGCATTGGCAGCTAGTGTATTGCTACTAGATGAATTTGATGCCATTTATGCATTAAATCCAGCCTAGCTCAGCAAATACGACACTGCAAGGACATGATATGTTATCAGGATATGAGTCTAAGGATTAAAATATCGTTTCGAAATGGTCGAAACGTCCGAAACGTTTCCGTTTTCAAAGAGACAGAAACGAATCAGTGATGAAATCGAAATTCTAATATTTCGAGATATTTCATAATGTTTCGAAATGTATTATAATATTTTAATGCATTTGCAAAATTGTTTCAAAATGTTTTAAGTTATTTTAAGATATTTTGATATATTTAAATCAATGTTTTAGAAAAATTATTCTAAATTTTTTATTTTTTTCATTATGTTTTTGAAACGGATCGAAATGTTTTCAAAACATATCGAAACATTTCCGTTTCCTAGATAATCAAAATAATACACCGAAACGAAATTTTGATCCTATATGACACAGTAAAAAACTGTGCAAAATTCTACTGCAGATCAAATTGCAATCATTTAAAGTTTAATACATCCAAAACGATAGTCTACATTGATAGCATGGCATGTTAATTTGAGAGATTTCTTTTGTGGTTTCTTCTCTTATGGTTAGTAACAAAATTGAGTCCCTTATATTATTTGCTTATCTACATCTATGCTTCATTATTAATTTTTTCAATACATTCTAGTTTGCGAATAATATCTGCAATATATTACTGTTATTTTATTATACCTTCTGGAGAACTAATGACTGCTGCTTCTTTGATGTCAATGGGGACTCTGAATTCAACTCTACATCTATTTCTGAGTATTATAATTAACTACTTCCCTTTACTTGAGTGATTTTGTTACTTGTAAACCCTTTCCTTACATACTACCACCGGGTTGTTTATGCAGTCATTGATATCCACTCAGTCACGACTTGTGGTCACTCCCTCTGGAAGTGATGCATCTCCTGACAGCGTGCTTTGCTCTGATGCATTTTGTATTGAAGTCCCAACTGATGACATTCGAGTTGGAGACTCAGTGCTGGTTTTGCCTGGAGAGACTATACCTGTAGATGTAAGTTTTTTGAATTGTTTGTTTGCACTATTCCATTTTTTTTAAATCTAGAAAAATAAGACCTGGAACTCTTCAATTAGCACCTTATGCTATGTTAATTGTATGACAAAAAAATTTGGATCACTTTTATGCTAAACCCCTGTTAATCTTTGTCTGGTGTAAAATGTCATAGTAACTATAATCCATATACAGGTAAGAGTTTGCCTTAAAATCACTTTGCTATTAAGTGATTTTCCATTACCAATGCTGATATTACTACTGTGCTGTTTGCAATACTGACATAATGCTACTCCTAAGTCCTAACAAGTGGATTTGTTGAGTTTAAAATTACGCAAACTCGTGGTAGCACTAAAAAACATTGGTATTGCTTTAGCCTGTCATCGAAATGGCCTTGAACTTCCCCAAACATGATACCATGACATTGTCCCGAAAATTGATGGGAATTTTATAGTGTTTTCCAATTCATAGTACTCCTTGTAGAATTGCGATTGCGAACAACCCTGCTGGGTAGATTTTTTCTGTTTATAGAAATAGAATATAGTGGTTTGCTTGCTGAATGAGAATTTAACTGCCTACACAGGGAAGAGTTCTTGCTGGACGAAGTGTGGTGGATGAGTCCATGCTTACTGGGGAATCCCTGCCCGTATTCAAGGAAAGAGGCCTTTCAGTCTCAGCTGGAACAATAAATTGGGTATGAAACTATTCATGTTCAGAGTTATAATATCTTAAACATTATTTCAAAATGGGTTTGATAATAATTTCTGGTCTGGAGATGTTGGCAATTCAAGGATTTGATCATCTTTCCACCACCAGAATGGAATTATGATGTCAATGCTTGACAACAAATAGCCAACAGTGTAGTGCTTTTAGTTAACTTCAAAAACAGGTGGCAATGTATTGCTGAATTAGTAAATTGGATAGGGATTGTTCTGTGTACCTTGGAGAATTGACTTTACAAGTGACTTAACACACAAAAGCAGGTTGGCTTGTGCTTCCATTTAATATATACCAGCATAACTTCTTTCTGTGGCTGTCGTGGGCCACTGACTTCTTTGCACATCTTAGAGAGAAGAATTGAACTCTTAAGGAATATCTGTGTCTACATCAGGCAGTTGTGTTGGTTGTATATGTTGGATGTTAAATAGCGCCACTGTTGCTTGTAGCTCGTCAATGCTGATTAATTTTTTTTCCTCATTGTGATCCTCATGAAATTAAAATCATTCACATGTTTTTTGGTGTTCACTTTAGCCTTATATTTTTTTGAAAATGTCTTGTTACTGTTGTGTTTCAGGATGGTCCTTTAAGGATTGAAGCCGCCTCCACTGGTTCTAACTCAACAATAACTAAGATTGTTCACATGGTCAGTCATTTAATTCTTTAATGATGCATACAAAGTTGAGTCATTGGTGCAAGTTCTGTTGTAGATTGGTGGCATATGATTGGGCCCTTGGGCTCAGCCTTTCTTCAAAAAAGGAATTATAAGCCATATTCTTTCATTTTTTGCCCAATCGAGGCTTCACCACATCGGGGCCATGGAGATTTTGAAATCTTGTACTGTGAACAAATGACATTACCCTGTGCTAGGCCCACCAATGCGGGTGCAAAGAGGGTGGATTTCCTTTGGATCTTTTTTTTCTGGTTTCAGTAGTGACTTAATCGAGAGTTGAACATTGGGCATTATGGACACTGTGGTTCCCTACTAGAGTCAATGCTGCTCATGCTTTGGAGCCCAATCTTTCACGCAAACACTAGTAATCAGCCCCTACAGTAGATGTGATTACTAGTTTCTACTATTTATGGGTCTCCTCTCTTGTTCTTTTCAGGTAGAGGATGCTCAAGGCCGGGAAGCACCTATACAAAGGCTTGCAGACGCAATTGCTGGGCCATTTGTATATAGTGTAATGACTTTATCAGCAGCAACATTTGCTTTCTGGTATGTGTTTGCTTCTTTACTTGTTTTGTAAAGGCATATAAGTTCATGGCACTAATGAGGGAAGTTAGAAAGGCATTGAAAAGGGTATTGGAAGGCGTGCTTGAATAATTATTGGCAATTTGATAGATCTCATGGTTTGATCATATGTATCTGTAACAAGGGCAGAGTATTGTACCGTTCCTGCCCGAAAAATTGGCAGCTGACACCATAGAGGATAATCAGAACTCCACAATTACTTATACCGTGTAAATAGGTCTCGAGGCTTTTTAACAGTCTTTATTCTCATGTCTTCCCTGCCAAAGTCTCTCTCTTTCATTAACAATCAACATCCACCCATGCCCAAATTTGGCTGCAAATTGTCAAGTTTGCCCAGTAACCATTCACTAGTTTGTCTCATGATCAATCTTACAATGGCACAATCTGATCAAACCCCTACTAAAGAGGATAAAACCATGAAGCAAAAGTTGCATCATTAATTGAAGAAACCATAAACAGAAAAGGGAAGAAGATGAAGAAGTTTTCTCAGCTCGACTGTGAAATTTAGATTGAGTAGAAGCTTTTCTTCATTGAGGTTAGATGAAGATTTGTGGGGAATGGAATAAAGATTACAAAATAAAACTGTTAAGTTTAGAGAATGGAGAGAAAAACAATATGAGAGAAAAAGAGAGTAGTAAAAAACGTGACCTACCTCTTATTCCCAACTTGTATTTATAGTTACTTAGGAAAACATAAAAGACTAGTATACCCTTAGAGAGGTATACTTATCACAACTATAGAAACAATATAATAGTTATTATACTCTCAACAGAAGTTTTACCCAGTGGGTGGAAACATGGTTTAAAGTTGCGGTATTGGCCATCGACCAGGAAAGCTCTGAGAGACATTGGTTGTGCTATCGCGACACAATATTGGGCGATACGACCTAAAAGAAAATGTCGTACATGATGAGAGGTTCATGTCATACCATGGTATTAGTTAACCGTATTGGCCGATTCAAAGACGACAACTCGGCAACTCGAAATTGACTCGAATACAACTCAGATGAATCGGCCGAGTCGTGCGAGATTCGGGGGTTTATATGTATCGTGTAACGGTATTATCTTGGTAGGTTTCGAATCGTATCCGACTCGGCCGATACTTTGAACCATGGGAGAAAATGGGACAATGGTTGGGCAATTTACTGATGGAGATTGCAAAGTGTAAAAGTAAGAATACTTTCTTCAGGAAATTTAGGGGCAATTCCTACTGCCTTTGGATGGAGGTTGGTGAAACTTCTCATTGAAAATTTATATCTGTCTCATGCATTCAAAATTTTGGAAATAGGATTTCATTATAGTTCCTCAAGGTAAGGAAGAATGGGATGGGTAATTTTGGCTAGAGTCCTGCTTGCTTTCCATAGAAGTGAAATCTTTGATTGAACAAATAAAGTGTAACCTATTTTTTATAGAAATGCTTTGATGCATAAAAATCATTTGATACCGGATTGTAGCAAAGTAAAGACTTCTTTTCATTTGCATTCAAATATAATAGAGATCGGAGAGTGACAATATGCAGTGGGGTGTGTTTGGGAGATATCTTCCATCCATTGAAGAAAATTCAAAGTGCCTAACAAAGTTTGTGTAATTTCAAGATTGTGCTTAAGTTATTCCAGGTTGGTAAGTTTTTTTTTTTTTTGGATAATGCAGAGATAGCTGAGGTGATGAGAAAAGATGAATTTTGTTAATTTGGAGGATTCTTTAGTGGTGCACTTGCAAAGATGGTGTCTTGGTGTGCATGCGGAAAAAAAGTAGAGTATCTTTCTTAGGTGGGTAGATTGAAATGGAAGGTTTGTCTTTCAATATGTAGAAGAATGATGTCTTCACCAAAATAGGCGAATGGTGCAGTGGCCTCCTTCAGGTTGATCTTGATACACAAGAGATGAGTAACTTGTTACTGGCAAGACCGAAAGTTGGCAAGGTTTACACTGGGAGAGAGTAATATCACTATTGAATTTTGCTTTCCATTGCTCCTGTCAAAATTTGCATAAAAAAGGCAGTACAAGAATTTTGTACCCTTTCAGAGTTTGGAGATGATGTTGTGAAGAGGTGGAGGTAGGTGGCAGCGAAAGGGACAATGTAGCACAAAAAGGTTGTAAGTCTAGAAGAGGGAGTGCTATTTCAATACCTAATTTTTTGGTCTTAATCCCGGGATTTTGGTCGAGTGTTAACAGCAATGGTTATATCATTAATGCAACTATTGATCCAAATCTTGAATTAGCGGGGGATATTTCAAAATTCAAACCTCGGCTTTGTAGTGGCAAGGGACAAGGTAGTGGAATAAATGGTGCAATTGATGGCAGTATTAATCAAGGTAATCGGAATTTGGGGCCTGTGGTAGAAATAGATGGAATTTAGAAAAACTTGCATGTGGTCCCTGTGTTAGCGTGAATATTAAGAGATTGGTTAGTTACTGGTTTTCATTGCCCATTTTGCCTTTGTCACATGATTTCAGCATAAAATATTGTTAGTTTCTTTTTTTTTTTGGGTACGTTAGGAC
The DNA here is from genome assembly GCA_963454935.2 of Ilex paraguariensis. Lineage (NCBI taxonomy): Eukaryota > Viridiplantae > Streptophyta > Magnoliopsida > Aquifoliales > Aquifoliaceae > Ilex > Ilex paraguariensis. The sequence goes on along the minus strand of CAUOFW020005125.1, from coordinate 282,245 downwards.
TTTCCTTGGTTCATGATCGAGGAAGAGGTAGGGGTCGAGGAAAAGGTGCAAGAACCAATGGTCAAAAATATAGTGGGATCCGAGAGCTTAGGGGTTTAATTTCGAATGTGAATTATACGGGAGCAAACTCTAGAAAGGAGATTGGGGCACTTATGTTGTTTAATGAAGATATTTAGACTATGAGAGGATGGGAGAAAAGTAAGAAGAAGAGGGTGGTTAACGAATCGTTAAGGAAAATTAAAAGTCTATGGTGGTTTAGACATAGGGATTGTTTTTTTTTGCCTTCTTGTGGTGGATCAGGAGGTGTGTTGATTATTTGGGATATTAGTTTTTGGCCGGGATTTAGGTGGTGTTAGAAAATTTTTATGTGGCAACATATATTAAGAATCAGGAGAAGGGTGAATAATGGTTGACAGGGGTGTATGATCCTAGTAACCCTGGAAGGCTTTATGGGATGAACATTATAACTTTTATAGCTTGTGTAGTACAAGGTGGATATTAGGGGGAGACTTTTACGTAGTGAGATCAGTTTCTGAAAAGATGACTGGTGAGGAATACCACTAGTATGAGGAAGTTTGATAGATTCATTAGAGACTGCAATTTTATTGACCCACCTTTGTTGGATGCATACTTTAATTTGTCTAATTTCTAGGATAAAAATTTTGAGATGACAGTAGGTTGGATAGATTTTCCCCTCCATGAGGCAAGAATTTCTTACTAGGGTTGCTTCTGATCATTGCCCCATGTCTCTTGATACATCCACTTTTAAATGACGGTTCATGTCTTTTAGATTTGAGAATATGTGGGTTGATCATCACTCCTTTGCTACTAATTTTAAAGAATGGTGGTCTAAGGCTAGAGTGGAGCCATGGAGGGATAGGAAGGTTTTGAGTTCATGAATAAATTGAAGTTGGTGAACAACACTTGAAGGAATGGAACAAAAAGGTGTTTGGTGATGATAGATTGAAGAAAAAAATAATTTTGAAAAGAATTAAGAACATTGATTGACCTAAAAACTCAGTGGATATTAGAAATTTTGAGTAGAGAAAAATGTGATCTTAGAAACAAATATGAAAAGTGTGTTTGTGAAAGGAGAAACAAACTGAGACAAAGACAAAATTTAAGTGGATCAAAGAGGGTGATTGTAACTCGAAGTTGTTTCTTGAAACTGCAAATGGTAACTTGAAGAAAAAGCTGATCACTTGAATTGAGAATGTTTGAGAGTGAGGACCTCATTAATTAAGAGATTTCTAACTATTTATCTAAGTTTTTTTCTTTTGAAGGCATTGCAAGACCGTGTATTAAAGTGTAGATTGATGTCCTATAACTGAGACTAAGTCTAGATGGCTTGAGAGACCTTTTGAGAAAGATGAAATTAGATCTGTAGCTTTTGAATTAAGTGGAGATAAATCCCCGAGTCTGGATGGATTTACTATGCTCATATGTCAAAATTGTTGGAAAGTGATAAAGGGGGATTTGTTGAAAGTCTTTGAGAATGGAGTTTCCAATTTGTGCACTAATGGGACCTTTATTTGTCGTATTCCAAAAAAAGAGAGGTCCTTGTTGGTAAAGGACTTTCATCCAATAAGAGGACCTTTATAAGATTTTGGCTAAAGTATTTTCTAGTAGAATACGGGAAGTGTTACATGAGACTAGATCAGTTTTTCAAGGTGTTTTTGTTAGAGTAAGATAAATCTTAGATGCATTGCTTGTTGCAAATGAAATTGTGGAGTATAAGGAGAAAAAAAAGATGGTCTTGTGTTCAAGTTGATTTTGAAAAAACATACAATATGGTGGAGTATGTGTTGAAAATGAAAGGTTTTGGTAGGGTGTCCATGGGCCGGGCCTGGGTAGGGTAGGCCCAAACTCTTTCTCGGGTGAGTTCGTGGTTGGGTCGGGCCGAGTTTTGGGTAGTTACCCATATCCTAACCCGTCGCTCACTGGACGGGCCTTTTTTATATATATACAAGTTTATTTAAAAAGTTTTCAACTTAATATTTTTATAAATTATATTTTTGAATTTAAAATAGAGTTAAAATGGATAAAAAATAAATAATGAATAGGAGAGGAACTGTATCACAATAGTATGAGCACATCCCAATTAGGTTTATATATTGCCACCAAATTTTCTAAGTTTCAATAGTTAATTTTTTTTCAAACATTTGGGTGGAAAGGCGGGCGGGCAGGGTTTTAACTGGTTTTTGCGGGAGGGCTTATGGGTCGAGTTTTGGGCTAGATAATAGGTTTAAGAGAAGCTCAAGCCCTCTCTTAAAGGATATTAGGCACGGGCTTGGGCGGGCTAATTATTAGGCATATCAGGTTTCGGGTTAATTTTTTTCGGGTTGGGTAATGGGATCTGTGGGCCAACCCGACCCAAGGACAACCCTAGGTTTTGGCATGAGTTAGAGAAAATGGATTATGGGATGTTTAAGGTCGGTGAATTTCTCCATTAGGATTGATAGAGCTTCACGAGGTTGTTTTAGAGCTAATAGGGGTCTTAGGCAAGGAGATCCTTTCTCTCCTTTTCTGTTCACTTTGGTGGTTGATGTGTTGAGTAGCATGATGGATAGAGCTAATAGTAGGGAGGTGATTGAGGGTTTTAGTATTGGTCGGGACAGAGTAGAGATGAACCACTTTCAATTTGTTGATGGCACCATATTTTTTTGTGATGGGAATGAATTGATTTTGCAATCAATTACCTTAATTTTAAAATGTTTTGAATTGGTTTTGGCCTTTAAAGTGAACTTGTCAAAGAGTGTAATGACTAGGATTAATGTGCAACGTGACAATTTGGTTAGATTGGCTCAAGCTTTAGGTTGCTCTGTCTTGGAGTGACCTCTAAAGTATTTGGGTTTACCTTTAGGGGGGAATCCAAAAGCCCTTGGCTTTTAGTAGCCAATAATTCACAAAATTGGTAAAACACTTGATGGTTGGAATAAAGTTCTTTTGTGAGGGAGGGGAGACTTACTCTTATTCATTATGTGCTCAAAAGTAGCCCCATTTATTATATTCTTTGTTTAAGATGACCTTAAGATTGTGAAAATGATGAGAATTTTTTTATGTGAATATAGTGGTGAAGGTAAAAAAGCTAACTAGAATGTGGTTTCTCTATCTAAATCTAAAAAGGGGGGGGGGGGGGGGGAGGTTCTTGCATGGCAAATGGCTTTGGAAATATCCCAAAGAGCTTAATAGTTTATGGCATACACTAATCGAAAGAAATGATGGATTTCCGATGTGAGTGAGGGAGGATGCTTTCGTTGTCCGTTGAAATTCATTTCTCAAGGATTAGATCCTTTCTCACAAAAATGTTATTTTATTTTATTTATTTATTTTTTTTTTGGGGGGGGGGTGGGGTGAGTAGTACATATTTTCTCATTTATATTGGTTATTTAGATCTTATAATTCATCTATTGTTACTATAGTCTCATCTTTCTCTTCCACGATTTGTTGGAACTTTGATTTCTTTAGAAATTTGAATGATAGAGAAGTGATTGAATCCTCATTTTATCTTCAACCTCAATGGTGTATTCTTTGTAAGAAAGGAGCGGAGTCTTTGGATCATTTGTTTCTTCATTACTTTTTTTGTCTTCGGCTTGCAAATATGTTTACCAAAGTATTGAGTCGTACTCGTCTTATAGTTAGGTTAAGTTTTTGACCACTCTCTATCTTTTTCTAATATCGTGTTAATTCTCTCAAGTTAACATGTTTAAATTTGGATTTTAAGAAAGCTTATGGTCACTTATCCCAAAAAAAAAAAAAGAAGGCTTATGGTCTGGTATGTTGGAATTTGTAGATTTTTTGACGATACGAAGGTTTTGGGGCAAGAATAGTGGATAAAGGGTTGAGTTTATTCTTCTAATCTCTCAATGTTGGTTAATGGAGAATTGAGCTAGGGTTCAATGCGTTATGCAACCAAAAAGAAAGGGCACCCTTCTTCCCTTTTCTGATCACCTTGTTGGCTGATCATTCGACTAGGATGGTTATCAGAGTCGAAGAGATGGGCTTAACTAGGTCGCATTGGTAATTTGCTGATATATTTTCTCTTGTCAGGAAATACTTATGGCTTTAAGAATGTACTTTTGTTGCTTCAATTTTTTAGAAAAAAATTTGGGTTAACAATAAATATGTCCAAAAGTGGAGTTACATGCATTAATTTGGAGGAGGAGAAGTTCGTGAGACAATTTTCTTTTCACTAGGTTGTGTTTTTTCATGTGTCCCCTATGAATTATCTACATTTGCCACTAGGGGTAATCTGAGGTCATTGTGTTTTTGGGTTCCAATTTTTAATGGGGTAGTTAGGAGAATGGATGTTTGGAAAATGGAACACTTTTCCTTAGTGGACAGTTTACTTTGAAAAAGGCTTGCTTGTCTACTATTCCACCATGTCATTTGTCTTTGTTTGGAATCCATGTACTTGATTCTAAAAGTTTAGCGAAGATGTTGAAGAACTTTATTTTTTTTTTTTTAGGGTAAATGATGTTGAAGAACTTTCTTTAATCAATTATGGGAGATTTAGTAATTTGGGAGATAGTGTGCGAGCCTAGAGAGGAAAGGGGTTTGGGACTTTGTATGGTGGTGTCTAAAAACATTTCACCGTCTAGGTAAATGGTTATGACAATTCCCATCTAAAATTAATTCCCACTGGCATGAGATTATTAGGATTGAATACAATCTTGAGAGGGCGTAACGTGACCCATATGATCATTGGAAGTTCATTTTATAAGTATATAATTTATTTTTTCCTTTGATTCGATGTAAGGTCGGAGATGGGGCTAATATTTTATCTTGGTAGGATACTTGGGAAGGTTGTTTACCATTTAAAAAATGTTTCTCCATGTCTTTGTCTGCTTTCCTCCCACATTTAGGTTTCCATTTATTTAGCCATCTAAATAACTGAGAAACAGAGGACTTGATTTCGTTTCTTGGTATTCTTTATAGCTCTCCCTCTATTTCTGATGATCACAGACTTTGGACTTTGTTAAATCCAGTAACTTTTCTGTAAATATTTTTTTTCTATCTTGCAATCTCATAAAATGCGAAAAGGTTCCCTCAAAGAGTTGAGTTGTGAAATTGTTAGGGTTAGGAAGAGAGTAGTGTGTTAGGTTCCACAACTAAACTCAAACTCATATATATATATATATATATAAACACAAAGTACAAGAATACCCTCAAGCTAAAAATAAAGCATAAAGTAAGGATTGAAATGTTGTGTCGAAACGTCCGAAATGTAACTGTGTCGAACTATTTCGACGAAACAGTGATCGTAGAAATCTCAAAAAGAAAAAAAGTTAAATATTTGCTTTGCTTTAGGCCAAAAGGAAAAAAATGAAACTCTCAGAAAGTTAAAGATTCCACAAGTAAAATGTCAGAATTCAGAGGTCCTCCGAGCCAAAAAAAAAAGGGGAAAAACAGAGATCACAAAAATCTCAGATTTTCTCAGAAATTACATGTCCAGGTTCAAGTCCCCTCCTTGAGTCCAGATTTGAGCAAATCCAACCATATTCCTATGTAGATCTAGGATTTGAGAGTTGGGAGTCCTGTCTTCATCGCTGCGACCAGGAGGTACCAGGTATGTTCTGCATCTCTCTCTATAGCTCCAGCACCGGCATCGCCCTTCCCGATCGCCTCTCGTCTCTCTATGCTCTGTCTCTGTCTTTGTTTGTTCCTGGGTCACGAGACTCATGACTGTGCTGCCTTATATATATATATATATATATATTTTTTTTTTTGTTATAAATATGAACAATTACATTTAATATCCCACTACATTTTAACTTTTTATTTTTATGTTTATATAAGTACCATTATTTAATTTGATACCTTTCATTATTATTTTTTTTTTTGTAATTATTCTTTTATATTATTATTATTTGTTAAATTGGTGTATTAAATAACAAGAAGTCATTTTATTAATTATAACTTATTTGTTAAATATCTAGAATTAAGTATTTATGTGTGTACAAATTGTGTACACAATAATTTTAATATTAATGAAATAATATTTGGGTCATGACTGTGCAGAGTCTTCTGCCTTATATATATTTTGTTTTTGTTATAAGTATGAACAATTACATTTAATACCTCATTACATTTTAATGTGTTTGATAATGTAATGGTATTTATTGTAGATATGACATTAAATGAGAAGAATGTGGTTACTGAATCATCGTAGAAAAAAAAAAAAGAATGTGATATTGGATGGGGTTACGGCGAACGAATTGGGGATAATTAACAACACGTGATGTGTAATTTTTGTCATAAAAAATGAGGGGTGGCAGTGTGTCACGGTTAAAGTGACTTGGCAGACGGTTATATTAATGTGGAATAATGTGATAAGTGTTCTATTGAAATTGTGAGATCTATGAGGGATTACTTGAATCGCAACAAGACTGAAAGTATAGAAGTAATTGATAAATAGAGAAAAATGAGACAGAATTTAATTGGTGGATCAAGTGGTGGAGTGGTAGCGAAATTTATTCTTCTGATGAGAATTCAGATGATGATATAGATATAGAATATAGAGCTGATATCGAGTATGTAAAACAATAATCTATTCGTGATATACATATGACCGAGTAGGGCTGTAGAGGAGGAAGTTTTAGACCATTTATTCAAAAAGGTGGTAGATCTAAGGATTTGATGCGCTCACGTAGTGTGAAGGAATCTTCAGATAAATTCTCAACAAAATCACAAAAGTTGATGGGCAAAAAAAAATATCTTATGATAAAAGAGATGAATCTTTCAATGTATCAGAATAGGGAAGTGAAGAAAGTCAAACTAACTCATATGTCGAATCCCAAAAAGTGGGCAAAGTCGGCAAAACATGTTATTGTAAAGTATTTCATTTATAAAAATATTCTACCAAGCACAGCTCAAGGTTATTTTTACCAACTGATGATTGATGAAATTGCTTTAGCTCGAGTGGGTGTGCAAGGGCCAACCCCATATGAGATTGGTGGACTATATCAGATAATGAGATAGATGAATTCAAAGAGTACATTGACCAATTTAAAAAGAAGTGGGAGATTTATGGAATGACAATCATGTGTGATGGATGGACATCTACTACAAGATTGTCTATCATTAACTTCTTGATATATTATGATGGAAAAGTTGTCTTCCATAAGTCAATTGATAATTTTGGCCATACAAGGATGCTAACTATATTTTTGGATTTATGGATGTTGTTGTTGAGGAGATTGGAGAAAAATATGTGGTTCAAACTATTACAGACAATGATAGTGCGTACAAAAAAGCTAATGAAATGTTGATGGAAAGAAGACCACACTTATATTGAACTTCTTGTGTTGCCCACTCTCTAGATTTGATTTTGCATGATTTTTTCAAGATTAAAACGGTTCAAAATGTGCTAAAGCAAGCTAAAAGAGTAGCCAATTTTATCTATAATCATAATAGAGTCTTGGGATATAATGAAAATATTTTGTTTGGGGAATTGATTCGGCCTGGGCAAATAAAATTTGCCACTAATTATATTGTCCTACAAAGTATTTTAGAACAAAAAATGGCTTGTAAAGGATGTTTATTTCAAAAGATTGGTCTAGGACTGCGGTAGCAAAGGATCCAGTTGAAAAGCGAGTTCAAAGAACAATTTTAAATCCTAAGTTGTGGGAGAACGCCAAAAAATGTGTTGAATATGCATATACCTATTGCAAGAGTTCTAAGAATGGTGGATGAGGAAAGAAAAGCAACAATGTCATATATATATGAAACAATGAAACGAGCAAGACAAGCTGTCAAAGACGCAGCTCCTAAATTGTGTGAAAAATATCTTGATATCATTGATGCTTGGCGGAAAAAACAAATCATTCAACATATTCATATGATAGATAAACTTATTATTTATCAATTTATGTTGTTATTATTTATAAGTGTTATCATTTTTAATATTATCATTCATAAGTGTTATCATTACTTATATTGTGTAGTTTATTACTTGAACCCCATATACCATTATGAAGAAGATATTGGTGTGTAAGAAAGTTTGTTGGGTTTGCTTCAGATCGTTGTGTTTAGATTAGAGACAAATCCAAACAAGACTGCTAAAACACTTGCAGAGGTAATACTTTAGTATTTCGATTTCAGTTTACAAATGTACTAAATTAATATATAACATCAACATATCCATGATATTTAGGTAAAAATATTTTGGGAGTCCATGTATTATTTTGCTAACCAAGCTACAATTAGAAGAACAAAAAGTGATCCAGGTACTTAAGTAGATTATTTATACACTTATATTTTGTTCTCATGATTTTTTATTTATATTTTTCTTTAAGTTTTAATATGTTTCTTATTATTATGTAGTTGAATGGTAGTTTATATATGACACTGATGCTTCAAATTTGAGAAAGATAGCTATGAAAATATTGTCGCAAACAGCCACATCTAGTGGTTGTGAGAGAAACTAGAGCACATTTACTCTCATTCATACTAAAATGCAGAATCGGCTGAATTATCAAAAGTTAGAAAGGCTGGTATTTGCACAGTATAGCACAAGGTTGAAGTTAAAAGCACCTTATGAAGGATAAAAAAGGGTATGAATTCAGACTTATAGACTTAACCACTATTTTTTTGGAAGATGAAGGTATTTTGGAGTGGTTAGATGATCATGGTGATACAGTTTTAAATAAACTTGATGATGATGGTCAACTAACAAGACCAAACATTTTCTTGACAATGTGGACAAATCGTTTTTCTAATAACGATGGAGAAGTAGGCCTAAGTCAAGGTGTTGTGCTACCATAAAAGTCAAGATCTAAAATAAGTAGAGAATGATCAAGTAAAACAATGGATAATGAAGAGTTTGACAGACAAATGAGAGGTCCACCAAGACATAAGCAACCTATCACTGTCACTAGTAGTACTGAGAATGATCATAATGGTGATGGTAGCAATGATAATGGTGGTGGTGGTGGTGGTGGGAGATGGTGACAAGGGAGGTGGTGATAACCTTGGACATGAAAGTGATGGAGGTGGTGGTGAAGGAGGTGCGGGGAGTCAAAGTCTACATGGAATTGTATTCACTGTAGATAAAAGATTTATACATGCTACACAAGATGAAGATTATGGCTCTCGATGAATGCTTTAATATGAACGATGCTCAAAATCAAGTCGAGATCGTCAACGTGCGCGTACTCAAAATTTGATTACTCCACATGGTATGGGTGCTATTAGGCATGGAGTTGATACGTTTATTGATGATTTTTTTACTATGAGTATAAGTGAAAGTGGAAGTGAACACCATAATTATGGTTCGTCATCTTCATATGATTATGGTTTTGGATATGACATTCCCTCATACGATTATGGATTTGGATATGACACACGAGGATACGAATATGGATCCTCAACATATGATTATGGATCTAGCCATGACTCCTAAACATCCTCCTCATATAGACAAGATGAAGGTTGGTCAGGGACTGATGCATTCGTTTCATAACAGATTGGATGTAGTGTTGCAGACTATCAGAGGATTGAGAGAGAGTATGATTCATATTGTCGTAATAATATGAGTTGGAGTAACTATTGTTATTATATTTATGTCACATGGAGTTCCTCTAAGTAACTACCCAAAGCCTACACCGATGTATGAGTTTGCTCGACACTTTATAGGGGGATGGATGTAGCCATATAAGTATGTATTCATTAGCATTTCATGTGTATTATGAGACCTTAACATTATATAAAAATGTGTTACTTGATGAAAATTAAGTGTTTGAAACTAATTTAAGTAATTTTTGCCCCATGACAACACTTTTTTGCCTCTAATTTAAATTTATTCTTATATAAATGGATGTTAACTCAATAAATATATTGAATCAATCAATTATTTAGCTTATCTTTATAAATAAATGAATTGTATTTGTGTTTTCATCATTTCCACGTGTTTCCATATTTTTTTTTGCGTTTCCGAAACGTTTTCATTTTTGAGCTGATCAAAATGGTACTTCAAAATGATATTTCGATCCTTGGAATAAAACATAACTAAGGATCAAAATACTGTTTCGAAGTATCGTTTTGGTCAGCTCAAAAACAGAAACGTTTTAAAAATGCAATGGAATGCAGAAAAATGTGGAAACATAAATACAATCCATTTATTTATAAAGATAAGCTAAATAATTGATTAATTCAACATATTTATTGGGTTAACATCCATTTATACAAGAATAAATTTAAATTTGAGGAAAAAAAAGACTTGACATGGGGGAGAAATCACTTAAATTAGTTTTAAATATTTAATTTTTATTAAGTAAACTCAGTTTTACATAATGTTAAGGTCTCATAATACATATGAAATGCTAATGAGTAGTTACTTAGAGGAACTTCATGTATAGTTACTTAGAGGAACTCCATATGTGGCATAAATATGATGACAATAGTTACTCCAATTCATATTATTACGATAATATGAATTATACTCTCTCAAACCTCTGATAGTCTGCAATACTACATCTAATCTGTTAGAAAACGAATGTACCAGTCCCTGGCCAACCTTCATCTTGTCTATATAAGGAGGATGTCTGGGAGTCATGGCTAGATCTAGGAGTCATGGCTAGATCCATAAGCATATGTTGAGGATCCATATTCGTATCCTAGTGTGTCATACCCCGATCCATAGTCATATGAGGGAATGCTATGCCATAACCATATGAAGACGACAAACCATAATTATGGTGTTCACTTTTACTTATACTCATAATAGAAAAACCATCATATCAACTCCATACCTAATAGCACCTATACCATGTGGAGTGATCAGATTTTGAGTACGTTTACGTTGACGATCTCGACTTGATTTTGAGCGTCGTTCATATTGAAGCATTCGTCAAGAGCCATGATCTTCATCTTGTGTAGCATGTGTAAATTCTTCCTCTACAGTGAATACAATTTCATATGGACTTTGGTTTCCCGTACCTCCATCACCACTACCTCCATCGCCTCCATGTCCAAGGCTATCACCACTTTCGCTGTCACCATCTCCACTACCACCACCACCACTATCTTCACCACATTCATCATTGCTACTATCATCATTACGATCATCCTCAGTACTACTATTGACAGTGATAGGTTGTTTACGTTTTAGTGGACTACTCATTAGTTTGTCAAACTATTTATTTTGGATCTTAATTTTTTTGGTGACACAACACCTTGACTTAGGCCTACTCTTCCATCGTCATCGGAAAAACGATTTGCTCACTTTGCCGAGAAAGTATTTGGTCTTGTTGGTTGCCCATCATTATCAAGTTCATCTAAAAGTGCATCGCCAGGATCATCTAACCACTCTAAAATACCTTTATCTTCCTAAAAAACAGTGGTTAAGTCTATAGGTCTGAATTCATACCCTTTTTTCTTCTTTCATAAGGTGCTTTTACTTCAACCTCATGTTATATTGTGCAAACACCAACCTTTTTAACTTTTGGTAATTGAGTGGATTTCGCACTTTAGTATGAATGAGAGCAAATGTGTTCCAGTTTCTCTCACAACCACTAGATGTGGCTATTCGTGACAATATTTTCATAGCAATCTTTCTCAAATTTGAAGTATCAATGTCATATATAAACCACCATTTGACTGCATAATAATAAGAAATATATTAAAACCTTAAAGAAAAATATAAATAAAAAATTATGAGAACACAATACAAGTGTGTAAATAATTTACTTAATTACCTATATCACTTTTTGTTATTCCTCTAATTGTAGCTTGGTCAGTAAAATAATACATGGACTCCCGAAATATTTTTACCTAAATATCATAGATATGTTGATGTTATATATTAATTTAGCACATTTCTAAACTGAGATCGAAATACTAAAGTATTACCTCTACAAGTGTTTCAGCAGCCTTGTTTGGATTTGTCTCTAATCTAGACACAGCAATCTGAAGCGAACCCAACAAACTTTCTAACACATCAACATCTTCTTTATAATGGTATGTGGAGTTCAAGTAATAAGCTACACAATATAAGTAATGATAACACTTATAAATGATAATATCAAAAATGATAACACTTATAAATAATAACAATATAAATTGGTAAACCGTAAGTTTACCTACCATATGAATATGTTGAATGATTTTTTTTTTCTACCAAGCATCAATGATGTCAAGATATTTTTTATACGATTTAAGAATCGCATCTTTGACAGCTTGTCTTGCTTGTTTCATTCCTTCATATACATATGACATTATTGTTTGTCTTTCCTCATCCACCATTTTTATAACTTTTGCAATAGGTATATGCACATTCAACACATTTTTTGGCGTTCTCCCACAACTTAGGATTTAGAAGTGTCCTTTGAACTCACTTTCCAACTGGATCCTTTGCTACCGCAATCCTAGACCAATCTTTTGAAGTAAACATCCTTTGTAAGCCATTTTTTTGTTCTAAAATACTTTGCAGGACAATATAATTAGTGGCAAATTTTATTTGCCCAGGTCGAATCAATACCCCTAAACAAAATGTTCTCATTATATCCAAGACTCTATTATGATTATAGATAAAATTAGTCACTCTTTTAGCTTGATCTAGCATATTTTGAACCGTTTCAATTTTGAAAAAATCATGCAAAATCAAATCCAGAGAATGGGCAGCACAAGGAGTCCAATATAAGTGTGGTCTTCTTTCCATCAACATTTCATTAGCTTTTTTGTATGCATTATCATTGTCTGTAATAGTTTGAACCACATATTGCTCTCTAATCTCCTCAACAATAGCATCTATCAATTCCAAAATATAGTTAACATCTTTGTCATGACCAAAATTATCAATTGACTTGTGGAAGATAACTTTTTCATCATAATATATCAAGAAGTTAATGATAGATAATGTTGTAGTGGATGTCCATCCATCACATATGATTGTCACTCCATAAATCTCCCACTTCTTTTTGAATTGGTCAATGTACTCTTTAAACTCATCTATCTCATTATCTAATAATAGCCCGCCAATCTCATATGGGGTTAGCCGTTGCACACCCACTCAAGCTAAAACAATTTCATCAATCATCAGTTAGTAAAAATAACCTTGAGTTTTGCTTGGTGGAATATTCTCATAAATGAAATACTTTACAATGAGTTAGCTTGGTTTGCCCACTTTTTGGGATTCCACATATGTGTTAGTTTGGCTTGCTTCACTTCCCTATTTCGATATATTGAAGGATCCATCTCTTCTATTGTGAGATCTTTTTCTTTGCCCCTTGACTTTTGTGATTTTTTTGAGAATTTATCTCAAGATTTCTTCACATTATGTGAGCGCATCAAACCCTTAGATGTACCACATTTTTGAATAGATAGTCTAGAACTTCCTCTTCTAAAGTCCTGCACCACCATATTTATATCATGAATAAATTTTTGTTTTACATACTCAATATTAGCTCTATATTCTATATCCATATCATCATCTAAATTCTCATTAGAAGAATAAATTTTGATACCACTCCTCAGCCTTGATCCACCAATTAAATTTTGTCTTATTTTTCTCAGTTCATTAGTCACTTTTGCACTTTCAGTCTTCTTGCAATTCAAGTAAAATCCCTTATAGCTCTTGCAATTTCAATAGGACACTTATCAAATTGTTCCATATTATTATAACCTCAAGTGTTGCTTTAAACTTAATACACCGCCACCCATTATTTTTTTATGGCAAAAATTACACATCACATATTGTCGATTATCCCCAATTCGTTCGCCGTAATTCCATCCAATATCACGTTCTTTTTTCTTTTTTTAGGATGATTCAGTAATCATATTATTTCCCTTTGATGTCGTATCTACAATAAATACCTTTATATTATCAAATATATTATATTCATTCTACAAATTAAATATGACATGTATAACACTTTTAAATTAAAATATTATCCAATTAATAATGCTATTTTATTATAATACTAATTAATAATACTAATTGCAGCGTGTCACTCCATAATACTAATTTATGCAACATATTTTTATAATACTAATTTATCAATTTAAATTGTATTTTCAAATTAATAAATAATATTATTTCAGTAATATTAAAATTATTGTGGACACAATTTGTACACATAAATACTTAATTCTAGATATTTAACAAATAAGTTATAATTAATAAAATGATTTGCAGTTTTTTAATATACCAATTTAACAAATAATAATAACATAAAAGAATAATTACAAAAAGGAAAAAAATAATGAAGGGTATCAAATGTAATTGTTCATACTTATAACAAAAAAAGTTATAACAAAAAAATAAAAAATTATAATGTAGTGGGGTATTTAATGTAATTGTTCATACTTATATATATATATATATATATAAAGGTAGAAGACTAGTCGTGACCCACGAACGAACACAGACCGAGACAAAGAGAAGATGGAGAGGCAGTGGCGATGGGCGATGCCGGTGCCGGTGCTACACAGAGAGAGACAAGAACATGCTTGGTGCTGGTAGCTCGTGGTCGTAGCGATGAAGATGGAACTCCTAACTCCCAAGCCCTAAATCTACGTGGAAAATGGTTGGATCTGCTCAAATCTAGACTCAATAAGGTAAGTTATTGAAGTCTTCTCCTTCAATTTCTGGTCTACAGTCTGTATGTGTCTTTCTTTCTCTCTATCTCTTCTATTTTGCCTAGTGCCTTTCTTTCTCTTCTCTTTAGTTTTTTTTTGGGCTTAGAAGACCTGGACATGTGATTTCTGAGAAAGAGGACATGTGATTTTTGAGAAAGAGGACCTGTGAATTCTGAGATTTTACTTGTGGAATCTTAGCTATTTAAGAGTTTTTTTTTCTTTTGGCTTGTAGTGAAGCGTATCTATACACTGTTTCATCGAAACAGTGACGTGTCGACCAAAACGGTATGACACAGTGACATTTCGACCAAAATGTCAAAATTTTGGAATTCAAGCCATGTTTCGTATCGGTGTGTTGAAAATTCGAAAAGTTTTGAACGAATTGACATGACATTTCGATCTTTGAGCATAACTAATGAAAACTAACACTCCCCCTCAAGTTGATGCATAGATATCTCACATGCCCAACTTGCAAATAATAGGATGAAAAATCTTGCTACTAAGTCGCTTGGTGAAAACATTGACCAACTGGTTCTCCGATTTCACAAAAGGCATACAAATTAAACTTTTGTTCAACTTTTTTTTTGATAAAATATCAGTCAATCTTAACATGTTTGGTTCTATCAAATTGAACTGGATTATGAACAATATTGATAGTAGCCTTATTATCATAGTATAGTCTTATAGGCCCATCTTTATGAATTCCAAGCTCTCCGAGTGAGGTTTTAAGCCACATAAGCTCACAAATTCCATGAGCCATTGCTCTACATTAAGCCTCAGCACTAGACCTCGCTATCACTGCGTGTTTCTTGCAAGCCAAGTGACAAGGTTTCCTTCTATTAGGCTGCAGTAGCCTGAAGTAGATTGCTTGTGGTCCCCAGAACTTGCCCAGTCTACTTCTATAAATGCTTCTAACTTCAAGTGACCATGTTTGGATAAGACAATTGAGATCCCTCAAAATATAATAAACAATTTCAAGATGGGGAATTCGAGGATCATGCACGAACTGACTGACAACATCCACTGTATAAACAATATCTAGACGAGTATAAGACAGATTTATCAATCTCTCTACTAATCTCTGATACCTTTTTTTATCAACTACATCACCAACTCCACTATTCAATCGATGATTGACTTAAATGGCAGAATTTATAGGCCTACACCCCAACTTGCCTGTTTCTTCGAGAAGGTCAAGAACGTACTTTTTATGGGAAATAAAAATGCATTTATCTGATTTGGCACCTCAATCCCAAGAAAGTATCTCAATGGACTCAGGTCTTTGATTTCAAACTCCTTAGCCAACTGGACTTTGAGTGTGGTAGTTGTTTGCACATCATTCCTAATTATTACTATGTCATCCACATACACAATCAAAACAATTATCTTATCATCAACCTGTCCAATGAATGTAGTATGATTAGCATGGCTTCGTTTATATCCAAATTTAAGCATAACTTTGAGAAACCTATCAAACCAAGCTCTCGGGGATTGCTTTAGCCCATAAAAAGACTTATTCAACTTACATATCTTTCCTTCGGTTAACTGGGATGAAAAACCTAGTGGAATTTTTATATACACCTCTTCTTCCAAGTCTTTATGAAGAAAAATATTCTTTATATCCAACTGTTGTAGACCCCAGCTCGGATTAGGTACATATAAAAGAAGAGCACGTATAGAGTTCATCTTTTCAACAGGGACAAAAGTCTCTTGATAATCAATACCATATGTTTGGGTGAAGTCTTTAGTAACCAACCTTGCTTTGTACCTCTTGACTGTCCAATTAGCTTGATGTTTGTCGATGAACGCCCATTTGCACCATACTGCCCTTGCTCCATGAGGAAGAGAAACTAGCTCCCATGTGTTGTTCCTTCTCAAGGCTTTCATTTTCTCTGCCATAGCTTCTCTCCACTTATTATCAATGAGAGCTTCTTTCCAACCCTAAGGAATATACGTAGAAGACAAAGAAGATACAGAAACACGACATGATAGGGATAAAGAACCATAAGATACAAAGTTAGAGATAGGGTGTCGAGTACAAGTTGTAACACTCTTTCTGGCTGTAATAGGAAGCTCAGAATCATCAATAGTAGTAATGACATCTAAAAGTTCATTACATGCTAAATCATTAGAAAGTGTCTAAACTAGGGTTGGGGAATTTAATTAAGTCGGTGGCACATGGTTAGTCTGTCCTTGTACCTTTTGACGCCGACAATAAGTCTTTAAGTTATCCTTGGCAAGGCGAGTACCAGATGGACTACCAATATCACTACTTTTTTCCTCAATAAGTTGTTGCTCCTCCTTACCAATATTTCACTAAACAGGCAATTGAAGAAAAGATTCCTGACATACCATCTCTTTCCCAATGGAAGTATTCTCCTTTGAAGAGATGGCTTAAAACTAGAAAAAAATACCTTAGTTTCACGGAAGGTAACATCCATGCTAACAAATACCTTTTGAGTCTTGGGATGATAACATTTATATCCTTTTTGGGTGGAAGAGTAACCAATAAATATACATTGTAGGGTCTTGGGGTCAAGTTTCCCCTAGGAGATCTATAATCATGTACGAAACGAACACACACCCAAAAGATCTTAGGAAGGAGAGAAGAAATAGAAGGAATAGAATAAATTCCAGAAAGACACTCAATAGGTGACTTAAGCCGAAGAATCGACGACGAAAGACGATTAATAATGTAAGTAGCTAGAAGAGGAACATCTCCCAATAAAGATTTAGGAACATTAATGGTGAACATCAATGAATGAGCAACCTCAATAAGATGACAAATTTTTTCACTCAGTAACACCATTTTGTTTAGGGATACACACACAAGAGATTTGATAAAAAATGTTGTTTTCATTAGGATAGGAACGAAGTTCTCCATCTATGTACCTAGTCCCATTATCACTCTGAAAGATCTTGATTTTAGTATCAAACTGAGTATTCACCATTTTATGAAAAGATCTAAAGAAAGATAAAACTTCACTTTTAGTACGGAGTAAGAAACCAAGTAAGACAAGAATAACAATCAAAGTGATAAACCAACGATAATCAGAAGTAGACACAGTACGGGAAGGTCCTCACACATCAGAGTGAATAATGACAAAGGGAGCAATGTTTTTATTATTAGTACTAGGACTAGATGAACGTTTGTGCTTTGCAAGTTCGCAAGCATCACAAACAAATGTATGCCTAGTACACTGCTTCCCTTGACTAGGGAAAAGTTTCTCCAAGACACTAAATGAAGGATGCTCCAAACGTCTATATCATTGATGTAAGAGGTGAAGAGTCAAAACATCATCTGCTTGAAGTGCTGGACTAGTAGAATGAGAAAAAGCTTCAGCATCCAAAAGGTATAGACCACTATGTGCTCTACCATTGCCAATAGTTTTCCTCGACTGCAGATCTTGAAAAATATAATGCGTAGGCTAAAAAGTAACTGAACAATTCAGGGAATTAGTAATACGGCTAAGTGACAATAAATTCGTAGAACGGATGAAAGGGTAATGTTGAAGAGCAATTAATTGAACATTTTCCTGAAATAGAGGATAAAGTTCCATTGGCCACTTTTACGTTATCCCTATCTGAACATATAGAATATGAAGAGACAAGGCTAGGGGAACCAGTCATGTGGTCTGTCACTCCAGAGTTGATTATCCAAGGAGTGTATGCAGTAGAAGATATACTTGTTTGAGTAAAGTTAGAAGAAAAAGCATGAGTAGAAAAAATATCAAGCTAAGCTATCACACTTTTGAGAGTGTGCATCTCATCCTAAGAAAAGGAAGTGGAAGTACTGCCACCAGAATGAAATGGATGTTCTGAAGATTCAGTCATGTGTGCATGGAATCGTATAGTACCACCGCGACCACATATGAGTCATCCATTCAGCTTCCAACAAAACTCCCTAGTATGTCTATTCTTCCCATAATAATCACACTTCAAGATATCCCTATCAATGAGATAAAAGCCCTCAAGAGAACATCAGCCCAAGGCCCAATCAATGCCAATAGCCAGCAACCAAGAAAAACCAGTGAGTACCAACCCAAAAAAAAAAAAAAAAAGCAAAAGAAGGTCCAATTCAAGGGTCAACAACTAGCAACAAAAGAAAAAGACTCAAGGTCCAATTCTAGGCCAACAACCAGTAGCTGCAACCCAATAGCCAGCAACCAACAAAGAAAGCCCAAGGTCCAACCCTAGGACCAATAACCAGCAGTAGACAAAAGTTGTCAGCACCACCAGCAACTGCGACAAAGGCAAACAACGCGCCAGCAATCTCCAGCAGACCCACCAAATAACTCCAGCAGTAGGAGAATGTATGCAAACAGCCTCTGGGTATTAAAACAAGCGGAAACAGTAGCTGTTTGGGCAAAAAACAGGGTCAACCAGCATCTGTGAGGCAACCAGAGGCAAAAAAACTTGTTGAACAGTAGGAATTCCTACTGCCGGCACCAAAATCGACTCTAGATGCAAGGGAAACCACTGGGCATTATTCCTCTACCCTAGTCGAGCCAGATCGAGTGGATTGGGTCCAAAAAGTGCCTAGAGTCCACAAAAACAGTAGATCTGGGTGTAATATCGAAATTTTCCAAAAAACTTTAAAAAAATCGAACAACCAGCTGGATGGCTTCAAAAAAATAACCATAATTTTCAGCATTAAATTTTGAGAAGTAAAGAGTTGAATGCTCATTTATTCAGTCCTTGTTCTTTTGGTTAGGGTTTGTGGAGTAACTTGTTTAATGTGATGGTAAAGGCTTGGGTGTGTCCTACAGTGCGCAAGTTGGGTTTTGAGCGGCAAGCAAAGGGTCTTTGGAATTGTGCATCGATGGCAATTTGTTGGTGTGTTTAATCATAGGGGAATAATCCCACCCCGTCCCGAGAGACCTTCTCAATTTTCCTAAGATGAAAGTGTAACTTAACATGTGATAATACCTGCACACCAGTAATGCAAGGATTCATGGAAAATCAACAATACTAACTCATAATCTCATAAAAGATATAAACTCTATGACAAGATACACAATAGCATCGCATGAAATAAAAATATTAGGTATTTCACTCCTTTACAACAAGAAGGGAACAAAATACTCCAGTGCATACTAACTAGTTTCCTTAATCTCTATCTACCTTGCTAATTCTATAGTGGACCCCAGTGTTTTGAAAAGCTCGCCTAGGCGAAAAGCGAGGCAAGGCGAGCTTATCTCGCCTGGAGGACCCCAGGCGAAGCGAACGTGAGCGAAGCGAGAAAAAGCGAAAAAGCGAAGAAGCGAAAAAAGCGAAAAAGCGAACGTTTTATTATAAAAAGCGATTTTGCTTCACTTTTTTTTTTTTTTTTTTTTTCCTGATTACAGGTTAGTAGTCTCTTTTATTTTTTAATCACTAATGACTTTTTTTTTAGACTATTGCTGGTCTATTTTTTTTTTTTTTTCTAATAAACAATGTTTCGAATAAAACACATTCTTTTTTTTTCCTTGTGTTGCTGAATTCATTTAGAATATTTGTGGGATGTGGGAGTCAGGCGACTGCACTGCATGAAAATTATGATAAAAAAAGGAAGCATGAGTATCAGAAATGGGGGTAAATAATAGATTCTTCTACAAAGAAATGTCTCTGATATGTCTTGATTATACTTTTCCCTTTTCTTATATATATACAAATGGTACCAAAAAGTGGTCTATGCTTATACCTTGTTTAATTATTTTAGTACATGTGAAATGTGCCTCTGTTTTGCTTTTTTTTTATTCAGTATATAATTACATATGAAATTGTTTACAATTGATTCTGCTCCTGTCATGATCATTGTGCTTCTATTTTTTTTTTTTTAGCTCATTCTGCTTCTATTTTTTTTGTTGATTATGTTGCTGCTTCGGTTTTGCTGTCCTGTGTTGCTTTTGTTTTTTTTTTATCCTCATTCTGCTTCTTTTTTTTTTGTTGCTAATTCTGTTGTTGTCCTGATTCTGCTTCTTTTGTTGTCCTACCCTGTCAATATGAAAATGTATACAATTTTTAGTATTTGTTTGAATTTAGATGTTTAAGTTATGACTGTTATTAAGATTTGAGATATTATTAGTGTTTTTTTTAATTTAAATGTTTATGGTTTTACTTGTATTTAAATATTTAATATATATAAAATTAGAACTTAGATTGTTTAGAAGTAATTAAACTAAAATATAATTTTTTTTTAACTGTTCGTTTTGCTTCGGTAAAGCATGTCGCTTCGTTTCTCGCCTAGGCGTTAGGAGCCTTGGTGGCTTCGGTTTGCTTTACGCCTTAAATAACACTGGTGGACCCCACTTTAGACTTTAACATCCTAAAATTAATAATTTTTTTGGGTGTACTGAACATCATAATTAATGAAAATATAACAAAAATATGGATCAAATATCATTCTTCACTAGATGCATGAAAGAATGATATTCAATCTTTCAAAACTTGATTTTAGGTCGTAATTAATCAATCTCATCAATTGAAAAGTAGTTCTTACCTCTCCAAAAGATCCTCAATCTAACCAACAGAAGTTGCACAACAAAAATTTCTTTTTTTTTTGTTTTTTCTTAGTTTAGTCCATTTATCATGAAAGTTAAAAAGGGGTAAAGGAATCGTGTGTTGATTGTTCTCTAAATGTAAGTTTTCTTCTTCCTTATATAAAAAGGGAATAAATAAATCAATCAAATTCCGGGAGCTGGTTAAAGGTAAGAATATCGAGCAACTTAGTTTCTTTTGAGCTAGTTTTGATACCCACGGGCAAGAACCCATAAAAGCCTTTGAAGGGAGATGAATTGGTTTTAGAAGATTTGAGAAAGATGGAGAACATATTTAGTTTGTGCTCCTCGATATATATCTACTTACACCTACCTCTCCATCTCTTTTCCTTGTTATTTTTTTGCCCAATAAGTTTCAAGCCTCAACTCTTTTAGTGTTAACAAGAAATTGTATAAATAAAGATGAGGTTTTACCCGATCTCACATATCAAGGATAGCATTCTAAAATTTTTAGTAATTACACTTACATCCCCTTAACTTTGGAAAGTTAAATTTCATCCCAAAACATAATAGTTTTTTCCAATAACACAATTATTACTATTTTGTTTAACCCACGAAAATTATACTTCCATCCTTGGTGTTATTTAATTGCAAAGCAATGCATGATTGGTTCTCACAAGAATGCAAGATTATCCGTGATCGTCCTCTTCCATTAATCTTTGTTTGTGATAGAATTGTGTTCTCCACTTTCTTATGGAGTCATGGACCATATCCACTGGGATTTTTTTTTTTTGGGGGGGGGGGGGGGGGGGTGCCTCTATTGGATGGCCAGCGGAATTGGAAAGCAGTTCTCTTTTAGTTTCATTATCTTGTCCTCCATAATTTCTCCTTTACATTCATTAAAGTCGATTTCTTTAAAAATACACACAAGGAAGTTATTTCGATTGGAATTCAGCACCAATTTATGACGATTACCCTATCAACAACGGTTTATGTGAGCTCGATTCTTGCTTATTTCAAGATTGGGGATTGTGATGCTCATCTGTTGTCTGATGAACATTCTAGTAGAAGTCATGAATTCTTCTATTTCGATTGCATGACTCCTCACAAAAGGTTTGTTCAATTTTGCCAATGATGGACTGTGTTTTGATCAGAATTGGCAACACTTCATGGGAAGTCAAGCAAATCAATGGTGTGGCAATGAAAAAGGATGGTGATCAGATTACTTTTTGTTTTACGTGACATTATTGATCCAAGTTCTAAAATAGGTGGCTTATCGGATCACAACAAATGGAAGAAATCTCAAATTCCTGACTTTTGCACAAGATCAAGTGTATATACAATTGAGCTGTTGTATAGTTGGAAGAATTTAGAATGGAATACATTTTTCCACATCCTGTAGACTGTGTACCTAAAAAACTTGCTGACGAGTTTTCCTCCAAGAGAGCCTGATGCTCAGGAGCAATTTCACTCCGAAAGAATAAGAAGTTTCCCACTTTACGTTCACTGGTACCTTAGCAGTACTATTCAGCAGTAGTGTAGCAGTTACTAATCATGAGTACCATAGTAGTATATTCTAGCAGTTTCTAATTTGGGCCCTATGTCTTTTTTCCTTTCTTTTTGAGTGCTGGCATAAGATTGAATTTATATTAGTTTAATGGCTAAGATTCTATCTTACCATGGCTTTAGGCCTTGTTCTCTGGTGTATAGGATTTATGACATCTTTGTAAGGGAATTTTCATTGATAAATAAATTTGCCTTTTTGTTCTTTTGGAAACTTATGATTTGCTTGAATCAAGTACCCAACTTCAAGTATTTTTTTTTGTTTCCCCAAACAAACTGTCTTCAACAAGGATTGAAGTTTTTTCTTCCCCTCTCACTCTCCATCAGTAGGATACTAGTACTCGGAAGATTTTTTTTTGGAAGAGAAGGGGAGGGGGGACTTGCCCTTCGACCTGGGTCTTTGGCACAATGGTTCTCCTATGTCATTTGCTGTGATGAAGATGGTTGCGTATGTTGATGTGTGTCTTATTAATATTGGTGTTTCAGCTTTTTGATTACAACTCACTTTTGTTAAGGTACACTATTGGGACACACATCTTCCCAGATGTCTTGCTTAATGATATTGCTGGTCCAGATGGAAACCCTTTGCTTTTGAGCTTGAAGCTTTCAGTGGATGTCTTGGTGAGTCATGGTGAATTGACAAACAATTTGATGCTAATATCTTCTCCATATTGAATTTCTGTGCTAATGAGTAAGCTATGTTTATTCATGTATCACTTTTTATGTCATTTACATTAGTAAAGTTAATCCTATGTGATATATGAAACAAAAAAAATTGAGATAATAATGGTTTTTTGCTGCATATGCCATACAATATGGTGGGTAGTAAAGTAGTTATTTGAGGAACTTGCCAAAAGTAGGGTCTGGACAATAGAATACTTAATGGGGTATTGATGTTTCTTTTCGTTGGTCATAACAGTTTCTCATTTTCTTGATTTTTATTTTTTGCTGCATTTCAATTTTTGTATTCAGTTTTTGATTATCTTATTTATAAACACTTGAAATCTCTGTCCCTGTATTTCTCAATGTCTGGTAAATTATACTGAAAATAACAGTGTGTAGCTGCATCTGTGACTTTGAATGTGATGGACTTAGTAACAAGGTTGCTAAGTTATAGATACATACGACAAAAGAATGAAAATATAGTTGTTGACTTCCTATATCTCGGAGATGATGGTATATCTCAATTGTTTTTGCTTTGAATCATCAAACCTGGCATGGAGTACATTATCTTTAATTTTCTTTACTTTGTATGCACACCTGGCATTCTTGTAATGGATATCCTCTTATCGAGATCTGCAATATTCTAGAGAAGATAGCTAGGATCTGCTTGTGCTTATATTGCACTTTTTCTTACATTAATTCCTTTTTTCAGGTGGTCTCTTGCCCATGTGCACTAGGCCTTGCCACACCAACAGCAATTCTAGTGGGCACCTCTCTGGGTATGTCATGAGACTTTTTGCTGCTTGTTGCTTCTTGTTTCTTGGTTTCTTTTTTCACTTGTTGCCATCGACCTTTCTCTTTGTTAGGCAAGAATGCTCTTATCAATTTGGAGAGGGGATGGATAGTTGAAATAGTAAAAACAAAATTATGGTTACAGAAAAGGAGAGACACAAAGAAAAGAGGAGAAGCAAGAAGGAGAAGAATAATCAAGTTGGTGTAGGCTATATTTTCCTACACTCTTATTTATAGTTATTTATAGTAAACTGACATTATGGGAACTACAATATTACCCTAAACTATTAATAATATAAATAAGAACTTTAACACTCCCCCTCAAGCTGGAGTATAAAGATAAAAAATGTCTAACTTGGAACAAAGGTTATTGAAAGACAAATTGAGTCAAGGTGTAAGGATGTCACCAAGCTGATCACTAGACTTGATGTATGATGTGATAATCTCCTTACGTATCAAGAAATCTCGAATAAAATGACAATGCACTTTAATGTGTTTAGTCCTCTCATGAAATACCAAATTGCTATCAATGAAAATAGTTGTTTGGTTGTCACAATGCATCTTCATAGGAGAGAGCACACTGATACCCATATTACGAAGTAGTGAACGAGCCCACATCTCACATGCAGTATGAGCCATAGCCTGGTATTTAACCTCCAACTATATTCTATTTTTTGCTATGCCAAGTAACAAAGATTACCACCAATAAATGTATAATAACTTGAAGTAGATCGTTTATCAGCACGACCACCTGCCCAGTTAGTTTTAAAAAAACTAGTAACAATCATGAAGGATGAAAGGCAATATAATAATTCTTTACCCAGTGCTCCTTTCAGATACTGAAGAATATGACAAATAGCCTCCCAATGAGACTTATGAAGAGCATGAGTGAACTAACCAACCATACGAACATCGGTAATGTCAGGACATTGTAAGGTAAATCAACTTACCAACCAACTTTCAATAACGTCCTACATCATCAAACACTTCTACCACTATCATCATCCAACTTAACCATGGAGTCTATGGGAGTATCAGCGATTGACACACATAACCGAGCAAGGCGAAAGTTTATCCCTATCCAAATCAATGCGATGAACAAATGCAACACAACCAAAGATATGAGGAGTGAAATTAAATGACAGCTTATCAGGATATAACAAGAAATGAGATATGTTGTCCAAAATGGGGGAAGACGTGTGATTAATAAGATAAACTGAAGTAAGAACATTATCAGTCTAATATGATTTTGGCACATGTATGTTAAACATCAAGGTACGGGCAATATCAAACAAATGACGAAGCTTACCTTCGATAATACCATTTTGTTTGGAGGTACGAGGACAGGTGGTTTGATGGATAATGCCATGTTCAGCACAAAAGACTTTCATAAATGATTGAGTATACTCAAAGGTATTGTTAGACCGAAGTATTTTAATACGAATATCAAATTGAGTCAGAATTTTATTATAAAAGGTAGTAAAGACCTTGGGTAACTTAGATCGGTCTTTCATAAGAAATAACCAAGTCATACGAGAGAGATTATCAATAAAGATCACAAAATACTGAAAATTAAACTGGAGATGACTTGACACAACTTCTGCAAAGAAGGATAGTTTAGGTGAAAATGTCACTGGAGAGGAGACACAATAGCACTTAAACTTGGAAAAGAACGTCTACGATCCGAGTAATAAAGGCCATTGTGTTCATGTCCCACACCAATCACCATCTTTGTCTTGAGGTTCTAAAAAACACAAGAAGATGGAGAAAAGTTCTTAAACACTATAAGGACTTGGTTAACTGACTCAAATATAGCAAAAGTAAAGGAAAAATCAAGAATGAATGAACCAGAGCTTAATGACAAAGACCGTGTAGGAGAGAGATCGTCAGTACCATATACCAGTCGAAAAGAACCATCTGTTAACACAACACGTGAATATGGCACACA
Organism: Ilex paraguariensis; assembly: GCA_963454935.2. Lineage (NCBI taxonomy): Eukaryota > Viridiplantae > Streptophyta > Magnoliopsida > Aquifoliales > Aquifoliaceae > Ilex > Ilex paraguariensis. The sequence goes on along the minus strand of CAUOFW020005125.1, from coordinate 256,223 downwards.
AAAGTTAGAGAAAAGGGATGACATACCATACATATGAGCACTAGCTCCTGAATCAATGATCCAAAAAGACTAAGAAGGTTGAGTAACTAACTATACATGTTGAGTTACCTCCATTAGCAAAACTGGCAGTGGTAGCAGGCAAACTTGAAGAAACTGAAGAGAACTTGTGAATGAGGTTATTAAGTTGAGAAGAAAGATCATTATGAGAGCCAAAACCAAGCAATTGGGCCATTAGTAGAAGTAGGATTAGCATATACTAGTCTCTATACTTATCTCAACAATAATACTCAGTATGTTCTGTGCCACTACAATAAGTACAGTTCCACTAATAATGATATCCACGACTCTAACGACCACCAAGTATACTATAGCTAGTACCTCGACTACCAAGACCTGTACCAAGGAGTGGACCATGTCCCCCACCACTACCGCCATTCAAGTTGGCTATTACGAGGAATCAATAGACTACAAACAATCCTCAACCACACAAACAACCAATGATGGAGCCAAAGAAACTGTCCGAGATGACCAATCACGGTTGGATCGACAAACAACAGAAATGTCAACTAGACAAACACAACAGCAATGTCAATTAGATGGCGATACTAGAGGATAGAGAAATCCAAAGCTAGTTGCAGGCTATTGTCCAAAATAACCACAAAAGAGCCAAGGAATCTGATTCAAACAACCCAAATTCACGTACACGGCAACCCAAATTGCACAACCAGACTTCAAAGAACACCACAGAGGCCAAGAAACCTGACGACCAGTACCAAATCCACTGTCAATGTCGACGCCACAACAACCAACACCACAGATCAACCCAGCAGCTCTCAACCCATCCCACAAAGACCAAAAAACAATGTAACAACATTGGTCAGGAACAGTGGTATCGGCACTGTTGGGCTCCAAAAAACACCTCGAAAGCAACCCAAACAGGCTGTACAACAGCACAAATCAACCCTACTGTTCTCATAACATCCCAGAGAGGCCAAAACAGCAATGAAACAGCACACACTGTTCAGGCGGAGAACAATGGAATCGGCACTGTTTTTGCATCAAAACACCTCCAAATCAACTGGGCAACACAGGAGACTCCTCCTTAGTCCAAATCGGCACCCATAAACCCAGATCTAAGCAAAAAATTCAGCAAAACAAGTCTGAAACGGCAAATCCAAAAAATACCCCTATTTTTCAAAAAATATTCAAAAATAGGAAACTCAAATCAGATAGCTTCCATAAAATTAAAAAAAAATCACCATAATACTCTCCTCTAAAAGTCGATCCAGATGGTACCTTTGGTGGCTGGAAACTGTTGACTTTGAATCACTACGAACATCCGAGTCGATGTCTCAACTTTGAACCACGTAGTTAAGAGGTCTATGTCGATCACACATTACTGATGCAATCCTCCAATTTATCTACTTTAATTTTATCTGTAGCATTGTTTGTAATCTCGCTTGTGGATAACTAATACCTAATATTGAAAGTGTTCTCTTTGATAGCTCTTGGTTTTGATGTTTGCTATCTCACTATTTGAATCTCTACATCTACTAATGTTATATTTTGTATGTTCAAGTTTATTTTTGTTTATCTTAAACCCTTTTGATTCTAAGGCTTCTTTCCCAATTTCTATTTTAATTGTATTTTTTACTTTAGTTTTATTGATAAAGACTATATCGTCTAACATACGTCACAAAACCTTATTCTGAATGTTCTCTAGGTATTCATCCACAACGAATGCAAAAAATATGAACTTAAGGAGTAACCTTGATGTTAGTTTACAACAAACGAAAATTCACTATTCTTTGCAGTCGTTCTCATCAAAGTTACTGCACCCTAACTCAAATTAACATACCTATTTGTAATTCTTCTTGTTTCTAAAACCATCTTATTATTTACTTCCCTAAGGTCTACCATAAGCAATGTTACTAAAACCAGACCAGAAACCCAGTGAACCAATGCCTAAGCTGGGCCCAAGGATTGAAATTTCGTTTCGAAGTACCGTTTCGGTTAGCTCAAAAACGGAAACGTTTCGGAAACGCATGGAAACACAAATACAATCCATTAATTTATAAGCTAAATAATTGATTAATTCAATATATTTATTGGGTTAAAATCCATTTATACAAGAATAAATTTAAATTGGAGGAAAAAAAGGCTTGGCATGAGGCGAAAATCACTTAAATTAGTTTCAAACACTTAATTTTTATCAAATAAATACATTTTTATATAATATTAAGGTCTCATAATACACATGAAATGTTAATGAGTACATACTTATGGCTACATTAAATGTAATTATATGTAATTACAATAGGGTATTAAATATAATTACAGTGGGTATTAAATGTAATTACAATAGGGTATTAAATATAATTACAGAGAGGTATTAAATATAATTATTCATACTTATCAAAATATATATATATATATATATATATATATATATTAAAGGTAGAAGATGCACAGTGTAGACCCATAACGACTCTGTCTGAGAGACGAGATGCGAAAGAGGGGGCGACTGGCGATGTCGGTGAGAGAGAGAAGAAGAAGAAGAAGAACATACCGGTGGTTGCTCGTGGTCAGTGGTAGCTCGCAGCGATGAAGACAACTCCCAAGCCCTAGATCTGGTGAAAAATGGTTGGATCTGCACAAGGAGATAAGTTACTGAATCTTTCTCCTTCAATTTCTGGTCTATAGTCTCTGTCTCTTCGATTGCCTTTCTCTCTCTCTTCTCTCCGTTTTTTTTTTTATTTTTTGGCTTGGAAGATCTCAACGACATGTGATTTCTAAGCTTGGAGGACTTGTGAATTTTGACTTGCTTGTGGAATCTTTAGTTTTCTCAGAGTTTTTGTTTTTTTTTTCTTTTGGCCTGAAACGAATTTTTAACTTTTTGTGATCACTGTTTCCTCAAAACTGTACTATTTCGACCGTAACGGTAATGTTTCGATGGAAACGGTCCGACACAGTAATGTTTTGACCGAAATTTTTGAATTTTGGGATTCAACCTATGTTTCGTATCAGTGTGTTGAAATTCCAAAACGTTTCGGACGTTTCGACACGACATTTAGATCCTTAGCTGGGGCGGTCCATAAATTGGATAGTCCAAGCAATTTGCCCGCTTTGGACCTTATTTGGTTTTCATAACTAATACATGGGTATTGTGTCCTTTTTCATTTAAAGTTGACTTTGAATGGAATGTTTTGCACAACTTACTCTCAAATTACACAAGTGCATCACAAATTCTGTCAATTTGGACGGAATTTATAAATTATAATAGTAGCACTTAGTCCAAAAGCTCACATGGGTGATTTGCTGATTTCCAAACCATAGAGGGGTGAAGTGCAAATCTCTCAAACCACAAGGAAGTAAACTGAATTTTACTCAAAATCATAAAGAATTTTTTTTTCATCTTTCCATATATCTTCATTAGTCTCCTAAATAAGTATATAGTTTTCATATATGAAACATGATACTCCAGTTAGCTAGTAGTTTTATATAGGAGGATACGTAATGGATACTCATCATATGTATCCAATGTTTAATATATCGTCTTTTGTCCCCATCCCAGGGCAGCACCAAGTAGTAACCTCTGTTTGCAACCTATACCCCTAAAGTAGAGTTCTTGCCTTTTCAAGATAGTTGGAAGCTATGCATCGTGAACTGCAGTGTTCATTGAACCCTTTCTTGCTTGGAAAACGTTTCCTTGTTTTTGAATGTTTCAGATATGGGCATCCACAAATACACTTCAGATACGAAAGTGGATGCAAGGAGTAAATGTATATTTTTTTTATTTTAATCTCTATACTTTATATAATGACATACAATAAAAACTTGTATGGGTGTGAGGACTTGTGGTTGTTTCTTAAGCATCATCAATTATCACACATTAAAAAGATATAAATTTTGTTGATAGCACCCTATCCCTTAGTAATAACTACTTCTAAGCAAACCAGCGAAATACATGTTGGTTCTGGTTTCTTTACTTAGCCACATTTGCCTTTTGGTGTACCATAATGAAATGATACGTGCTTCTTTGAAAGTAAAAATTACTCATAGTAGTAATTGTTACTAAAGAATTTATTGGAAAGTATAATTATAAAATCATCGTATAATAGTCAAAATTAAAAAAAAATGTATATATTTTATTGTAGATGCATCCTGGTTGCATTCATATCCTATTTTCTAGGTTTTGCCGTCGTATTCGTATCCTATCATACCGTTATTCCATATCTATATTCATGTTTTCTTTTACATTGTTTATTTGTCCAACATAAATCTTAATTGAGATTCAGATGTTGTTTCAAGTCTTAATTGTTACTCTATTATTGACGCAACGGTAAATAGGAAAACACAGATATCCTCATCTGTTAAGTGCAAAAACACACTCTAAATCCACAAAGAACATGTTCTAAACATTTTCAAACCTTAGTTGGTATATGATCTCACAAAACTTTGCCAATTTTCTTTTTTTTTAGCTTCGAACACCCTAAATTATGTGGGGAAACTTGTTTTCACTAATCTCCCTATGGTGGTTATATTTTTCACACCTAAGCTCTCCATATGTATTTCATTTAATGACCTCTTCGCTTAATGGGGATTTGGGAGGGATAGATTGGATACAAACTTACATTTGGCATTATTTGTCCAAATTGATTGCGCTCATGTTTGAACCAAACAATCTCATGTTTGATCATATGCCACTGCAAAATCTAATAGACTTGCCAGTATCTTTCCTATCTCCAAACTTATGTCACCATGTAACATCTCATATACTTCTTGGTCTTTTCTTATATGACCATTGAAGTCTCCTATATGTATTCTCTCTCATACATGTATTTCTTTGTTTAGTGTTTTTTTTTTTTTTTGATTTGGTCCCAAAATTGAGTTTTAAATTTTAACAGCTTTTCCAAGTCTATTGAGATGCATAACCACTCATAATATGAGATGTATTTTCTTTTATTACAAACTTAATTAATAATATTCTACCTCCTTCCTAATTTCTCATGCAGCAAATGCCCTTGTTATATAAAGAAGGCTCCATCTAAATCTTCCGAAAGTTGCCTTCTTTCATGCTTTGCTCTTCAGCACGTCTAAATTAAATTTACTATTAGTGCCAATTGTGTTACCGGATCTTTTTGAATTACTCAAAATCTCTACTTATTATAAATAAAACCAGCCCAACCAGCAACCAAAGCTGTATGCAACATTTACAAATACTATACTTCTTGGTAACTTTTGCTTTACCTTTTGTTTGATTTGGCAACTGCACAGGAGCAAAACAGGGACTTCTTATCAGAGGAGGAGATGTATTGGAACGATTGTCAGCAATAGATTGTGTCACTTTAGACAAGGTAGTTCAATTGAATTTGTTCTCTTCTTATTTCTTATTTCTCTAGATTATTAAGGATTAATTGATTGACCTTGGCTACTTTTTCAACTTTCAGACTGGAACTCTCACGGAAGGAAAACCTGCTGTTTCTGCTGTGGCATCTTTGGTTCATCAAGAATCAGAAATCTTGCGGATTGCTGCTGCAGTGGAGAAAACGGCATCACATCCAATTGCAAAGGCTGTTATAAACAAAGCAGAATCATTGAATTTGAATATCCCAATCACTCAAGGACAATTAGTTGAACCAGGTTTTGGAACCTTAGCAGAAGTAGATGGGCTTTTGGTTGCAGTTGGCAAGTTGGAATGGGTTCATGAACGTTTCCAGCAAAGAACAAACCTGCCTGATCTAATGACCCTAGAGAAAACTGTGATGTGTCAATCATCAGAAGGTAGTTCATCGGCAAACCATTCAAAAACAGTTGTTTATGTAGGTCGGGAAGGAGAAGGGATCATTGGTGCTATTGCCATATCTGATAATTTACGTCAGGACGCCAAATCGACCATAAATAGGTACTCTTATATTATGAAATAACAAGGCACATAACTAAGTACTTTTGTTTTATGGTCAAAATTGTCGTCTTAATGAATGACCTTTCATGTTAACCTTACCCGGAAACAGGAACTAAATCGATTTCTTCTGTAACTGTTTTATGGTTTCTGTATTGTTCCATTGTGGTTGGGGGAATGGTGTAATTACTGTGTGTGAAATTATTTCTATACCTATCAATGTGACTTTCCGTGTCTGATCATGACTACGAGACCTCTCTCTCTCTCTCTCTCTCGCTCTTCATATACAAATGTGTGTGTGATTAAATGTGTGCTTGTGGATTATTGCAAATAAATTGTTGATTACAAGACAAAATACTTTTGCTAATTCACCTTGAGGAGAAGTTTCAATGTAATCTTTTGTCCTTCAGGGGGGGGGATACTTGGTCTAGAATTTAAATTTGCTGTGTCAAATATCTCTCTTGGATTCTCTCTCTCCCCTTTTTGCCCCTCTTTCTTTTCATACTCCGCTCGGTTCTACTTCTCCCACATATCCTCTTGTTTTTCTCTTCTTCTATATCTCTCTCATCTCTGTCTATTCCCTTAATATCACCCTCTACTTGGTTCCTGGCTAAAAGTGCTTCCAAGTATTATGGGTCCTGTTGCTCGAACTCATATATGATCGTCAATATCCTCGCTGAATTGTTAGCCATCATCTTAATACACAAATTTTTTGCATCATTTATTATTTCTATGCCATTGCATTTTAGCTGGATTCAATTATTCGGCGACCAGAATTTTTTGACCTGCTACTCCCTATCATGAGATTATCTGCCTTGTATTCACTCACTAGTTTTCTTGTTTAACATGCTCAATTAGTTTTTTCTGGTTGGTAGGCTTCACCAGAGGGGAATTAAAGCAGTCCTCCTATCAGGAGACAGGGAAGAGGCAGTTGCAACTGTAGCAAAGACAGTTGGAATACGAAGTGAACTGATCAATGCATCCTTGACTCCACAGCAGAAATCTGGCATCATCTCAACTTTTCGAGCTTCTGGCCATCATGTTGCAATGGTAATTATCTCATGTCAGAACACCTATCCTCTGGAATCATATTTCAACATATACAATCCAATATAGGTTACTATAGATGCTGCTTGTCACCTGTAAATGTAACTTGATTCTTTGAGTTCAAGTTCTGATCATGTCAAGGAGGCACCATTTCCAGACCAATTTAGCAGCCACAATGGCATTTCAACTGAAAAGTTTTTATGAGCTCATGAATGGGTTCTTCAAGTTACTAAACAGCTTTATCATTAGAACTTATATTGCTCAGAGCTAAGAAGGATATGGACACAGGACACTCGGATACAAGATGACAATGGCACGTGTTAACAAATTTTTTGAAAAAAGTAGAACACAAACAAGGTGGGTGCAAATTGATATCCACAAGAAAATATAGTTAGACTTAAGTTATTTAAATCAAATCACATATCAAAGAAGTTCACAAATATCAATGAGGTGGGACACGAACATCAAACATCACTTTACTCCACAAGATAATTACACGAGGGCTTTTGTCGTTTGATAAAACTAAAATCATTAAAACATAATTGACAACAATCCTTTAAAGAGAGGATATAAGGACTTCGCTTTTTGGGACCATAGACACTAGAAGACATTGTAAGACACCAAAGGTTGTTGGAAATAATCTAATTTCCTTTCTCTCTCCCTTTTGGTTTCTCTAATTGCTTAAATCCAATGGTGGGAAGGTGGTAACATTTTCCCGGTGGTCTTTGCGCTTCTTAGTTTCAGGTTCTTTCGGTTTTACCAACTGAGATCCTTTGGCTTTGATCTCTTTGTTAAACTTTTTCCAGAAAAACCTTAATTTTCGAAAACCAACATTAAGCTGTACTTGGCTTACGTATAGGACCACTTTTGAATGAGCAACCTATACATTTCTAGTACTCTAGACCACTGGGATTTCTGTAAAACTGACATTTCTTGTACTTCTGAAGGTTGGTGATGGCATTAATGATGCACCCTCTTTGGCTCTTGCTGATGTCGGGATTGCTTTGCAAGTTGAAGGACAGGAAAATGCCGCATCTAATGCTGCATCCATCATTCTTCTTGGAAATAGGCTTTCGCAGGTAAGTTATTTCATGTCATCTGACTTATATTGATTGATTCATGCATATAGCGTGTCATCCTTTAAGTTGATCGAGATCTTCACTATTACCTCTTCAAAGGAACCAAAGAAAAATGATTAAGGAAATGTAGAATATATTAAATGTAGGGACTTAGTTTTGTTTTCATGAGTAATGTAGAATATATTAAATGTAGGGACTTAGTTTTGTTTTCACGAGTAGAATTCCTCCTAGTGTCAGAAAAAAGGGAAATCAAATACCACCAACTGCCAAATGTACAGAGGTCAAGCTATAATACATTACATGATCAAATTATTTGCAGCAGATACGATGATTTCCCTCACACATGCCTCTTAAAAATTAGGTGCATTTACTATGATTCATCACGTAAAACAACAGTACGATCCTCAAAAACCTTTCCCCATTTCTTGTTTTCTTAAACACCAGAACTTTGTAGTTATCTACATAGGTCTCAGTCGGTTCATGTTTGTGGCAGGTGGTAGATGCACTGGATCTTGCACAAGCAACGATGGCAAAAGTTCATCAAAATTTGTCATGGGCAATAGCATATAATGTCGTTGCAATACCCATTGCAGCTGGAGTACTGCTTCCCCATTTTGATGTTGCCATGACACCTTCGGTTTCAGGTCGGTAAAATTTCAGTATTCCTCCGTGGAAATAGGATTGAAAATTTGTCTTTGACTTATGTGCACAGCAGTAAGTTCCTAGAATACACCAGATCATTCTACCGAAAATTTGGTGTGTCGTTTTTGTTCAAGTAATATTGGTTATGAATATTCTATACAAAATGTTAAATAATTATATACTTTACACTCCCCCATGGTTTCACCCAGTAACAAGGCACCTCTCATTTGAAAACCCGGGTTTTTGAAAAAAAATTTATTGTTAGGATTTACATCCGAACTGATGGAAAGTGCACTGCACCGGTATTCTGTAAGGTATATTTTAACTTTGTAATGTTTTTCTTCCCCCGCAGGCGGGCTGATGGCTTTGAGCTCAATATTTGTTGTCACCAACTCGCTGCTTCTGCAGTTGCACGGGCCTCACAGGAAGAAAAGGACCAATGCCCTCAAACACGACTGGAATTAAAAATGGGGACAGGGTTGTTATTGTAATATTGGAGACTGGACACTTGAACAGAGAATTGTGGTTTACCTACTTATGGTTGATATATGGCATGGATTCATGAAGAGGAAGCTTAACTATTCCCTATAGAGTTCAGGTTTGACTGAATTTTTAGATGACTTTTGGCTTTCTAACCTTTTCTTTTGCCTCAATTGAGTTCAGGTTTCATTGAATTTTTTAATAGCTTTTATTAGAGGCATTAATGCCTGTTACTTTGGCAAGAGTCATTTACTTAAAATCTGATGGACAATGGTTTTCTTTTTTTTTTTTTTTTTTTAAAAACAAGTGAATATTAGAAGTACATTTTACACATCTTTTATGATAAAATGTACAAGTTTGAATCTTTTAGTGCTTTAAGGACAATTTTAGGATACTTTTACTGTCACTCAGTCCAAACAATTAACACGAATTCCTTTAAATAGATCTCTCTTTCTTAATGGCTCTTCTTAGGGAGTTGGTTCAGTTGTCTTGGAGCTCAGGGAAAGATAGCAAAGTAATATTTTATTTTTAAAGCAAAACAGAATAGAGTGTCGGTGGTGCAAGCAAAGTATAATCAAAAAAGAGTCTTGGGCAACTAGGCAACTAGGCAAAAAATTAAATATTTTTTTATTTACATTTTTGTACTTAAGGTTAACGCAATAAAAACATTTGGAAGTGAAGTGCATCTTTCATTGGTGAGTACAGATGAGGGCAGCAGCTGTAGTCATGAAAGTCGAGGAACGGAACAGTTTCATAGCCGCTGAACGATGAAGACATTGTTTGTATTGCTTCATTTTCATTTTTTTTCACAAGAAAATTGATGAGATCTAAGAAATTTCTTGTGTTTTCGGTCTGAACAGAGGGTTTCGCTGCTCTCCCTCTCTCTCTCATTCTTTCATGTGCAGGCTGCAGATTGGTGTAGATGCAAATAATTCAGCATTGGTCCATTGCATATGTGTCCTCTCTCGACTTGGGTTATGCAACCATTGCAATTTGGATCAAAAACAAATCGAGTTTCGGTAAGTCCGCTACTTTGCTGAGCCTGTCTTGTTTCACTGCCTATCATAGATTAGTATGTACAGTGTCCATCATCGAGTTGAATGACATTGCTCTCACAATTTTCATTGGGCCGAAGTTTGGTCCAATGTCACTGTGTAGTTCCATGTCTTCAGTTGAAATTGGATAGATTGTCCGAAATCACTGTCCTATATTATTATCCAATTATCTTGTTAAAATTAAATTAATTATTATAAATTCAATTATCTTTTAAGATCTAAAAGAACGCTTTGTTAAACTTTTAGACAAAAAATTGTCTCAAATTGGACCAACCACCAGAAACTCTAAAATAATGTGATGGGCTATGACAATAAAGTCTAGCCAAATGGGCTGGAGCGGCTGCAAGGGCCATGTTGCCTTCATGGATGCTTGTCTAGTGTAGTTTGGGCTTTAGCCCAAAAATTGAAAATTATGAAAATAAAGGTTCTTTTTTGCTTTTGTACAGCGAGAGAAGCAGAAGGCCAATGAAACGAATAAATATTCATTGCATCAGTGGTCCGTAGTATCACTAGTTAATAATAATAATACACCATGTAGGATAAATAAACTTTACTATTCCAAAGTGTTAATTAGTCAACATTGATATTATAAAGGTAAAATCTTTACAAGGTAAGGAGTATACCATTGGACCAAAGGCCCATTGATATTAAAGATTATTAAAATAGTGTAATCCATTACATGCACATAATATATTATAATTGATTAGTAATACCATGTGTTGTTGATAATGTGGTATCACAATTACAATGAATATTTTCTCCAATAGAATGGATGGTGGAAATAATATAATCAGACTGAAAAAAAACTTGTTCTTCAAATGAAGTGATGCCAAAAATCACTTACTACCACCCAAAATTGCCATATAGAATGCTATGCACTTTCAACTTGTATAATTAGGGGCATTGGTTGGACAAGAGTAAAGAAAATTTAATTACACTTTTACCCCTAAGCTTTTTTAAGTTTTACAACCTGTTGTGTCAAACACATTGCAAAGTCAATCCATAAAACGCAACTGTCGTTTTCGTGTTATTCAAATTCAATGTTCATGAGAGAGAAAGGGGGTAGGTGGTTCGATTTTAATAAGTTCTACATATAGAATATGCTTCCCTTGCCATTTTGTTCAAAGGAGATAAAGCCCTCGTATTCACTCGAATACATGTAGGTCTTGTGTGGGATTACCAGTAGATAGAACTTGATCATGATTCAATTTAATGTCAGTGTTGTGGAATGCCGAAAATTATATGTAAATTGTTAGCCATTGTTGCTGAGTGGGTATGGAATACTCAATGCCGGTAGCAATTACTATGGTGTTTGGTTACAAGAAGGAATAGATGTTGCGGAATGATAAACACACACTATGAGACAGAGGGGGGTGTCAGTGGGATGTGGATTGGGGGAAGGGGAGAGGTTCAGGATGGGGATGGTTGAGGGGGTTGGGTAGACAACATTGGAGGGGTTTTTGAGGTGTGTGGGTGAGGTGGGGAAAGGGGAGATGGGGTCCAAGATGGTGGTGGCGACCGAACAATAGCAAAAGGCCCGATTCAGCTGCAAAACAAAATTTCATACTTTAAAATGTTTCATAACTTTACCTTATTATTAGAGAAAGGGAAAATGACTTTTTCAGCTTTGGTGCACAAGAGTTCTTCCCTAGAGCTTTTCCTCATTTCGGGACTTTTAGCACACCATATCCAAAGCCATCAGGGATGTCTAGCATCCAAGTCCTCAGGGAAGAGTAGGGTTCTAATTTTGTGAGTAAACATTAAGTATACTGTAACATTACGTTACTATTGACACGTGATATCAATATTTAAATAATAAATAATCAAATGGGTAAAGAGAATCTCACTTGAGTGGTTATTAAATGATATGACATGATAGTTACTAGAATATGTGAGATCCACCTATTTATTTGTTATATTTTTATTGGATGGTGACATTATATCACAACGACGACATAATATTACCGTTACACTCAATATTTTTTTTCTAGTTTGGAGCATTCAGAGAAGAGAAGAGAAGAAGTGTAAGCGTGCAAACATGCCATTTTTCATCTAATATTTCAAAGATAGTTATCAATTTATCTCATTAAGCACAATTGAGTAACTTAGAGGATGAAATGATTAAAAAAAAAAAGGATGATGCTTTAGAGGTAACAACTATAATTAATCTTTCCATAAATCTGGCAGGGACATAGCAACTACCAAATGATTCTCCATACGAATGGAATGATAAACATATTCTTCTATTCTCCTGCAAGGATTGTTAATTGTGGGTGGCCTGCAGCTTCTGGTAGGCAATTTTGATTGAGGAGATTGGGGCCCACAAAACCTTTAAATACTTTACCCCCTCATTAAATTGGCACGTGAGTGGAAACAATTGTTGTTGGGAGGGTTTTCATGCAAAAACGCCTTGCATGTGAATGGTGGGCCCCTTCATCCATCTTTAAAATACTCCAACTTGGCATGCAATGCATCCCACGTTGCAATGTACAGTTTGTTCATTTGTCCGTGGGGGCCTGTTTGGTTGTTTTTATTAGGTGGAATTGGATTGGAATATCCTACACCCCTTCAATCCATACCAGTTGGATAATTAAATTGGAGTTGAAGTAAAATAGTCCAATGCCACGTTTGGCTATGCAATGGAGTGAATAGATGGGGTTCCAAATTATCCCATCCAACCCAATCCAATATAATTCCTGTATACCACCACTCTTTAATTTGTGAGATGGAAATAAGATTCACAAAAAAAGTTCAATCATTACATGTATTTGATAGTACTATCCACGTCAGGCTAGAATTAACATCTTTGACTTATTCTGGACCCTAACGAACGAAAGTTAAGGTTTATTGTCTCTCGAATTATTTTACCCAATCCCACCACCTAATGTGGCCAACCAAATATCCTAGTAAGTAGTTTAATACGAGGGAAATCTCAAGACCTGACTTATTGGGGAAAAAAAGAAAGTCTCGCACCTTGGTAGTGACGTGCTAGCTTATAGAGAAACAATTTTATGTTGGATATATGTAAATAAAATTGTGCGATTCACTAATATTCTTTTATTCAAAAATGAAAAATGTTGGAGCAAAATTTGCATCAACCTCCAGGTGTTTGAAGTCTGTTCACCTCCACTTCAACTCTCTAGGGATCCCCATCAATTTTTTGAGGGTTCACATCAATTGCTAGAGCTCTAGGAGGAGCTCTAAGTTGCGCACCTTTTATGTTCCTCCCAACTTCTTCTATAATTTTGGAATTAGTTTCCTTTGGGAGTGGACTCTAAACTCCCTTATCCAATGTTGGGAGATGAGTCACCATTTGTCAGAGGAGTCTAAGCACCTTAGTCAGCCTTTTGAGCAAGCAAGACTCCTTTCATATGAGAAGTCTTTGACTTTCTAATCCGCTGATAAAGGATTTTGAGACTCCTTTAGGATGAGGGGGTCTTAACTCCTTTCTTCAATCTGATAACCCTCGTTGACCAAGTCATTCAATTTTTGAATTATTTGTATCTTATCTCCTGGTCTTATATCAAGGGTCAGTCACGTGGGGCGGAGCTGATTATTAGGACTGGCGCAACTCAAAGCTAATCCTGCCAAAGTCGTAAATTTACAACTCTCTCAATGGTAACTTTTATATGGGGCTCCCTATGCTAGAATCTTGCCCAAGGTGTTAGCTAATTTTTCTCTCGTCAACTAGTATTGATGATGGGAAAATTAGACATGAAAAATAGCCTGCCTAAAAAGATCATTGTTGAATGAGCTTAGCTCGGTACACCTTAAGAGCCCAACATGGACAGGAAAGTGCTTAGAAAAGAGTCATCCTTCAGGGCTAGCCATACAACATGCCCTAGTCAATCATGTCCTGCATGAAGGAGCTTCTAGATCACTATAATGACCGAAGATTGAGGATAATCATTAATTAGAGAAAGATTGATGAGGGAGACTGGAGTCATCTCCTTGGAGGATTATTAACCACCTAACCAATTGATGAGGAAGACTAGAGTCGCCTCCTAGAAGGATTCTCATCCTCTTAACCAACTAATAAGGGAGACTATAGACCACTCTCAGGAGGATTCTAACTCCTCATACCTATAAATAAAGCTCTACGAGAACACAATAGGTATGCCACTTTAAGCTTTCAATAGCCTACATTCCTTTGGGTCTTTTATTGACTTAACAATTGGAGGAGGGTCAACCCACAGAGCTTCTCTGGTCTCCAAATTTCTTTTTTAGATGGACACGATCCGAAGAGCTGGCATGGAGCTGTAAGTTGACAATTAAGTTGATGATATGAATTAGTTCGAACAATCACATAGAATTATTGCGGATAGTGGATGGTTGAAAATTGAGGATAAATATAATATTGAGGACTTTTAAAAATTGCAATGATGGTAAGTTGAATGGATGAATTTAAAATTTAGAATATGATATTCTATTCTGATCTTGAATTTGATACTTAAAGGAAGAGTAGACGTTGAGATATTGTGGCTAATTGAATTTAAATAGACCAAGTAGATGATAAAGTTTCAAGGACAAAACTTTCTTTAAGGGGTGGATTGTAAACCTCTGTATAAAATTTAAAGATGCATGATATGATATTGTACTTCTAAAATGATAATAGAAACCTCGCATCATTATTGAAATATTGATCATGAAGTTTAAGTTTCACGCAAATTGACTTTAGCTTAATTTCGAAGGCGCTTAATTCTACATCAAATTTAATTTCAAAGGCACTTAAGCTTAAGAAAGGTGGCTAGACAAGTTTTTTATTATTTTTAGGTCAAAATAAGATTATCATTGAATCCGTAAGGTCGAGAAACCTTAGGAAATGTTATATGGGGTGTGTTAAAAGTTTAGAAGTATTTCGGAGTTAAAGCTTATTTTAGAGAGGATTTGAGTAGAAAAGAATTTGATAAAACCTTAGTATTTTGGAAATAACTTTTTATCCCGATGTCTAATTGACCTAAAATTTTTAATGTAGAAACTAAACTTCAAGGGCTACAAAATTGTATTTTACAAAACTTTTTGAATCAGCCTCTAACAAGGTCAAAATTAAACTGGAAGCCAAAGGTAGACCGTTACCCGCGTCCAAATGGAAATTCTTCGTTTTTTAGCCTATAAATACCCTAGCACCACGATCTTTTTACCTAGTTTTCAACCCCAAGAAGCCTATAAAAATTTTAGGAGAAGAAAATGAGGAAGAACGGTCAAAATATTGAAAGATTAACATGCGGTAATTGCAACAAAACACATTAGGGTCAAAATTTCAAGAATCAAGGTAGGAGTTTCTTCCTATACTTGTTCATTGAGGGCTTAGTTAATATATATGTACGTTTTGATTCTAAATCGTATATATATAAAATGACATCATTATTTCTTGGTTTCTTGCAAATCTTATCATGTCTTGAATGAAGTTATCACTTGATAGTCATAGAAACTCTCGTTCTTGTTATCAAAACCCTAGTTTTCAAGACAATATCAGTTTACCCTTGATATTCCATTGTTTTTTATTTAAAAACTATAGTGTTCTTTTTTTTTTTTGAACAATTCTTGGTTTTCCTGTGATTTAGTGAATTGGTTTGATATTGTATATCTTGTGTGGATGTTTTGATGAACATGGGTGACCGTTGACCGAATATTGTAGAGTGACTAGATGTGTTTCTTACTCTAAGTGGGTTTGCATGTTTCCTACCACTCTTAGTGGGGTTGGTGTCTTACGAGCACTAAAACACTATTTGCTCACAAGTATTGAGGCTATGGGCTAATATATTATTTCTGGGTTAGATTCGTCACTGTCAATGCATCAATATATATCATTCCTAAAGTTGTGTATGCTTACGAGGATTGGGTGTATGTGTCTATGGGTCAGGATATTTTTAATATGTGTATTCATGCTAAGTCTTATTACATACTTGAGATACAGTGTTGGTAATAGTATGTTGTCTGAAAGTTGGTTTTAGTTCTTCATTTAATTCATTGCTACTACGTAAACTTGGGATTTGATGAACTGTCATTGTTTTATTTTAAATTTTATATATGATATTTTGTAAAATGACACCGAACTGTTTTATATATTTTCAAAACCTTGTTCGAGCTTGAGAGGATTTTCCTACAGAGCTTAGTGTTCACCCCTACAAACAACATCTTTTTCAGATTACAGTCTTGAGGAAGAGATCAGATTGGATGAGTAGATAAATTGGGAAGCTCAAATTGATGGGAATATGGATCCCAAGGTGGACGTTTAGAATTGTTTCCTTTATGTTCTAGATTGGAAGGTTAAATATGGGACAATGTTTTATTTATTCTACTGGAAGATAATATTTGATTTTTGGATGTAATTGACATGGTTTGGCGTATTTGTTTTGGATAATGCTTTACTTATTATAGATGATGAATGAAATTTCTTTTATTTATGGATTTTATTTGTTGTTCTCATGATATGAATAGTTATAGATAGTAATGTCTTCCAGTGTAAATTTTGGGGCGTTACAGTTCGTCTATGCCTCGAACAATCATGGGTACGTCAACGATCTCCGGTATGCACACACCAATGGATTTATCACCAGCAAGATCTTATTCTCCAAGTTGTGAAGTTAGGTAAAATCTCCAGTAGTAGCCTTTAGATTTAGGGATCTATTTTGTGGTGGCAGCTCTCAAAATAAAAATAAAAAAAAAAGAGGATTTTCTCTCTTAGAAATCTCACAAGAGGTTTAACCTAGTTGTGGGAATGGTTTTCCCTATTTATAAGTCCAGAATAAGGGTAGTTTTAGTAAATGAGAAAATTCATATTCGCAAATGATCGCTTGATCTGTGGGTGGGTGGTCATAGAGTGGTTGACACTAGAATGAAAATCACGTTCCAAACCTATTAAGGACCAACACCGCTCGAGAGACCATGAAGGATTACTCGAGCAAGGTCTGTGTTGTTGCCCCGTGGCTTTTCCTGTCTATTTCCCTAAGTTGTCAATAGACCGATCTAGCCAAGACTAATGAACATACCAAAGTTCCCACCAATTTTTAAAGCAAAAAACCAAGAAAAAATGAGTCATCTCGAGCATTAAAGGGTGTTGCTTAAAGAGGGGTCCGATTATGACTCAATCTATGTTTTCAAAACTCATAAATTGTTTAGAAAATATTTTCTTTTAAAATCACCTAGGATTTATAGTTAGATTGCTTCTAATTCCATTTTCATTCTAATCAACCTAAGTTAAAAATAATTAAGGGTTCATCTTAGGTGTTTAGGTCATTATCTTGTCCGAGGTTGAATGATATTGCTTGGACACTTCATTTCCTCCCTTCAATGATGCTTTTGGATCTTGAACTTGATAGCATCATGATCACGAAAAAAGTTGAGATTTACAATGGACTCTACAAAATTATCCAATTACAAATATGATCTACCAATCTCTCCCTTTGACAATTTTGTGGCAAAATGTGCATGTTAGAAATCAAGATTATAACCCCAAACCATTGAACAAAAAGAATTATAAATCTAATTTCAACACTCATGTACACGTCCTAAATCTCTATCTAGTACAAAAATCTACTTTTTTAGATAAATCTTGAAGATCGTAGTCGTGCACATCACCACTCAAACCAAAACCTAGTGAAAAGCATCATACCTTAGAGAAATACATAACATAATAACATGTTTAGAAAGCACCAACGTAAGCATAGGACATAAGTATGTATACGTCACGCAAGTGAAAATATATAACATGTTAGAAACTAACTTGCTCAATATGCTTGAGAACTTAGTGATCTATCAATATGAAACATATCAAGTTCTCCCCTTTAATTGGTGTTCACAAGTACAATAACAAGTGAAAAATAAACAAAGTAAAATAGGTGACTTCATGCCAAGTTTGCAAATTTACTCCCCCTTAGTATTTGAACAAACTCCCCTTTCTATGTTCATATGCAACCTATCTAGCCTAGTCAAGAATAAATATCCTCGATTCTTCTCATACGCACCAAAAATATTCTCCTATTTTTGTCACAAATGTCAACTCAATGACAACATGCAACAA
This sequence comes from Ilex paraguariensis, assembly GCA_963454935.2. NCBI lineage: Eukaryota > Viridiplantae > Streptophyta > Magnoliopsida > Aquifoliales > Aquifoliaceae > Ilex > Ilex paraguariensis. The sequence goes on along the minus strand of CAUOFW020005125.1, from coordinate 237,995 downwards.
GCACGGTACAGAATCAAGTTATCCAACATATTTTTATCTTATTTGCTATAAATGTAAATCCAATGACAACCTATAACAATCATGACATAAAATTATAGTATAACAAGAAGGTATGAATGCACATCAATTAGTGAAATCATGCAAGTAAATTAAGTAAGAGATAAACGAGGTATATAACTCCAAGTCAAATATGATTAACAATCAAGAGTAGGATCAAGAGTAAGTCACAACAAACCAAAATAACCTAAACAAATAAAAAGTCAACAAAAGATAAAAGTCAACAAAGAAAAATAAAGAGTACTTTAGTACAGTCCATGAATGAATATAAAACCACTCTCAAGCTCACATACAACCTATACTAGGTCTCTATAAAAATAACAACCAAATGGATATATCTCCACCATTGCATCGGGTCAGCTCTACATATGAATCCAAGTCATCTAGTACATGCTTGCGAAAAATCTGCTTACCCTTCAACAACCTCTTGAGTCACCCAACTCTATGTACAACTGCTCTCATGAAAGTTTGTTGGGTCTCCTCTAAGCTCACAATCTTGCCATCTAGTACATCCAATTGCTAAGAAGTAAGGCGGTGATGCTCAACCATGGTGCGCTCAACCCTAGTCATCATGTCTATAAGTGATGCCATCTAGGCTACAAGGACATCTGAACCTGACTCAGGTGGTGGTGTCCTATATGTGCTAGTCTCAGAATGTACTGGTGGATCTCCTATAACTTCTCTCGCCTTAACGTAATCAACCTGGGACTTGCTCAATTTCATATAACTTTTATTCAAAGGCCACATGGGGTTATACAACTGGCCCCCATATAGAATCACAACACCATGCCCTTAGTAGATACGAATAATCAAAGATCCAAAATGCAATAGATCTGATACTCATCCCTCTAAAAAGGCTCTATGAATGTACCCAAAGATCATCATAGGCAAATCAAGATCAAACTTTTTACCTATGGCATAAAGCTTTAGGAACAAGGAAGTCTAATACATAGGTATCTGATTCAATGTTATAGTTTGTTACAAGATTAAGCATCATATATTCTAAGGTCAATGATTTTTGAAAGAATTTTTGTGTGACCCAGTGTTCGAGATGATCAATACTATACAGCTTTGTAGCAACTAGATGGAAAGGAGGCAATATGTCACACCCTACCTTGGATATAGTACACATATAGTCTATCCTAGGAGAGTGGACCCCATTTACTAACTGATAATCTGTCACACTATGCATGACATTTAATATTCCATAACACAGAAAATGACTAACGTACTCACATACTTGCATAGCCTATATACATAGAGTTAAATTCATACATTTACATAAAAACCCTATTAAACCCTTTATCAACATATTTTAACTTGACATCTAACAAGTGTACACATTTACGTATCTAACGTTTACAAAATATGACATCACGTCCCAACTTTAAATTCCTCGACTCTCTAGGACTCAGTAGTAGACTTAATTCTTCTTCTAGTTCCCTGAAAACCACAAATTGTAAGGGGGAAAGGTGAGCACAACACGCTCAATGAATGTGCATTTACATTTTACAGTTAATAACAAAAACATACTTCACGCACTAGCATTCCAACATATAAGTATCAACAGATAACATTGACAAATCATCACACACAAAACCTTCACATATTCACCACTAAGGGCATAGTTTAGCCATTAAGTATATATCTGCCATTCAAGCATAACTCGCCACTAAGACACAATAATGCCACTAAGTCCACGCAATCGCCACTAAGGTCAAACAATTTCCCTCTATGGGCTATATTAGCCAATAGACTCTTTGCACGTCAGTAAGGCTTTAATCATTCACATAATTATTGACAATCAATATCTCACCACATATTCAATACTAGTATTGGTATTAGCTATAGCGACTAAATTCACTACCTTAGGGCCACATACTATTTTAGATTAATAAACACCATGCTCATACATAAATAACACATAGGCATATTTTAGCTATTACCTGTCACATGAAAAAACACACTCATCTCGGGTTAGATTCCAAACCTGAATTCAATCTCTTTATGCAGACTTAAGTGAATCTAACACTTGCGTCGTCATCTTCGCACCTAACATACATCACCACAGACCATGTAAAAATCATTTACAAATATATGATATTATGCTACATATGCATGGGAGATTAATCGAGCTTAACCCAATACCTTCTTAATACCCTTTTTCATTTACTATAATGTATCAAACTCTTAGGTTTAGTAAGGTGTTGGTAGATAAATAAAGTCAATTATAATTGATTTAAACTGATTAAATGTTTAAAGAAGGTTTGAGGTTAAGTGGACAATGAATTATGATGGTATGACACCAATAGTGAGGATTTATGTTTCTATCGGTAGACCAGTAGAAGTCCTACTAGTAGAGCACCTCACAAAATGTTATTCTACCGATAGGTCACCACTTCCTACCAGCAAAAATCTAACAGAATCACATCCTACCTGTAGGTTTTCACTTCCTACCGATAGAACACTTCATAGAATGTTGCTCTACTGGTAGGTCACCCTTTCCTACCAGTAGAAGCCTTAACATAACATTGTCCTACCGGTGGGTTTTCACTTCCCACTGATAGAAGTTTGACATAAACCTATTTTAGTTCCATCTTCTTCCTTCACTTTCAACCCCACAATTTCTAAACACCTACCATCAATTATAACTATATTTTCCCATAAAAATCTATACTAATAGCATACTCACATCAAAATTCATAAATCAAAATCAAAACTAAAACTCAAACCATCCTTCACAACCAAAATTCACAACCCAAAATCCCACTCTTAGTCATATGCTTTTAAACAACCTAGCACAAATTATTACTAATAGAATTCCTTACCAAGAAGAGTTACTCTCTTCCAATTCTTCGACAAATCTTGTTCCGAATTAAAAAAACCAAAGTAAAAAAGTTCTATTTTTCACTAATTCTGTACCAAAAACCTTTGCTAGAGAGCTTCTTCCTCTCTCTCTCTCTCCAAACTTTTGAATTTCCTTCTCTTTTCACTCTTTTTCCCTTCTCTTTGCTGAAATTCTTTGGCCTTCACTCTCTCTCTCTCTCTACATTTTTCCCTCTCCTTGACTCCGAACAATACATATATCATCTAAGGAATAGCCAAAAGAAAACAAGTATCATCTAACATTCCCCCTTGTTTCACTTATTTCAACATTCAATACCCAAATGTCCTGACATGTTAATAAAATCTCATTCATACTCTCTATCTCATTGTAATTTAATAATAAAATTATTTAATTAGAAGCAAATTTAACTGCTCAAGGTTTAATTTCCACAATTTTAACCCCAATGTTCGGAATGATAAGAATAAGTGCCATTGTCAACCTTTCCTTCAATATAAGGAAGGCTAGGTCACACTCTTGAGTCCACACGAATTTTTTTCCCTTCTTTGTAAGGCGGTTCATTGGCATAGCCAGCTCTGAGAAACCTTCCACAAACCTCTTATAGTAGCCTACTAAGACCAGTAAACTATGTATTTCTGTCACATTCCTTAGTGGTTCCCACTTCATCACTACTTCAATCTTTGTGGGGTTAATAACTACACCCTATTCTGATATAACATGGCCAAGGAATTTCACTTCCTTCTTCTAGAACTCACATTTACTCATCTTGTGCTCTCTTAATGTTTGTAGTACCAACCGAATATGGTGTTCATGTTCCCTTTATGTCCGCTAATTGATCAATATGTCATCGATAAACATAATAACAAACTGATCTAGATACGATCAAAATACTCTGTGTATCAAATTCATAAAGGCTGCGGGAGCATTAGTCAATCTGAACGGCATTACAGTATATTCAAAATGACCATACTTGGTACAAAAAACTATCTTAGGAATATCCTCCTCCTTAATCCTTAATTGATGGTACCCTGTGCGAAGATCAATCTTGGGGTAATACTTAGAACCCCTCAGCTGATCAAATAAATCATCAATTCGTGATAATAGGTATTTATTCTTCAATATCACTCAGTTCAATCTCTAGTAATCCATGCATAACTAAAGTGTTTCATCATGCTTCTTTATGAATAGGACCAGGGCTCCCTAAGGTGAAGTGATTAAGCAAACAAACCCAATTGCTAGTAGCCGGTCTAATTGTTTCCTTAGCTCCTTTAACTCCAAAGGTGATATCCGATAAGGTGCAATAGAAATGGGTTATGTTCCAAGATACAAGTCAATGAGGAACTCAATCTCTTTTACAGGTGGAAAGTCAGGCAACTCATACAAAAATACATGTGGGAAGTCTGACACCACAAATATCAACTCTTGCAGCGGGTCAACTCATTTCTCTCCCATTAAGCTAGTAAGAAAGTTTGGACTACTTCCTACCTTAGCCTACAAGAACTGTTTACATGTCATGGGAAAAGAGTGAAAAGCATTCCACTCATTTGTGAAGATGAATACCACTCCTCTTGGTGATTGGAACACTACCCTTTTTGGGAAGCAATCCTTCACTGCATGGTATGCAGACAACAAGTCAATTCCAAAGGTCATATCATACCCCTGCATGTCCAACACTACCAATCTACCCTCAGCTCTTGTTCCCTTATCCAAGGTATGCAACTCCGAGACACCTTATGGGTTTCCAATTGTTCACTAGTGGGTAAGGCAATATTCAACTCATTGTCTAAGTTTTTACATTTCAATCCCAGTGTTTTAACATATGCCAAGTGTATAAACAAGTGAGTAGCACCAAGATCAATAATATGCATCCCCAAGAATTATACAGTAAAATGATACCTTCAACCACAGAATTGGCGAGATCATTCTCCATTTCAGTCACTACAAAGACTCGGCCTTGCGTGGTACCAGTTGGTACAATTGCACTAGGGTTCTTCTATGGTAGCTACCTCTGAGGTGGGGGCTAGTTCACGTTCTGTTGTCCTACTAGCCAATTGGTCTTTGGTGAAAATGATGGACAGTTATTTTTGAAGTGCCCAAAACCTCCACATGCGAAACATTGACAAGAGTCAGTGACTGCTCTATTCTGAGTAACCCTAACTCCTCAAACTACTTAATTCCTTTGCCCCGAAGCTTGATCAAGTCGGTGGTACGGAGCTTCCCTTTGTGTAACTCCACTGCTGCTATCTGCTCTTAATGGACCTTCTTTAGCAAAAGTTTATCTTCGTCTAGCCTCCTCTGTGTCTCTCTCCATCAAGTTCGCTCGTTCCACTAGATCCTTGTATTCTCGAATTCTAAGTGCAACTAGCTTCTCGCGGATGGAAGGCCTTAGACCTTGTTCAAAGCGTTTAGCCATCTTTGCATCCGTAGCCACAAACTCAATTGTGTAGCAAGACAGCTCATCAAATTTTATTTCGTATTTAGTCACCGTCATGTTGCCTTACTTCAAAGCTAAGAAGTCTACACTCATCCTATCCTTCACAGACTCAGGGAAGTATTTATCTTGGAAGATCTAATCAAACATCTCCCAAGTCATGGTATCCACTACATGCATCTGCTCCACTAAATCCCACTAGTGATCCGCTTCTCCTTCGAACAAATAGGTAGCTCACCCAACCTGGAGATTAGCAGTAATCCCCAGGCTATCACACATTTTCCTCACCCTTCTTATCCACTTATCTGTCTCTAGTGGATTAGAATTTCCTTGAAAAGTGGGTGGGCTTTGTCCTAAGAATTCTCGCAACACCATCATCCTACGGTTTTCATTGACATCACCTTGTCCCATCGCTAGTGGTTGTGCCACCACATTCTGGTTCTATACTAGAGTGGTCAACTACCATAGGCATTGGTAGATACCATTCATAGCATCTAGAGGAAGTTGTGGTGGCGGGTTCTCAAAACCTCCACGTCCTCATCCTCGTCCCCTTCTACCATCCATTCTGCACAGTAAAGTTTAATTTAGTTTCCTTAGCATACAAGAAACCCTAACTCACACTGGAGTCTAAAGCCTAAAGCCTATTATCAAATTCAATTCTATAATTTGATCCTCTAATGACTCGTAATCAATCAGCTCATCAACATTGACATCCTCTTCTATGCCAAAATCTATAATTGTGTTGTAGAAGGTGAGCAAAAAGCCATAGAAAATCCCTCTCAAATCCAAACAAAGTTTAAAACAATAAAAAGAAGGCAAGTCTCTTTTAAAAAAATATCATACCGTTTTGAAAGTAAAACAATGGTAGTTATAATGATCTCAAATGTACGAATATACAACAAATCAATAAAATGAATAAACATGTTCAATAACTCAGTAGCATCATCTCATATTCTCATGTATGTTGGTTTCTTTTCAAGAATCTACACAACTATTCTACCTCGTTCACACACTACAACCACAAAAATTCAATCATTCCCCGCATGACACATCACAAACAACTTTAGGATGGGCATATACCATTTCTCACAACATTGACGAATCCGTCCTAGGAAAGGTATATCATTCATCAACCTCGAACTTACGTGAACAATAGTGGTTGCTCTCACAAATAACAATCTACTATAAGTGTTAGGCAACTATCTCACCTCCACTAGGATAGACTAACCTCTAACACTCTACGGCAGTTCTCGAAGGCAATTTAAGTCTGTCACACCCAAACCATACAAGAGATGAAACCACAACTTTCTCAACAACCATAATCTTAACCAATCACAATTTTCATTAATAATTCAAGTATCACAATTGCACAATTCTCAATATACTATAGTAATAAAAGAATTACAATATGTAAGCGATCATCTCAAGAAAACATTCACAATTTTGATATCAAAATTTTAGGACTTAACCAAAAATTCATAATTTCTTGGAACAAGAATAAGTATTAGATGAAAACATGATTTAATCAAGAATGAGACTTTAGAAATCAAGATTTCATGTATTTTTTACAATCAAACATGTAGTTAGCAAACTAGGGTTTTGGAAATTCAAACACAAGTATTCCTTGAACCCAAATATATATTTTGTTCAAAATTTTGTTTCAATGATAAAGAAACTAAGAATTTATACACATTTATCATATAGTTATCTAGAAGATTGAAACCATACATAATTATACCCTAAATCCCAATGAAAGAACTTAAGAAGAATCCACTACCTCAATTCCGTAGGTTATGTGTAAACCTAGCGTGTTTAATTTGTCCCAACATGAAAATCCCCTTCAATCTTGTGTTTCTCCTCTTCTCCATTTCTCTCCAAGGCTCTCTAGGGTTAGAACTGATGAAATTGGGCTAGGAAAAACGTCCTTAGGTATCTATAGTATGAGAAAATAGTCCAATCAGCGTTACTCTTATACTCATAATCACGACATCACGTTCGAGCTAGAGGCTTGACGTTCGAACTATCTACGTGACATAATATTGGCTTTCGAATGTTGCTTTCTCCCAGTACTTTTACTTTTCCATTATAATTCTGTCAGACACAAAAGTACTAGGACCAACTATCATTTGAACGTATCCATTTACGTTCGAATCGACTCCAGTTTTTACCTAAATTTTCAAGGAATTTTTGGCCTACTTAGAGGTCAATTTGAAAATTTTTCATGAAATTCACTTTTGTAGCCTTGAGATTTTAGTATCTACTATAAAAATTTCAGATCAAATAGACATTGGGGTAAAAATTTACGGTCCAAATACTAAGGTAGTTTCAACTTTCTTCCTACCTGAATTTTCTCCAAAATGTGCTTTAATTCCAGAATACTTCCTAACTTCTAATATACATCATATTACCTCTATTAAAATTTTTATTTCTACTCTTACAATTTATATAGTTTGTTCTTACGTCATTAAATATATAAACATTACAAAATAATTACGTCACTATATAAAGATAAACATGTGGGGGTTTACAGTTTGGGTAGGAGGGTGCTATCCTATGCACAATTACCCACACATGTTCATTGATAGATATAATAAAAGGCCTCATGCAATCATGCCAATAAGAATAATAAGATCTTTCAAATAATGGCGGTCTCATGACCAAACCTCCTTCATGTTAAGAATCCATAAAAATAACTCGTCGAGGGTTTAATGGGTCTCAAAAATCGAGAACAAAAAAAACTAGATCAAACAAAAAAAAAAGGTCCGTACACGTGCAAAGTGCATAGGTCAAGAAAATATACCCAAAAGGTATCCTCGCTCTAATACCAATGGGAGTTCGAAATAAGGAATGACCTTGGAACGTTGAAGTTACACAAATTGACCTAGAGGGGGGTTTATAGATCTTATGCACTTGAATGCAGAGTTATGCCCGGATAAATCGTACCTCATGCAATTACAAGTTTAAACCCCTAGGTGGTGTAAATTTAAGACCTAAATCCCAATCTACCAAATTTTAATTGATTTTTTTGGCTCAATCAACACACTTTGGAGTCATACATTCATGCATTCTAGAAGGAATAAAAATTGCAAGCAAGCAAAGATAGAAATCACACAAGACAATAATTTTTTTACTGGAAACCCTTTTGAGAAAAACCACAAAGCCAATCCTGACCCCCTCTAACCTACTCCACTAGTCTCAGGCTTAAATTACAAGTTTTAAGTTTTATACCTCAACCAATTTCATGGCTAGAAGCTTTATTCCTTGAAATTTTACTTTGAAAATTCACAGCAAAAGTCTTGACAACTAACTTCGAACGTGATGAGAACATAATATTACATATTTTAGGTCTCATATCATTTAGTTTAGCTATGTTAGTTACTTAATTCTTTTGTTTTAGTTTTTGTATTTTATAGAGAATATGTATGTTTGCAGGAAAATGAATTTAAGAGCAAGGTTTAATGTTCATTGAAATGTTATGGAAGACATTAGGAATAAGTTAGGAGATTTTGGGCTTGAACTGGGAGCATTATAGCAAAAAACCAAAAAAACCAAAAAATGCAGTTCTACCTCACCTACCGGTAGGTCAAAACAAAAGTTGTTCTACTGGTATGTTATTTCTCACCTTCCGATAGGTTAAAACAGCGGACAATTCTACCAGGAGGTCATTTTCTACTTCCTACCAGTAGGTTATTATAATTCTCCTATGAGGACAGATTTGGAAGGCAATCTACTGGGTTATTTTAAAGGCCATGATTGGTGGATTAAAGGGAGAAAAATAAACACAAGAACTCTTATAAGTACTCAAGTCTAGCAAAGAGAGGAGGATGACTCAACTTCATCGTAAAAGACAATTTTTCATCGTTTCTCTCTTCTCTCCCCTCTCTCCTCTCTCCTAGGTTTAGAATTAGAGTTCTTGCTCTTAAGAGTTATCTCCATTGTACTACTACAAGCTTTGTTTAATTTCAAGTCTTTACTTCTTGCAACACAATTGCATTCAATTTATTCTTGTGAGCAATTTACATTATTACTATTCAATTTATTTACTTTTCTTGAAATTTCAATTTAATCAATTTCGATTCAAGTTCTCTAGCTTTTAATTCAATCATGCTTTCTTTAATTGCTTTTATTTTTAATTCGATAATGAGTGAGTATTCATACTCCGGTTTGATCGGATGAGGGAGTCTCATCCGTAAATTAGAGATTTTGACTCAATTAAGATTTTTCAATAATTAATTATTTTGGGTTCTTTGAATAATTAAATTCAAAAACACTATCGATATGTATAACTTCTTACTTACCCGAAAAAAGTTAGGTCTTGTACGAATAATTCTTGGAATCACTGCAATCGGAGTGGGTTGAATCCTTTCAAAATAAAATCAACTGACTTGGATACATGTTTTTTATTTTCAATCAGGTGTTAAATGAATATTTTTCACTTGAGTGTGTTTGAGTACAAACTCAAATGAGTTATTTTTTGAGAGTCAAGATACCCATTCAAGGTGAGATGAACTCTACCAATTAACGGATCTTTCTTTTAATTGTTGTTCTTTAATTGCTAAATTCTACAACCCAATCTCTCAACATTTAGATTTTTTATTTCTTTTTCTTATCACCCTTTGAGCCAACTATTTTCCCTAAGGAGACGGCCTCGATAATTGACTAAATTACAAACATGATACTCTTTCCTACGTTAGGGAATTCCTTATTAATTTAACCCACTCAAGAGAATAAGCAGTTTTGTTGTCGTTGTCGTGGAAGACATTGTTGATTCAAGAGGTGATTCGGATGATCATCAACTAAGTCTTATGATTCACATCACAAGCTCATGTGCATTCTTCATTGTACTTTACTTTTAGTTTGTTTGCTTTTCTGCTTTTGTTTATAGTTTTAATTTCTCTTGCATTTGGGCACAAGACACCATTCACAGTAAACCTATAAGACTTGACCTCATAAACCCTATTGAGATCGAAGGTTTAAACAATGTGAATCCACCGAATGTGGGGAACCAGGGAAATAATTTTCCACTTGTTCCTACTATTCGTAATCCTTGGGACATTGGAGATAATCTCCCATCGGTTCCTCCTGTGAGGACAATGAAATACTACCTCCAACCCACTCGCTCCTTTGTACTTTCTTGTATACTTTTGTCGTTGCAGGCACATGCTTTTGTCGTAAAACCTAGAATGCTCTAGCTGCTCCCCCAATTTTATAGTATGGATAGGGAAAATCTCTACTTCCATATCAAGGAATTTGAGGAAGTGATTGGTACATTCCTTGAACAAAATGTGCATGAAGAGGTTGCATGGATGAAATTGTTCCCATTTTCACTTAAAGATAGGGCAAAGTCTTAGCTAAGCTCATTGAAACCCATACAATTGCTACATGGTCTGATTTGTAAAATGAGTTTTTAAAGAAATTTTTTCCAGTTCATAGAACTACTGCTTTGAAGAAGCAAATTCAAAATTTTTTTGAAAAATCAAATTAACAGTTATATAACTGCTAGGACAAGTTTTAAAGACTTATTGGATTCTATTCCCCATCATGGATTCGAACCTTGTCAACTGGTGAGTTTCTTCTATATAGGAATTACCCTTGCACATCACCAGTTCATTGACATGATATGTAATGGAGAATTCTTAAACAAAAAGCCTGAGAAAACTCTAGATTACTTTGACAACTTGGCAGAGAATGCCCAATCTTGGGATATATCTGATTTTGTTGAGAGATTGAATTCATCTATTGCACCTTAGGTTATAGGGGAAGAAAATTTGTTTTAAGTGATCAAGATGAATTATTAGCCAAGATCACGCATTTATAGCAAAAATTAAAAGGTCTAGAAGTAAAGAGGGTCAATGAGGTACACAATATACCTAGGGTTGAGAAGCCATGCTCAATTTGTGAGTCAGTTGAGCATTCACTTAAGGAGTGCCTAACTATTCCAGCTTTCAAGGAAGTGTTCCATGAACAGGTTAATGCTTTTAATCAACCTATGAAATAGTTCTCTACATATTCTAATACCTACAATCCAAGATAACAATCCCATCCTAACTATAGTTGGAGAAATTATGTCTCAACTCCACCTTCTGCTCCTATGTCGTATGCCCCTTCTAATCAAATAGTGTCCGGTCCCATTCAGACTTTAAGTAATCATTTTAGTCATATATTTTTACCCCGACATCGAATTGGCCCAATTTTTTGGGGGTTGGAAAGAAGACTTCAAGAGCTACAAAAGTGTATTTCATGAAAATTTTGTGAATCAGCCTCTAACTATGTGAAAATTGAGCTCAAAGTCTGAGAAGATCTGGTACCCGCCCTCCCAAGATTTGATGCACGAGATTTGGCCTAAAAAGACTTCTTTTTGAAAATGAATATATCTCAAGTCAACCCTAGATCTCCTATATATGCCTTGGTTTCAGTATAAATAAAGTTCTCACATGTTGAGAAATTATTCTTTTCTCAACCTTTTAGTTTCTATTTTTTTGTATATTTTTCTTATGACTTTCTAAAAGCCCAACTATGATTAGGGAAGATACTTTCAATGAAGTATGATATTATTTTGGAATTAATGTTCTTTTTAATGCATGATATATTCTTTTAATTTAATTTTTGTCTTATAGTAAATTTTTTGCTCTATATAATTTCTTTATTCATTGTGCCACGTACATCGAATGTTTGAGATATTCTGTGAGTCAAATAACTATTTATTTTGTGCTTGAATTAATAAATTAAAACTTCTCATAAGATAGTTAATTTATTATTTGTAATAAATTATGGTTTACCTGTTGGAAAGCTTGATTTATAATAGACTCCGGGCACGGTGAATACTTGTGATATACAAGTAAATTCCTATATTTATTTAGATAATTCATTAATTATACTTTTGATGATTTCAATATTATCACGGCTAAATATTCTGATTAAAATCACTCTTCAATTGATTTTCAATTGAATTCAAAAACTGTCATTAATAATTATCATGTAGAATTGAAAGGGTGTCCCCGATACTTTAGCATTTGATTAACCCTAATTAGTGCGTAAACTATAATGATTAAGTAATTAACTTTGTAAGATAAAAAAACTAAAAATTATCAATTAGGGTTAATTATAATGTGTGTGTAAATTAAAGTTTTAAATACTTTATGTTTAAATTTCAGGGTCAAATGCAGAAATACTAGAAAATATGAGGCAATTTTGCAAAGCATAAAACAACGAAAGATCAAAGTGTAATAAAGACACTTGGAAGCTCCAGAACGTGACACATGGAACCTCTTGCAAGGCACCACCATCCGGATGGTAATGCTAAAGTCCAGATGGTCACTTAGGTGGCTAAGCCTTATCTTTCCACCTTGTGCTTGCCTTTTCCACCTCGTGCTTCTTCTTTTCCTATAAATAGGGTGCCCTCCTTTGTTTAAAGAGGTCGGCCATCCTAGAGCTCCAAAGGGAGAAATCCAAGGGAAGAAAAAGAGAGAGAAAAAAAAGAAAGAAAGAAGAGAAAATCAAATACAAAGTCGGTCTGTCCTACACCAATATTCTTTATTTCTACATTTCTGTTGTATCTTTCTATTCGGATAGTTGAACTACCGCCACTTTTTTGTCTTAATTAATAATAAAGGTGGTTTTGTTTCAGTTGTTCCATGTGAAAGAAGTTTTAGAGTTTATACTTTAATTTCAGTTGTAATGAAAACTACCGCACTTCTTGCTTGTCTATAGCAATGGAGAATGAGTAGCTCACTTATACCCTTTGGTGAAGGGTGAACATATGTATATTATTGGTTAACTTCTGAAAATGCTGATGTTTTATTTATATCTTTATCTATATATGTATTATAAGCTTCATGCATGATGTAGTGATGTACGTACTTTCGGTGTTGTGCCTGGAAGTATGTCATCAGTGCATCATCAACTTGTCGGTAAAACAACTACGGCATTCCTATCAGTATAGTTTATCCTCCACCAAAACACTGAGGATGTTAACTGATGCACGGTACAAAAACTTAAATGATTCTCATGAATGACTTGTCCTTTTGGGTTATTAGGGTTGTTTAACTACTATATGTAACTATCATATTAATGACCTAAGTGATCCTCATGAATGGTTTGTCATTCTAGATTACTAAGATCGTTTATGTAAAACTCGGGTAAATTTAAATTTTTATGAAAAAGGATAAAATGGTAATTTATCACTATAGTACGAGTTGTAAACCTAAAATTTTTTAGAACTTGGATAACAAAACGGACCTCACTGTTGGATTCTTCTTGCGAAATCTAGTAATTTCGTCAAATTTCGTCGAATTTTGAGATAGTCAAATTTTTTACATTTTTCGAGACGGTCGAGTCCAGGTGACCCAAAAATGGGAATTTTAATGAAAATTTCAAAAGTTGGAAAATAATTTAAGATAAGTTAAAGTAAAAATATTTTAAACTTGAACGGGGATAAAATTTAATCATTTCGGGGCGAAAACAGCCCCCAAAAAAAGAGGATCGTGTGGCGCGTTGTGGGTCAAAGTATTCTAAGGGTATAAATAGGGAAAAAATATGATTTATTCCCCCATTTTCTCAGCTGTTACCCGATAAAAAGAAGAAAGGGAAACTCAAGCTCTCTCCACCTTCTTTCTAGGATCTACGACCCTATGGTGCTTAAATCAACACTAGCTAAGAACAAAAGTCGATCTTCTCGACAAGAGCTACACGGCTATATCAAAAAGCGCGAGTTTTACCAAAGATCAAGGAAAGAAATTTTTGGAAGCTAGGGATTCTAGCTCGTTTTTGGGTTCTTGGAGTTTCTTGACGACTTTTTACGCTTCAAGAGGTAGGGTTCTCTCCTACCTTGGTTTATTTTTAGCCAATAAGTTCTTAGGAAAGGGTTGAATGAACCATGAATTGCCTATGACTATGTTCAAGAGGAAATGGGTATAGAAATGGTTAGAATAAATTTTATTTTGAGCTAGGTATGTAGAAATTACCTATGGTGATTATTAAGTTATGTGATAAAAAGTGGGCATGTTATGCTTTTACTTAATTTATGCTTGGTATGGGCATAAAAAAATGCCTTGAATGATCGAAGTTGTTATTTAGATGAAATTGAAATAACATGCTTGGTTGTTATGGTAAATTGAAATCATACACTTATGATGTGATTTGCAAATGAAAATGTAAATGTTGATAGGTGTTTATGGTGATTTATGGAGGTATGCTTAGAATGTAACCATCCATGATATGTGTTGAAATGCTATAGAGATAGTCCATGTGGTGTTCATTGCAAATGGATATTGAAATTGCTCATTTGGCATTTATTGCATATTGGGCATGAGTTTGGCATCACATTTATGGGCATTAGACATGAGTGTGGGTGTGAGTGTGTGTGCATGGTGTAATCAAACACCATACTTGGTGATTGATGGGTGGGCTCGAAAAAGTTGGACTAAAGATCCTACTGAGTCACATGGTTGCATGAAAGGAAAACTTGTGTCGGGTATAGCAAGAAGGGCTAGACTCTCCCTTGAGTGTAAGACCCGGCCACATGGTTTATACACTTACCAGCAATAAAATTCCAAAAAAGTGTAATGGCGTACGGAGCCAGAGGTGTGATTTCAGAATTCGATACCTAACAAAGACACATGATTTTATTCTACAAAATGGTTATTCGATGTGTATCATCCAATAATGATATGGTTTTATAAACACATGATCTTTATTTCAAAACGAGCATTAGATGAAATTCATCAATGACAAATATTTTACACACATGCATTGCATTGTGTGGTGGGAGTCGCTAAGGACTCGGGTCAAAGTACATGAGTGACTATCATCTCATATCATGACATAACAAAGTAGAATTTTCATCATGAATTGCATATTCTTGCTTGGAATGAATATTTGTTGTGGATTGTTGCATGTACATATTTATATGCAC
Organism: Ilex paraguariensis; assembly: GCA_963454935.2. Lineage (NCBI taxonomy): Eukaryota > Viridiplantae > Streptophyta > Magnoliopsida > Aquifoliales > Aquifoliaceae > Ilex > Ilex paraguariensis. The sequence goes on along the minus strand of CAUOFW020005125.1, from coordinate 222,749 downwards.
TTAGGTGGGGGAGTAGCCTCTGTAGAGGATACTCTATTGAGCGTAGCTCACCCTATACGAAAAAATATTTCAGGTGCGGGCTACATTCCAGCGAATGACTCTCATTTGGGGCCCCAGTGACGAAGAAGGGTCGATTTCTGGCCTTTAAATCTGTATTTTGTAAAACAATTATGAAAATCCTATCTTGGGCATGTAATCGTATGAGGATGATTGTAATTTAAATTGTAAAATTTATGTTTGATGTATAAATGTAGTATTATATGAGTTGGGTGGGTTTTGGAAATGAAAAACTGGTAAAACATACATTTTTGGGCAAAATCTACCGGTAGGTCCATAAAAACCTACTGGTAGATCTTGTACGGATAGGTGTTGTCCCAGACAAAACTTACTGGTGGGACATAAAACCTGCTAGTAAAACTTTTTCAGTAAGGAAAACCTACCGTTAGATGGTTAAAACCTACTGGTAGAACTTTTCCAGTGAGTACAAAACCTACCGGTAGCTTCTCCAAAAATCTGAAATTTAAAGAATGCTTAGCCAGACTTTTGGGTTATGTGTTCTTTGGTTTTAAGGACATAAATGGACAATAATGGGGTATGAAAAGTGGTACATTAGACTACGATTGAATCAAATGATAAAACATATATGGGTATTTTTGCGGGTTGAGGAGTGGTCAACGGTTAACAAATGACCCCCAATTTTTGGGGCGTCACAGTTTAACTGGTATAAATGATAATATTCTCAGTCGAATATCTACAGCATTCCTATCGGTATGGTTTATCCTCCACCAGAATGCTGAGGATGTTTAATTGATATATGTATCACAGATGGAGTCAAGTGAATAATTCAAGTATTTCTCATGAATGGCTTATCCTTCTGGTTCACTCGAATTAGTCAATTGGCACATCTATAACCAACTAACCTAAGAAGTTGTTGTGTTATGACTTAATACCACCAGTTAACCTAAGAAGTGGTGCGTAATTCAAGTATTCCTTATGAATGTCTTGTCCTTCTGGTTTGCTTTGATTAATCAATTGTCATGAATACCATCAACCAACCTAAGAAGTTGATGTGTGATGGTTCATATACATCAGACCTACCATTTGACTTTCCAATAAAGTAGGAGTTAATTGTGGTAAGGTAGCATTTATAGTACTTAACTAATATAAAGCATATAGAATCCCTAAACTTAAGGGTATCTTTTATATTCTTGTCATTAATACGCTTACCTGCATACTTTATTTAATTAAACTAGTTGTTAAAACTCACTTCACAAGCTATCAAATGATACACTACTTCAAACAACAACTTTACTGTTTTTATTTTAAAAATCTAAACTTCTAAAACTCTTTGTGGGATCGATACTTGGACTTTAACCGAGAAAACTACAATTCAACCACTTATACTTGGGTGTATCATATTAATCCAATCACGAAATAGTGCGAATCAGTATTTTCGCATATTGTTTTAAAACCAATTTTACTGTTTTCCAAATCTCTACAACAATCTTCCAAAGTAATTTTTTTTTTATTTTGTCTTTTGCATTCTGAGTTTACACAATTCATTGTGGTTCGATTTCGAACTTCCAAGTTATATATTACTTGGTGACAACCTACACTTGGGTGATCAATTCTAATTGTAGTAGTTTCTTTACCTTGAATGTTAACCAAGCCAAGCATAGAAGATGTACACCTTACCTTGATTATCCCTAGATTTGTATTCATGTGATATATGTTTGGAATGGAGGTGAAATGTTCAATCATGAGTGAATGAAAAAGAAAGAAAGATGAATGGAGAAAAAATTGAAAAATGTGATGAAATTGTGACAAATTGTTTAATGTGAAAGCCAAAGGATGTGTGAATAAAGAATGAGGGATATGAGCTATTATGTTGTATTAAAATAAGAATGTCATTGTTGAATACAAAATCCATCTATGGGATAACTTCTTTTGAATCCTTGATTTTCTTTGTTTCTTAAACCTTCACCCGAGGCCCCATTACAACCACAAAAAGTCCTAATTGATTTTAGGAGATATGGGTGAGTGTATATGCTTTAATATTCAGGAGATATACAAACTACATTGCTCTTATGTCTTTTAACATTCCTTTCATGAGATTATATCAAGGTCATTCCATTAGACTTATGCACTTTATTTTTGAGACATAAGTGAGTATAATTTGCTTTGCAACAACCCTCACATATGCATATAAGTGGAACATTCATGATAATTAGAGAATTCCCTCCAGATTGTGAAAACCTTGGTCATTTTTGCCGTTGAAACTAGCTTTGAACAGCTAATAGGAAAATGAGTTTTATTCAATTAATATTTTGAGTTACATGATCATATCACACACACACGAATCTTGGATGCTAACATGATTGTGAATATTCTTGCATAGCCTTTAAGTCTATAGAAGAGCCTTGTGTGAATCAATTTGAGTAGATATGGTATGTCTTTGATTTCATGGTGATTAGGAGACAACAATTTAAATTTCACGTAGAAAAAATTGAAGTTTGTATGTATCTTCTCTAGAAATTTTCACGAGACAACACTCATCCATTAGGGGTAACCTAGGAGTTGAAATGCTTGTTGTATACACTAAATGCAATTGTGATCCCTACGAAAGTGGCTTTGTATTTTTATTTGTGTTTTTAGTTTGCTTGGGACTATCAAAGCTTAAGTTGGAGGATGTGATGAGAACATAATATTGCATATTTTAGGTCTCATATCATTCATCTTAGCTATGTTTGTTACTTAATTCTTTTGTTTTAGTTTAGTTTTGTATTTTATAAAGAATACGTGTTTACAGGAAAACAAATGCAAGAGCAAGGTTTTATGTTAAATTATATGCCAAGGAAGACTTTGGGAATGAGTTAGGAGATCATGGGCTTGAATCAAGAGCATTATTTCAAAAATGCAAAGAAAGTGCAGTTCTAACTCACCTACTCGTAGGTCAAAACAGAAAGTTGTTCTACCGATAGGTTATTTTTCACCTACGGATAGGGTGAAATAGTGCACAGTTCTATCGGTAGTTCATTTTCTGCTTTCTACTGGTAGGTTACTATTATTTTGATGTGAGGACATATTTGGAAAGGCAATCTGTTGGTTTATTTTAAAGGTCATGATTGGTAGATTAAAGGGAGAAAAATTAGCACAAGACCTCCTATAAATACCCAAGTCTGGCAAAGAAAGGGGGATGCTCAACTTCATCGTAGAAGACTATTTTTCATCATGTCTTTCTTCTCCCTTATCTTTCTAAGTTTAGAATTATAGTTCTTGCCTTGAAGAAATCTCTTCATTGTTCTACTACAAGCTTTGTTTGGGTAAGGGAATTACTATACTGTATACCGATCAGAGGAAAAAACCGAAGAAAACCCTTGGAAAGGAGTCCATGTGATAAAGTGAGACATGCACATGATATATGTTTGATCCCATTGAGGTTGAGGCAGAGGTAGAGGCTGTGGAGTCTAAGACACCTGTTCCCCCCTCTGATCCAAGGCCATCGACTAGTGCACCAACATGAGGATTGACGAGTAAGCATTTCACTTGCAGCACCACCTAGGGCTACTCTTACTTGTTAGCTTGCTTTATAGGCTGGTATTATGGATGTACTAGGTGATGTTCATACTAGTATAAGTCATGTTAAGACTAGTGTAGACATGCATCATAGTCTCACAACTTTATGGCTAGATTTTTTAAATGAGAGACATATTGGTCTTAGGAGTGAGCGGAGAGTGAGGAGACTGGAGATGAGGAGTGTCAGACAAATGCTACAGAATGCAGAATTTATTAATAAGGATGATGAACCACATGGTGGAGATAGAGATGGTGCTCTTGATAGTGGAGATGATACAACCACTTGAGTTATTAAAGACTTAGTATAGGACTATATGGGAGATGTGAGAGTTTCATTTATTCATGGTCTTGTATTAAAGTATTGCGCTCTTTGTCATGTGCTTTGATGTTTTGTCAATTAGACTTTGAGTTAAATGTCATGTTTGTCATTTTCTTTATTTCAAATGTTTGTTCCTACTAGTAGGATTGTCTTCCTATCTCTTTGGTATACCATGTTTACCTTATATGTTATGTTATGTCATTGATTTGGCACTTCGTGATAAAAAAAGGGGGAGGGAATTTTGGAGAAATTTTTGTTTGCTAGTTTGGATTAGTTGTATGAGAATAGAGTAATGGGAAATTTGTTCAAATATTCAAGGGGAGTAGATACACAAACTTGACATGAAGTCACCTATTTTTCTTGTGTATTTTTCACTTGTTATTTTAATTGTGAACACCAACTAAGGGGGAGAATTTATTGTGCATTGTCATAGCATAATGGGCTAGCAATGCTTATATATGTTACATATTTGCACTTGCATGATGATAACATAAAAATGTCCTATGCTTCATTCGTACTTACCATACCTGTGATTATGTTATGTCCTTTATACATATGATGTTTTTCACAGGGTATTGGTTCAACCTATGATTTGAAGAAGGACTATAAACTTTGACGCATTCATCCGAAGAGAATTCTTGTATAGAGATATTGAGATTTAGAGACTTGTACATGAGCGTAGAGATTTTTTTACAATTCATTTTTGTTTAGTGGTTTGTAGATTGTAATGTACATTTTTTACTTGTGTGTTTTATCAAAAAATTGTCAAAAGGGAAGATTGTTAGGATCATATTTATAAATTTTGTGAATTCTTTTAGTAAATCTTAACATATTCCATGGTCATGATACTACAACAATCAAGATCCAAAAACAACAAATGAAGGGAGGAGTTCAAGCTACAACGACACATCAAAAACTCTCCAAATGCACATTCATTCTTATGACAAAGGTAATGACCTTTGAGACCTTAGCACCCTTAGTTTAATTTTAGACTTATGTTAGTTAGCTTAAAATAGAATCAGTGATTTATCTATTAATGACTCTTGAGTGTTCTTCAAATTAAAAAAATTCAAACCTTATTGTGTTTTGAAAATATAGGATTGTGTCATTAATTGGAATCCACTTAAGCAACACCTTTTAGTGCATAAGGAGAGAAGTTTTTGCTTGATTTCTAGCTTAAAAACTAGTAGGGATCACCCTCTGCTCGCTTGCCTTCGAATAAAGTTGTCTCTAAACACTTAAACATAAAATCAAGAAAGACTGAACGAATGGGTAGTAAATACTGACCTCTAGGTCGCTCTCAGGCCACTTGAGCAGTCTTAAGATAGCACGAGCCATCCTAAGGTCACTCGAGCAGTTTCTCCTTTTTTATTGTGGTTAGATTTCTTATCTCATTTCAACAACCACCACCCTTTGGTCCCACTCTTACTGCTCAAGTGGTCACTCACAATTTTTAGCTTACTTGGTCCTCAAGACAAACCCTATTCCGAGCCTATAAATAGAGGGAATCTTCCCAAGGTAGGGTATTGTTGAGCACACAAAATTTCATATTTCATGACTTATCCTAGTCACTTTGTGCATTTTCTTGATGTTTATCTTTCTAAATTATACTGGAATTTTGATAAATTGTGTGAATTGGTGTTTGTAGGTGAAAAGGGGGAGAAGAAGGAATGTTTTGGAGTTGATTGGATGACATGGGAAAGCTAGGGAAGGAAGTGGATTTGAATTAGAGTAGTAGCAAAAAAAATTAGAGAAAGGCCTATTGTACCAATTCATCAGAAGATAGAAAAGGTTTGTACCGGTTCACTAAAGGACCGAGGATGTTGTACCTGTTTAAAAATCAACAAAGGCTTTCCAACCGGTTCAATCTCACCTATTTACCGGTTCTTCACACACAAATACGGTGCAAAAGTCCTGAGCTATCATCCAGTTGCCAGGAGGGCTCCTCCATCCACTTGCACATTCCTTGGATGGTTACCAATACCTAGGACCTTTGCTTTGATTGGTTGTTGGTACCTCCAAGACTTCACAAGTGCGCTCCAGTTGGAAGATGTAAGTAGTGGGAACGAAGCTTCTCCAGATCCACCACCCACACCTCATAACTTGGCCAATGAGGAGGAAGAAGGAAGAGATGCTACTGTATATACATTTATATAAATTTTTGGAAGAGTCTTGGTCTTTGTCTTAGTTTTTATGGATGTTTTGAGTATGGGAGATTTTGCCGAGTTTCGAAGAAAACGAAGAGAGTATTTTTTATTTCTATTTTCAAGGCTTGATTTGTATTGTTTATTCTTGTATTTGAATTTATCATTTTGAAGCAAATCTTATTGAAGCTATTCCTTTCAATTTTGTTGTCTATTTTCTTTTGATTTATATGTTAATCGTCGTCGATTTCGATTTAATGGGTTGTGCTTCCAGCTAGTTTCAACGCAATGCAAAGGAGGATTCTCATTTGTGATCAAACAATATTGATTCTCTATTAGATTAAAACTAAGAAAAGGCTTTGAAGATGGAAAAATCAATTCTAAAAACTTCTTGTTGTGTGATCACTTTGATTTCTCATCGACAAATCTTCTAGTATAGGTAATGCTTAGAGTTCATATATACATCAAAGTATCTATAATTTTAGCTATCTTTCGCTCTCTTCAAAGCTACATATTGTTCAAAATCTAATTTTAGTTGAATATTCTCTGTCTAAATAAATTTGATTATGAGCTTAAATGAGTTATAAACGAGAATTAATAAGCTTAATTACAGTGAGATGATTTCCGAGGATTAGTCCATTGTTTTCCATTTGATTTCACTACACTATTTGCTATTCTCCAAAACTTTCACAAATCTAAGAGCTTCCATTTTATTTTGTAACATATCACCATTTGAATTGTCTTGTTCCCTAGAGAGACGACCTTGGATTTTTTGAGTTACTACAATACACACTCTTCCTACACTTGGGAAATACATTACATATATCTTAGAGATACAAGCACAATTTTGGAAAAGTAAGCAAGTAGGTATCTCTTTTGTGAGCCTGAAATTTGCCTCTCTAACCTTAAGAATGGTAAAAGGTTACAAAGGCCTGAAATTTGCCTCTATAAGCTTGAAATTTGCCTCTTCCGGACTCTTTCCCATGAACTCTCTTTGAGCCATCATTTCGACAAACTAACGTAGTCTAGTGGGCAAGGAGTCATAGAAAAATCTTACCAAAGTCCAATTCTCAAAAGCATGGTGTGGGCAGGACTGAAGAAGATCTTTGAATCCCTTCCAAGAATGGCAAAAGGCTTCTCCCTCTTTGACCGAAAAATTCATGATTTGCCTTTTGAGTGCATTAGTGCGGTGTAGAGAAAAAAACTTTCTGAAAAATTTATTTTGTAGTGTCTGCCAGTTAGGCATTGAAAGAGCTTTTAAAGAATTTAGTCATTATTTAGTTTTGTCCTTTAGAGAGAAAGGAAAAAGTTTCATCTTGGCCAGCTCAGAATTGTCTTGAAATATTCCACATACTTCCTCAAAATCTTTTATGTGCAGATATGAATTTTTTGTTTTGAGTCCATAAAATTGAGGGAGTAGTTGAACTATCCCTGTCTTTACAATAAAGAGGAGCGCATTTTCAAGAAAGATAAAACAAGAGGGGACGTTGTTTCTTGTGAGATGTAAGTAATCCCGCAAAATTTGAATATTAGGCACTTCCCCTTCTCTCATAGGAACTTCTCCTTGTCTATCATTATTTGCCATATTATTGTCAAAAGGGTTTACTACTGATCTAGGTGAACATGGTTCAGAAAGATTCCCAAATCCAACAGATTCTGCCAACAAATTTTGAAAGTAAGAATAGTCCTCAGACATAAAAAATAAAATAAAAATAAATAAATTATACACAGTAAATCAAAGAAAGAATATATACAAAAAGAACGGTCTTCTTTCCTTTTACCTTAACACACCTTTTGTAGTTCCTTGGCAACGGCGCCAAAAACTTGACTTGATCTGATATGTGTACATCCAAGTGCAGGCGGTCAAGTTGTAGTAATAATCTGGTTAAGTCCGAAGTCGAATCTATAAGGAACTATTGTTGGTGTTTTGAAGTAAGTAGTGACAGAGACCATCTGATTGTAACCTTTAAGATTTATAGTAATGATGTTTAGAAATTTTCCTAGGCCAAATATATCATTCTTTCTAAGAAGTTTTTCTAGACAAAATATAACATAAATTCAAATGTAAACAGTCAGCCTTTAGCTCGAGGATCTGAACATGTAGTTAATCATCCGATTTATTATACTTATGCTTGGTAACTCAATTAACTCTCGTGTCAACAGCAAGCTAATCAGAAGAAAAAGGTGGATTGTGAGAATTAAGCACATGGTTCCGATGTCTTTCTAGAAGTTTACAAGAATTGTCTGTGCCGAGACTCAACTCGTCTACAAACAAGCAAGTGTTTCTACAAGCCATCCAACCATGACATTAACATTTCATCCCTTTAGATGAAATTCAATAATGGTGAAGATTGAACGGCAGTCATGAAGATATAGCTGGGGTACTTGCCTTGAACCAATGAGTCTTTCTATACAAGAGTCATCTATGTTATAGAAAGTACTCATGGTTATACAAAGTACCTTAACTTTGTTAGATACAGTCAATCATTCAATAAGCAAGTGAAATATAAAGCATTTAAGCATAAATAAAATGCACAAAAATATCTTCTGGATAATTTATACATGTTCATCACCTTTTACTAAAGAGTGAATGAGAAGCTACTCACTCTTCATGGCTTTGGTAAAACTAGAAAAGTAAGTGATGCTTATCCCTCCAAGTAGAGGAATTATAACGTAAAGCACAATAAGCGAGGAACCAATCTTTGACAAAGAATGAGTGGATCGCATTCCACCTTTCACAGCTTTGGTAAAGCTCTAGAAAAGTGGAAGAGTTTCACTCCTCTAAGGGAAGAATGAAGCTCAAGCAATGGAAATGAAAGACAATTAATGAAAGCTAGTCACTTTTGGAGGGTTCCACCGCAACCAAAAGGTGATCTACCTTTCTTTTTATAAGTAATTGAAAGTCTAAGTCTAAGACTAATTCTATAACAAGCTAAGAAAATGTTGGTCTAGTGCCAACCTAACTCCCATTTAAAGCTCCCACAAGGGAAGTATTTATAGGCAAGGAGGAGGGGACAAGAAGCTGTGAAAGAATAGTGTCAGGCCTTGAAAGTCCTACTGAAAGTCATCCACTCTGCAACCTGTCTTGGGACAATGTTCGAGCATTGTTTGGTGTTCGAACGTTGTTACTATCTTTGTTTGATAGGCGTTTGAACGTGGAGATGCATCTGAATTCCCCACTCAAGTGACTTGTGTTCTTCTGGAGATCTACTACCATGCGTCTTAAACTACTGCCCTTGCACTCATTAGCCTAGTCCTCAACAGTGGAGGAGAACGTTCGAACGTGTTTGGGCGTTCGAATGTGGTACTCAAGTACCTCAATATTTTCCTTCGTGACTGCAATATGTCATGTCTCAGTATTATGATCTTCAAATAATTCAAGGGCACGTTCGAACGTGAGTTGGCGTTCAAACGTTCCTACCTTGTTCCAAACTTTTTCAATTTTGTCCGCTAATATGCTGGTGTTATATTCAAGTTTGATATTTGTTGCCCTTGAGCCCTTGTTCACTTTAGGACCTGAAATGTCATCATTTAATCTCTATCAAAGTATAATTAGTCTTAAAAATTCATAGTGATATGCTAATTTTAGCTACTAATCAAGGGTTTCACGTTAACAAATTACTTATGTTCTTTATTATTGATTTTGTACACACTTACTATTTGATGGACACATGGGCACTAAGTGTTTGATGATTTAATTGTTTAAACATTCATATCACTCATAGTGGTTTGATTGATGCTTGTTATGTTGGATTGGATCACCATGTGAGATTAATATTTAATCTTGGTTTTTATGGTTGTTCTTATGTAAAAGAGGTTCTCAATTTTAATCATTTTATTAAATTGATAAGAAGTAATTGTGGTGGAATTAGGTTAAAAATATGTGTACGTGGAATTAGGTTAAAAATATGTGTACGTTTGAGTGTAAGACTAAATTAACCTATACACTCCCCTTCTAGGTAGTGTCTTAATTTCACGAATTTCATCATGAGGAATGATCCATTCCGCTTACGGATAACATTTATCCTTGCAAAGGTATTACATGCTCAACACCCTTGAGTGGGGAGGCTAACATGCTGAATTTGCTCACTACCATTGTTGTTGCCGATAAACTTCTGGACTTTGATATTGGGAATCAATGACGTTATGGAATATGGAAGAAGGCAGATAGATGGTGAAAAGAAAGATAAGGCTGCTTCTTCAAATGATGGTAGGGAAGGAATAAGAAAGGCAGGGAGGCCAAAAAGCCTAAAAACCCGACAACATGTAGGATCTTTAAGTTTGGCTACTTTCTATGTAAAGGACCTTATCGTATGAAGGAGTGCCCAAAGAAGGAGGAATTAAGTGTCCTCGTAGTTGAGAACTAAATTGTGATGACACAAATTTAATTTGTGTAAATCCTCCGCAATTGTTGAGTGCGATTGTTACTAGAAAGATTTAAGCACATAAATACCTAATGGATATGCAGGTGTGAGTGAATTGCAGGGTAGTTTAGGCTATGGTGGATATGGAAGCCACTCATAACTTCACTACATAGAGGGTAGTGCAGAACTTTGGGTTGCGGTTGACAAAGGACACGAGCAAGGTTAAGGCTTTCAATTCGGAGGCCAAGTCGATGGAAGGTTTAGTGGAAATAGGTCTACAAGTTGACCTATGGGAAGGACAAGGGTGTCTAATGGTTGTTGTTTTGGATGATTTCAATATCTTCCTTAGGATTGATTTATTTGTCAAGGACAAAGTAACGTTGATGTCATACCTTAGTGGTATGTTGATTGTAGACTTGGGAACAAAAAAACATTCATACTAAAATCAAGAGTTAGACTTGGGTACCAAAAAAATATTTTTCATTATTGTATCTCTTTATTCATGCAACTGCAAAATGAACAAAAAGTTCCCATTATTTTATTATTTCAATGGTCAGTGGGTATGAATAAACCAAACCAAGATCAACAACCAATAATTATTTCTTGTTTCCATGGTGTTATCTAGAGGTGGAGCTATAGTTTGTCACCCCCCCCCCAACCTTTACAAACCTTATAGATATATATTGAGTGTTGTTTACACCCAAATATTAAGAAATATTAGAATGACACGTGACAAGATCCAACAATCAAAATATAGTTAGAGAAGGTCCATGTAAGATAAGGTGGTTGTGAGTAACTATCTCCAAGGATCTCGAGATACAAAGAGGCGTGGCAGATTTGATATCATAGAAATGCTAATTGCATATAATTTTAAGGCACATTGTTAATTGTAAAGGGAGAGGCTGCAAACGTTAGGGCATTGGCCAAAAAAATATGGCTCCAACGGTTAGAAGTCATCGCCTATAAATACAAAGGCACAAGCAACAGAAAAAAGATCTCTCGATCAACACATACACAAGCAACATACCAGAGCCTTCCTCTGTACTGCTTAAGTTTATGTTCTTTTGTTTTACTCCACTTTGTAATTTTCTTTGTCATCACTCCGATGACTTTTTAATTTTCAATTCCAAGTATAGTAGTTAATGCAATAGTTCTTCTTTGTTGTTCATTTTGGTGTTCATTCCAATTGCAGATTATTTTCAATTCTTATTTTCTAATCTATTGCTCGAGTGAATGGTATAAATCCTTAATCTCCAAGGCAAATAAAAGAATCTAAAGATAACCTTATATGTCGTTTCAATCGTCTGAAGAGTCACGATTTTAGAACCTTACGTCAATTTGAATAGATAAGATCGTAAGTGTTTAGAAATTAAATTATGTTGGACCAAAATAGGTTTTTAAGTGTAAAAAATTGAATTTTGGTCGACTTTGAACCTAAATCAAAGTAGGACCCGATTGTTATTTTGAATAAAATTTCGTGGCTTCATATGTTACTCCGTAAGAAAAATAATTTAGTATATTCACTTGCTCAAATCGAGTAAGAAATGAATGAAAAAATAGACTCCAAAGTGACCCTCTTAAGATGTGGAAATAAAGGGTACGTAATGTGAAATTTGACACCAATCTCACATTGATTGAGGAAGAAATTCAACATGAGCATATATAGGTCAAGTTTACTCTATGGGATTGGGCCCCATGGGGTACTACAGTTTTATGAGCAGAGTGAGCACTTACATGCCTTCGGTTCAACCACACATGTGTGCGAGTCGCCCACCTGCCCTTCTCGCCACGACTCGACCCAATTCGGCCGGGCTCGGGTACGGGTATAAATATGGTTTAGACCAAGTCCTATCTTTTTGGAGAAAATTTAATTAATTAATTGGGGCAAGAATTTTCACACCGAAATTTAATATTCGATATCCGTTGGATCGCACTGGTTCGGATGTGTTGTTTCCCTCCAGTCCGAAATTGAGTTGTGATTGTTCATAGAAAACTATTACAAGTGGTGTCTACTGGTTGGCATTTGTCTTCCTTGGTTATGTCTTTTAATATGGTGACTGTCCAAAAAGTCATCAAACTGTCTATAAATACCCAGGCTCATTACCATTTTGCATCAATTCATTTGTTCAGTCCATTTTCGACATTAATGCATTACAGTCTACATATCAGCATTAAGACAGTGTCTTGGAGAGTACACAACACAAATTTTGGTTCATTGGACGAGTAGATTAGAGTACTACTTCTGCTCATGTAAAGATCATTGTATCCCAGGAGGTAGACGCTCAATATTTCATAAGTATCGAGTGTGGGGGCAAAATCTATCTTAAGGACATAATGTCAAACACTAGTCTTGATTTACATCAAGTTCAATAACAGTTCTTGTTCTGCAACTGAGTTAGTATTTATATTAGTTTGGTAAAAAGCTGCATGTAACTCTTTCATTTCTATGTAACTCTTTACTGTTACTATTTCGTAAGACTGTTGTAACTCTTTCTTATAACTCTTTTGCATAAAACTATTTCTATGTAACTGTTTCGCATTTGATTGTTACTGTTTTGTTATACATTACATCGTTCAAATCTAAAATTTTAATAAGTGATTTTACAATATTTGGAATACTGATGAGTGCAAAATATTGCATATTTGAAGGCCTCATTACATGCATTTTAACTCAACTTTTGCATTTAAGTACTTAAAGTTAGCCAAAATTATGAATAATGTTGATATTTTGATGTTGCAGGTATTTATAGCATAAATCATGTATTTTAGAACCTTGCAACTATGTTGGATATGTGGTGAAGATATTGACACATTACATGAGGATTTTGAGGCTTAGAAGTAAAAAAAAACAAAGAGGTATTGGTGTTTGGTAACAAAGGCGCCAGCACTAGCACCATCTGGGGAAAGTACCCCGGTTTTCCTCCATTTTGACCATGTTTCACTTAGCATCTGAAAAATTTCAAAACATGAAAGTTGTAGATCTGGATATCATCCGTATTGTGTCAAAATTTCAGCTTGATCCAACGGTTGGATCAAAAGTTATGGTGATTCTACAAAAATTGGTCTAAAGTATAAAAGTGTACAGGTACGCAGTACCGGTACGCTCTACTGAATGCCCAGAACAGCCCAGCACGCCTGCAAATCATCTCCAACTTTCTTGGGGGTCCCACCTACACTTCTCCCACGTTTTTCCTGACTTCTCTTACACATTTACATGCCTCCTACACCCTACTTGAAGACTTGGAAGGCTTGGGCATTAATGGGGGATGGGAGAAAAGGGGTGAAGCCTGGAGAGGCTTGTCCTAGCCTGCACCACCCATCCATTCAGCCCCCTATTGATGGGAGGCCTTCCACACAGCTAGAGGGACTCTCTATGGATGAAAATACAAGGTTTTCTCACCATATATTCAGCATTCAGCAAGTTTTAAGTGGTGGCTACCTAAGCTTAGAAAGCTCCAAGGAGGAAGACGATGAATAGTAGATAGAAAACTTGGATTTTTGCATTTTCTTCCATCGTTTAACTTGTATTTTATTGTAAGACTCTTGTAAACTTCATTATTTACTTTTAATGTCATTTATTTCAAGTGCTTTGCAAGTTTAATTGAGTATCTTAGTTTCTACCATTGTTGTCTTAAGTTTTCTTCATTTCCTAGCTTTAAAATGGGTATTGCATATTTTTCTTCATAGTTTAAGATTTCGTGCATTAAGTTAAGTTCCATGTTTCCTTTCTTCTTTATGTCTCTTTACACTATGCATTTTCCTCTTGCTTTCATGAGCAGCTAGATTTTGAGTTGGCTAATCCAAGGGAGACCTCCTCTTGGGTTTGCCATTTCAACTCATTTTATTTCCTCCTCTCAGTGTACGATGGTTCGGTTTGACTGGGTTAAGGGTGGATGAGATGGTGAGTCTTTCATATTCCGTAGGCCTGGTCACGGTTTGTGCTTAGATACTCATTTCATCTCGTCTCTAGCTTCCCATGAATCAATCATTCATCTATGCACCATTGGAGGAAGGTTTCGAGTTGAATTGACCCTCCTATTGGAATGACCTCTTTGGATTAGCCAACATTTGTTTTTCTTGCATTTCCATTCACAAACTCCAATCACCAAAACTCAAACAAAGAATTTACACTTTTCCTTTTTGACAAAATCACCTTCACACACTTGAACTTTCCTTCCCTAAGGAGACGACCTTGAAATATTTCTCCAAGTAAAACATAACAAGCAAAAGACTCCTTGCGCTTGGGGAGCACTTTTGTTCACACACGCACATTTCATTACACATTTTGTTCATTTCATTTATCCCCCATTTTCTTGTCCTTTCTTCCGACATCAGTCCAAGGGAGAGTGACACTCCCGTTATCCATACACTACACATGCTAAAGGGTGATGTTTAGAGGTTAAGAAACTACAAGAAATTTTGTCAAACAAATACTATAACCAACAATCTTAAGACATATTTTTGAATTTATATAGTTGCTTGTTGTATTTTTTATACATGTTTTAGACTGTTCTAAAATATTACAAATCGTTAAAACTTATTTTTTGACAATCTGTGATATTTTGAAGAGACATGAAAATTTTGTAAAAAATTGTATGTTTTGTTTATGTATTTAATTCAAAATATTGGATTTGATTTAAACAGTTACACCATACAGAAACGTTAAAATAGTAACTTCAAAACAATGACACTGAACAGTAACATAAATTGTCTCTATTTTAATAACTTGTTTTAAAAAGTGTTACTATTTTCTTATATTTGAATAGTTTGTAATCTTTGTTGATCAGAAATAATTGCAAATGATAATAATATTCCTACTACTATAAATCATATTTTACCTGTGGTGTCTATTTATGTTCCTACTCATGTGTCTCATGGGGAGAAACCTGAAAAGTTCAATGGCATCCATTTTAGGAGATGACAACAAAAAATGTTGTTCTATCTCACTACGTTGCATCTTGTAAAATTTCTTTGTGAAGATGTTCCTGTTTGTAGTGAGAATGAGATCGACCGCCAAGTTGTTGCTACGATAGATGCATGGAAGTATTCTGATTTTCTGCGTGAAAATTATTTCTTCAATGGATTGGATAACACATTATATAATGTGTATAGCCCAATCAAGATGGCTAGAGAGTTGTGGGAATCCTTGGATAAAAAGTACAAGACAGAGGATGCCGGAATGAAGAAATTCGTTGTGGACAGATTCCTTAACTACAAAATGGTAGATTTCAAGATTATCATAAGTCAAGTTCAAGATCTTTAAGTGATCTGACATAAGATTCATGCCGAAGGGATGGTGCTTAGTGAATTTTTCCAAGTGGCAGCAATCATTAAGAAACTACCGCCAAATTGAAAGGATTTTAAAAATTATTTAAAGCACAAACGCAAAGAAATAAAACTTGAAGACTTGATCGTGAGATTGAGGATTGAGGAGAACAATAGAGTCTCCGAAAAGAAAGTTAGCAATCATTTCATGGAGTCAAAGACACATGTGATTGAAGAGAAACATAAAACCAACAAGAACATGAAGTATATTGGCCAACAAGGGGCCAAGGGCGGTGATTCCAAAAGGTTCAAAGGCAACTACTTTGTGTGCAATAAACCGGGGCATCGTGCAAAGGATTGTCAAAGCCGTAAAGCATAAGGGAAATACAACAGGAAGACTGTCCAATCCAATATAACCAAGGTAGAAAAACTTTCTGAAAATATTTCTAACATGAGTTTTTCTATTGTAGTATTCGAAATGAACTTGGTTTGAAATACCAAGGAATGATGGGTGGACACCGGGGCCACTAAACACATATGTTTGGATAAGAAGATGTTCTCTTCATATGAAGCCATTAACGATGGAGAACAACTATTCATAGGAAATTCCTCTACTTCCAAAGTTAAAGGCAAAGAAAAGGTTATATTGAAGATGACTTCTAGAAAAGAACTTACTCTCAATGATGTGTTATATGTTCCAGAAATTCGAAAGAATCTTATGTTTGGATCATTGTTGAGTAAGAAGGGTTTTAGGTTGATTTTTGAGTCCGACAAATTTGTACTCACTAAGAGTGGGATTTATGTAGGCAAGGGATGTATGAGCGATGAGCTCTTTAAGATAAATATAATGACAATTATATTTGATTTTAATAGTAAAAACACATCTTCTGCTTATATGCTTGAGTCTTCTAATATGTGGCATGGTAGATTAGGACATGTTAATTGTTACCTAAATTTAATATTAATACAAATCATAAATGTGAGGCATGTATTGAATCAAAATTAACTAGATCATCATTTCATAATATTGAAAGAAGTATTAAACCTCTAAAGTTAATTCATAGTGATACATGTGATTTGAAATATGTTCAAACTAAAGGTGGAAAGAAGTACTTTGTTACTTTTATTGATGATTGCACAAGATATTGTTTTGTATATTTGCTAAGGAGTAAAGATGAAACATTAGAAAAAATTATGCATTATAAGAATGAGGTTGAGAATCAACTTGGTAAAAAGATTAAGGTAATAAGAAGTGATCGAGGTGGTGAATATGACGCACCTTTCGATCAGTTCTGTCAAGAACTTATTATTATTTACCAAACTTCTGTGTCTTATACACCTCAACAAAATGAAGTTGTTGAGCGTAAAAATAGAACATTGAAAGAGACGATGAATGTCATGTTGATTAGTTCGAGATTACCTCAAAACTTATGGGGGGAAGCTTTATTTTTAGCAAATTATATTTTAAATAGACTACCCCACAAGAAGTTAGACAAAACTCCTTACGAATTATGGAAAAGTCGGAGTCTTTCCTATAAATATTTAAAAGTGTGGGGGTGTTTGGCTAGGGTGATGGTTCCTATTCCCAAAAGAATTAAAATAGAACCTAAGACTATTGATTGTATATTTATTGGTTATGCAATAAATAGCAATGCATATTATTTTTTTCGTGCATAAATCTGATATTTCTGATATACATGTCAATACAATCATTGAATCAAAAATACATTAATTTTTGAAAATATTTTTCCTAGTAAAAATGCATGTGATGGGAATTCTCTTAAAAGAACTCATGATACTACGACTAGTAATATAGACTATAAGTCTATAAATAATGAAAATGAAGAGGTACTTAGATGCAATAAGAGGGCAAGGACTTCCAAGTCCTATGGTTCAAATTTTCTAACATTTTTGTTAAAAAATGAGTCTCAAAGCGTCAATGAAGCGATGTCCACTTTTGAAGCACCTATGTGGGAAAAAAGCTGAAAATAGTGAAATTGAATCCATCATGCAAAATCACACCTGGAAGTTGGTAGATCTTCCTCCAGGGAGTAAATCATTGGGGTGTAAATGGATTTTCAAGAAAAAAATAAAAACTGATGGATCAATTGATAAGTACAAGGCCAGACTTATAGCTAAAGGTTACAAACAAAAAAAGGGTCTCGATTACTTTGATACATATTCTCCCGTTATGAGAATAACATTTATTCGTATGTTCATAGCTATTACAGTGTTGTATAATCTTGAGATACACCAAATGGATGTGAAAACAACTTTCCTAAATGGTGACTTAAATATGAAAATTTATATGGATCAACCCGAAAGGGTTCATTTCTCCAGGATAAGAGAAGAAGGTGTGTAGACTTGTTAAATCACTTTATGGTTTAAAGCAAGCACCAAAACAATGGTATGAGAAGTTTGACAAGGTAATGATGTCAAATGGTTTCACAATTAATTAATGTGACAAATGTGTCTATGTCAAAGACACAAATAATTGATATGTTATTGTTTGCCTATATGTGGATGATATGTTTATTTTAGGTAATATAGATATTATTACAACTAACAAGAAAATGTTGTCCAGTAAGTTTGACGTGAAGGATTTGGGTGTTGCAGATGTTATACTAGGAATTAAAATTTCTAGAACATTTGATGGACTTATACTATCTCAATCACAGTATATTGAGAAAATACTTGAAAAAATTCAACAAAGATGAAAGCAGCATCGCTAGAATACCTGTTAATATAAATCTTCATTTGTCTAAAAATATTGGTCAAAGCATATTACAATTGGAATACTCTTTCATCATTGGCAATCTAATGTATGTCATGAACTGCACTAGACCGGATATAGCATACTCAGTTAGTAAATTGAGTATATATACGAGTAATCCGGTATTAGACCATTGGAAGGTAATTATTAGGGTTGTTAAATACTTAAGATATACCCTGAAATTTGGATTGCACTATACAAGATATCCAACTGTACTTGAAGGGTATAGTTATGCAAACTGGATATCTGATATAAATGATATAAAATCCACAAGTGGTTATGTTTTTACACTTGGTGGTATAGTTGTATCTTGAAAATCCTCTAAACAAACGTGTATTGTCAGATCTACAATAGAATTTGAATTTATTTCCTTAGATAAAGTAGGAGAGGAAGTTGAGTGTCTTCACCAATTTTTAGAGGATATTCCAATATGGCCAAAATCTGTGCCAACAAATTATATACATTGCGATAACCAATCTGCAATTGGTAGGGCACTGAGTGACATGTATAATGATAAGCCTAGGCATATACGTCATAGACATAATACCATTAGACAATTGCTCTCAAATGAGATTATTTCTATTGATTATATAAAGTTAAAGGATAATCTAGAGGATTCGCTTACTAAAGGTTTGACGAGAAAGCAAGTAAATTGCACGTCGAGGGGAATGGGTCTAAATCCTATGACATAAGAGTCATCTTAATGGCAACCCAACCTAGTTGACTAGAGATCCCAAGATCTAAGTTCAAAGGGACAACCGAATTATATGTGATTCAAAAGAAGTACTACAGAGATAATCTCTCCTATCTATTCCTATGATAAAGTAGTGCTACCTGCAGAGTTTATTAAGGTAAGTTATGCTTTTAATGACTCTTATATCTTGAAAAATTCAAGTGGGATATTGCAGAAATATTCCTAATAGAAGTCACCTACATGGGTGTGAAGGGGTCGCTTCTGTGAGAATTTAAAAGTTGAATTCTCTAAAGCACTCATGAAAACCAAAAGGGGTTCAAGGCCAAAATGAACACAATCATGATAATCAATTATGTTAGGAAAGAGATTGTGTGAAGTCTATTTGATCTGATTTATCAAACAGCTGAATAGTTCATGACATCACATTCACTATTTAGCCAGTAAGTCTGATGAATTTTTACTAGGGAAGGTTTAAAGCCAAAAACTACCTATCTCGATACACGATCTTTTCAAAGATGTACTCTCTATAGTGTGTCATCATTATCATTTGTATACTAACAGCCAATTTTTCATTCATGTGGGGGATTGTTGGACCAAAACAAATTTTTTAAGTGTAAAAAACTGAATTTTGGTTGATTTTGAACCTAAATAAAAGTGGGACATGATTGTTATTTTGAATAAAATTTCGTGGGTTCATATTCTACTTCGTGAGAAAAATAATTTAGCATATTCACTTGCTCCAATTGAGTAAGAAATAAATGAGAAAATAGGCTCTAAAGTGACCCTATTAAAATGTGGAAATAAATGTTATGCAGTGTAAAATTTGACACCAATTCCACATTGGTTGAGAAAGAAATTCAAAATGAGCATATATAGACCAAGTTTACTCTTGGGATTGGGTCCCAAGGGGTACCATAATTTTATGAGCAGAGTGAGCACCTAAATGCCTTCGGTTCTACCACACACGCACACGTGCTACCCGTCCGCCTCTCCACGACCTGGCCTTACCGGGCTCCGGTACGGGTATGGTTTAGACCCAACCCTATCTTTTTGGAAAAATTTAATTAATTAATTGGGCGAGAATTTCTAAACCGAAATTTAATTTTCGGTATTCGTTGGATCGCACTAGTTCGGGTGTGTTGCTTCCCTCCAGTCTGAAAATTGAGTTGTGATTGGTCATAGAAAATAGTTACAAGTGGTGTCTACTGGTTGACATTTGTCTTCCTAGGTTGTGTCTTTTAGTATGGTAATTGTCCAAAAAGTTACCAAAGTGTCTATAAATACCCAAACTTATTACTATTTTGCATCAATTCATTTGTTCAGTTCACTTTCGACATGAAGGCAAACATTAGTGCATTACAGTCTGCATATCGGCATTAAGGCAGTGTCTTGGAGATTACACAACACAAATTTTGATTTGCTGGACAAGTAGATTGGAGTGCTACTTCTGCTCGTGTAAAGATCATTGTATTCTGGGAGGCAGACACTCGGTATTTCATAAGCACCATGTGGGGGGGGCGAAATTTGTCTTAAGGACATAGCGTTAAACACTAGCATTGATCTACATCAAGTTTAATAACAGTTCCTGTTCTGCAACCGGGTTAGTATTTATATTAGTTTAACAAAAAGTTATGTGTAAGTTTTTCATTTTTGTGTAACTCTTTATTGCTACTGTTTTGTTATACATTACATGATTCAAATTAGAAATTTTAATAAGTGATTTTACAATATTTAGAATACCACAACCAACAAATTCATCCAAATATTGACACACCTGCAAATCCAAAATACAACAAACAAGTGCACAAGAGTTAGAAGTTTGCTAACGAATTGGTCCCAACACCACACAAACACATATTCCGTTAAGAAAGTGTAGTGTTTCACCAAAACACCAACGCTATAAATAAGATATAAAACACCAACTCCATAATGAGATATATTCTATCTAAATAAAATATTATATCTCAGCTAATTTTTTTACTAAAATATTCTCATCCTAAATGAACATCTAATAAACTATGGAGGTTAACTTAAAAATTCTCCTCCTAAATGAACGTCTAATATACTATGGAGGTTAACACTGATATACTTTCGCGGTTTGACTCTTATTCCAATCTATCTCTCAAAGGTGCAATTTTGAACAAATGAATTGTATGATAAAAAAATTTAATTGATATCCTTGTGGATTTTCACTTTATATAATTCAAGTTTTGGGTTATTAGATTATGGGGGTGTGAAATATTCATTTGTTGCTTTGTGGATATTTTGTGTTACAATTGATTCAAGGTATTCACTCATGAATTATCTCAATTAATTAATAAATTTATCTATGAAATGAATAAGAGAAAATTTCAGTCACACTCCCTTTAATTTATCATATCTTCAAGAACATCTCTTTTAGTTTCTAAATTTTACTGACACCCCATGTCAGATTAAAGAACTTAATTAAAATATAATTTTATTAAAACGTCCATGATATATTTTAGAAAAAATTTCATCCACACCCTCTCTAAATAGACATATCTTCAATGAGACTGTATCAAATTTTAATCAAGTCGCATTGAATTTTAATCAGCCCAAATTTTCATAAATAAAAAAATACAAATGTTAATCAACGCAAATTTTAATACGTAAAAAATAAATTTTAATCAACTTGAATTGAATTTTAATTGACACGGATTTTAATAAGTAAAAAAATATAAATTTTAATTGACGCTAACAACTCAGGTTGAGTTCAAATTGACTTGAATTTTAATACGTAAAAAAAAAAAATTTTAATAGGCTCGAATTTTTATATGTAAAAAAATTTTAATCAACTCGAATCGAATTTTAATTGGGTCAAATTTTAATATGTAAAAAAATTTTATCAGCTCGTATTTTAATATGTAAAAAAATAAATTTTAATTTAATCAAGTTTTATGTAAAAAAAAATTTTGGGGTTTATATAAGGACAATTTTGATATTTTAGATAAAAAAATTTTATTAGAAATGGTAGTTTAATGGCGGTGTGTATTAGTGATGTTTAAATATAAATTATAAGGGATGTCAATGATGTGCTAGATAATAAATAGAGTGTTTTTAAAGATATAATAAATTAAAAAGAGTGTGATTGAGAGTTTTTCAAATAATAACTTTATCAATAAATTTTCTGATAGCAATGTTGAATTACCCATACTTTTGATGCTATTTCTATTTCGATTCATAGCAGCCACGTGTCACAGCGGCTATGCGTTGGCAAGGGAGTAGAGAAATGGCATGTTGCAGTTGGAGGAGCATTCTCTATACAAGGGAGCATAAACATTAATAATCATGATGAAGCTTTCACTTAATTCATAAATAACAACAAAACAAGTGTTGGGCAGTTTAAAGGCTATCCTTTGTATACCTTTTAGACAGGTAAGAGCCAGGAACCACGAATACGGTAAGAGCTAGGAAGTACAAATACGGATATGAATATCATATTCGATATGATACGGATATAAGAATATAATAAAGTTTAAAAATATATGACATAGGTATGACAAAAATATGATTATTAATATAATATAATATAATTTTTAAATAATAATAGAGTTGTAACATATTAAAAAAACATATATTATAATAATATTAATAATAAAAGACCTAACAAGTATTATTTTTTTATTAAAATTGAAATCTACCATTTTTTTTCAGATATCATGACATCTATTAATATTCATAATATATAAGTTATATAACCAAAAAAATATTTAAAAAAATAAAAATCATTTTTTTTGTAATAATTAAAAGTTATTTTTTCAATAAAAAAATTTTTAGTCATGTCCTAGACGTATCATGGTTGTGTCTTAGATGTATCTTGGTCGTGTACTAGACATATCCTAGATGTGTCCTGACCATATTCTAGATGTGTCCTGGTCGTGTTCTAGCCATATCTGATTAAGTTTACTATTCAAGATACTTTTAACCGTGTCAGACACGTGTCTGGCCGTATCCTGGTCGTGTCTGTGTCGGACATGTGTCCAACACTGCTACGGCACCCCTGTGAAAGTATTCGTGTTTCCTAGGGTGAGAGAGGAGTAGGACAAATGCCTAAAAAGGACTTTGAACCTTCGTTAGGTATGAGGTACAATTTGATGGATGAAAAAAGAAAGGATAGAAAGTGGAGGAGAATGAGAGATTTTCCTTTGTTTGGTTAGGAAGTAAAATATAAAAAAATTGA
Source organism: Ilex paraguariensis (assembly GCA_963454935.2). NCBI lineage: Eukaryota > Viridiplantae > Streptophyta > Magnoliopsida > Aquifoliales > Aquifoliaceae > Ilex > Ilex paraguariensis. The sequence goes on along the minus strand of CAUOFW020005125.1, from coordinate 199,413 downwards.
AAATGAGATAGAAAGAGGATCCCTTCCATCCACCTTTTTTTAATCCATCCAAATTTGGGCTGAAAATGGCAGAAAAAGTTGGACAATATATAGATTTACCTTTATGCCCCTTGGTATGAGAAGTGACAGTTATTACATCTCTCACAAATAACAAAAGGAACGTGGGGTCCACCCTTCTTATTTCCTAAAGACAAATTAGGAAAGTGGTGAGACCCTTGGATATTTTTAACTCCATATTTTATACAATTATGAGGGTAATCATGTCATTTAATAACTATATTTTTATATTAATTTTTTTCTCATACTTATAATTCAATAAAAATTTATTTTTTTGATTTTTTCATCTTTATTACCAAACAAGAAGGAAGAAAAACATCTTTTCTTTCTCGAAGGATTGAAAATGTATTTCTCATATTTTTCATCACTTCTATCAAATATACCATGAGAGAGAGAACGTTTAACGGCGTCAAAGGCCCATCAAATAGGTTTCAGGGTTTAGGGGGCCTACCATGGGACCCAAAGTCGTATATTTGTTAGAGCATGGTGTAAAAACTGAGACAAGTGGCCTTCCCAAAGTGCGAAAAAGGCGTATCAAAGGGTAACTTTCATTGATTGTAGGTTAAAATTGTCAAGGGAAATACGATGGGCCCTGTAGGCTCCACTATTTGATACTTAGGGCTCCCTAACACAAGCCCTTTAATCATCGAGTTCTCTATTTCTCGTCGTGGTAATGTCTTCGATTAATTTCTTTTTTCCTATTTTATTTGTCTATTTTGATTTTTTCAAGTACTATACTAAATGAGAAAACGACGAAAATCAAACTCACAATCTTAAAATTATAAAACAATATGAGCATGAGTGAGATTAACAATTCTTACAATTAATGGTCTCTCTATCTATATCTCTTTCTCTAGAGATGACTCCAAGAAAAATAATTTTCTCTCTCTCTCTCCACATAGGCATTATTAAAGAGGGCTAATAACAACAATTAATTACATAATATTAGAATAGCCAAACAAACAACTAGGTGTAGGATAATATTAATTTAGTATACTCTTAATGGAAGTCTAAAATATAGTTATATTTTTAAATCACATAATATGGTGGTTTTTTAGTAAATCTTAATAGATTTACTCTACGTTATCTCCTTAACCATGATAAATGGAGAGATTTTAAGCATTCAGCGCATGCTATATATATATATATATATTGGCAATAATTCCATGTCTAAATTTACTCTACAAACAAAAAAAATTAACATTTTATTATGCAATATTTATATTTTAAATAGTAATTTTTTTATTACCCAATTTAAAATTAAAGTGAATAGAAAGAAAATAAGAGTAGAAGAAAGATAATAGAGAGGTGAGTGAGGATTAATGAAGCTAACTATTTTGCAATCGAAAAATATGTTAGTTAAGTCGTATGACATTGAAGACTATGAAGAAAAGATGATATGTCACCACACCCCATTTTCACAAACTTAAGTAATTTAATTAATAACTTTTAAAATAATGAGAGTATTTAAAAACAATCATCCATTAACTCAAAAAATAAAAATTTAACATCAACTAATTAATATAATATCTCAAAGTACAAATCCATAAACTAGGTTTACACCCAAACCTCACTAACAATATATTTCTATCATCTAACAGAAAAGAAAAATATTCATAACCATACTATGTCATCCAAAGAATCCTTTTTAAAAATTTAAACTTTCTTCATCCCTCTTTTATCCCCTCACAAAAGCAACTCACACATTGTCATTTTGAGGAGGAGCCCCTCCGCTTTGAGTGCTATGGGTGTCTTCTCCTTTCGTTCCACGATCTATAGCAAATGAATTGATCTATCTTTCTTGCTTCTAGCCTATTCGACTGTGGCAGGAAGTATAAAAAGTCCTTCCCTGCTATAGTTCGAGATGGGCATGTTCTCTCTCTCAAGGATATCAGTGTACTCATTTCAAGCGTTAGTTAGATCTCTAGACCGCATGGAAAATCCTGGCCTGATCATAGCCCTACGAACGAGCTAGTTTATGGTGGCTATATCTCTCTAAGAAGGCAAGACCCCCCTTAATTGAAGAAATCAGGTTTCAATAGTTAATAAAATGTTCAAATGCTCTGCCATATTGGTATGAGTGTTAAATCGATCAATACTTCCATGAGCATGACCATAAATCCTTGGATTTCTTCATCCTGACATGTGATGCAATACGGATGAAAGACGAATTGACTTTGTCTTTAGCCTATATTGCTCCTAGCTTTTCTTTATCTTTTCTTCCTTTCTAGCCCAACTCTAAAGTTCTCCGCTGTCACATAGGCTTGAGACATGCCTCCTATCATGCTTTCCTACCAATCCCTTACTTAAGAATTTAAAGATGACTTCTCTCTGAAACTAATAAATCAATCTCTATGCTTCAAAATTTGGATCCACATTCTAATCAATTTTATTTTTAACATCCCAATCCACGTGCTCACAAAGTCTAGTGTCAATCTCAACACCAAAATCTAAAGAATTTTTTTTGTTGAATATAGGGGTGAGTACAACTAGGTATGTAGAGGAACTTTCTTAAACCTAACAGAGGTTTACAAATCTATGCAAAGAGGTAGGTCTCAAATTTATGAAATAATATATAACTTTTAAAGTAAATCATGTAACATTAATAACGATATGAAATTTTGATACAAATACATAAAATTCATCATATAATACATTATTTAGAAAACAACAACTTATAGCAGGGATATCTCATGTACGCAGGTTGATTGGTGATAATTCACATACCAAATATATTTGGTTCACCCCTTCAAACACAAATCATTCAATTAATTTGTGCAAGGTTATATTATTTTAGGAAGCGTGTATACCAATATATCAATATTTAATGAAATTTTTTATGAATAGTATACTAATCCTCAATCCCAAACCAACGTGAAAGAATAGTGCTTTGTAACCTCTCAAGAAACTAAAGCTACTACAAATAATAAAAAACCTTCAAACCTCTCGATATAAAAAAAAATATAAACACTCTACAATATAAGTTTAAGTGTATTTAAGTTTATCAAGTCTACCAATACAAGAGATTTAAGTAATAATTTTCAAAATAGATCACATGTTCCACAAATGTGGGTTTTCACAATTCGTAAAATAAAAAAAAATTCAACAAATCATGCATGAGATCGTAGGAAAATGTTCTATCATTATTCAAGATTTAGGGTTGGTGAACTCAAAGCGTACATGGAATTGAAAACATAAAATTTTCAATACCATCATGCTTTTTCAATAAAAAAACTAAAAACCAATGTAGATCTATATGACAAATACAAATAGGAATCAAAAGTACATATATAATAGTCTTGGCTTCAATGAATAGGAAGGGAAAAAAAAACCTGTCTTGGTTCCACGAAAGTTGCTCCTAAGATGCCCTACAATGTTTACCACACATGGATCTTAACGATCATTATCCTGATCTACTCTCTTCCCTCCTCTTCCTTTTCTCCAAGTCTTTCTTAGTCTCTTATACTCCGTTTGGTAAGAAGGATGAAAAATATGAGAGATATATTTTCTATCTTTCAAGGAAGGAAAATAGGAATGATACACTTTCATTCATTTGTGTTTGTTGGATGGATAAAAAATAAAAATGATTAAATTTTTTTTTTTATGCTGGCTAAGAATAGAGGTGACAATCGAGTCGTATCGTGTCAAATTCGTGTTGAGTCATTACGGATTTGTGTCGAACATTAGTCACATCAAATTCAACTCATTTAATTAATTGTGTCTTGTCGAGTTACGAGTTGACCTGTTTATTTTCGTGTCGTGTTCGTGTTCAAATTAATCAAGTTCGTGTCATAAAATTCGTGTTGAGTTCGAGTCGTATTATCGTATTGAGTCAAAAATTTTCACCCCTTAATTAAAATGGAAAAAATATTTTTTTAATTTAAAATTTTATTTTATTTAAAATTTTTTATTATTTATTTTTATTTATTTTTAAATTTTTTAAAATATGTATATATATAAATACATATTTTATCATTGTATTTTTATACGAAATTAATTTATACATAATATATGTATATATAAAAAGATATACAGACAAATAAGATACATCTCAACACAAATAATTAACTTTCATCCATTTTTCTTCCAATTTTGGAGGGATTGATTTTGGTGAGTTGGAAGAAAAATTAATTCATTCACTTTTTTATTCTTCTTATTTTCCTTCCTTACCAAACATGATGTTTTTTTTATCCCTCCAACTTTTTATTTTTCTATTTTTTCATCGTACCAAATGGAGCATTAGGCTTTTTAGAGCATCTCCAACAATAGAAATTAGTTTAGTTACTCAAAAAATAACATTTTTTATTTTAGCTACTCACTTTTTCAATACACCCTCCAACAAATTTTCTATATTTTTAACTATTTTTTTAAAATATTATTTTTCATTCAATTTGTGTTATTTTTCTTTGAGAATAGTGAAAGGAATAAAGAGAGAGAATAGAAGAAAAGAAAAGAGGACAGACAAAATATTATAAATAATGTATACATATTGCTACAGTGATATTCTAAATATAGAGTATCACTATAGCAAAATGCTATTTTACATGAAATTTTAGGATAAAATAGCTAAATTTTAAAATTTTTGTGTATTTTACCTATTCTGAAGATGCTCTTAAGGTTGAAGTTGTGTAAAGAAACCCTAAAAACAGCTCCATAGGGTTTATACAAGGTCAAAAATCACCCTAAATTTTTTTAATAAAAATAAATAGTAACAAATACTAAGCAATACTTAAAAACAAAAAATAATGACATAAAACACATAGGACCCATTTGTTTTGAATATTAGAGTGACATAAGGAAGTGATATTAGGAAAATAGTACGTGAGACCCACCTTATACGTTGTTTGTTTGACATTTTATAGTCAGTACTATTTTGTAGGTCGTAATACCGACCCGCTATGAACAGTAGTTATAATGTCTTGTAGAAGGTCTTAATGAATACCACCTAGGGGGTGGTATCATATTCTTGCTATAAGTATTATAAACTAAAAAAACAGAAATGCCCTCCGGTACAATTCACATATAAAAGCCTAATCGCAATTTTTGACTTTTTAAAGGTTAAAATTGTCTTTTACATTGGTTAATTGCAATTGTTGACTTTTTTAAGTAGGTATTCTATAGATAATATTTGTGATAAACAAATAAGGAGAATGATGAGATTATAGTTTAACATCAGATATAATATACTATTAGATTGGAGTGAAATGAATATAAAACCTTATATCACATAAATTTTATACTCGAAACAAACATGCCCATAGAAAAAAAATTGTCTATATTTAGGAGAAGACTACACTACCCAAAAATATTTTTTAGTACCGTATCATCATGTACAAGTTTTGTAAATTTTTTAAAATTTTTAAAATTTATTTAAACCTTTTGTTAGAATTGATCTTAAAATTTGGAATTCATCTCAAGTACCTCAAAACGTTTTAAATTATCTTAAATAAATTATAATTTAAATCTTGTTGTAAATAAACCCTAGAACTTATATCTCAACTTATAAAATTTATAAAATTTGACGGTGTAGTATTGAATTTCTTTTTGAAGTGGTAGTCTCTCTAATATTTAGAATGCAAATTTATTTCAAAAAGAAAAAATAGCAAATTAATTAATAGAAAAAATAATACAGGAGGAGGAAAGGAAACGCAGTTGGCGATAATTCAATCTGAAGGGTAAGGTTAAAATCTGGAGGGTCGCTTAGAACTACTAAACGAGTGTATGACTTAATAATAAATACAAAATGATAGAGGGCATTCTCGCAATAAGCAAACTAATTAAGCTCCTCAGTACCCTATAGCAGCCTAGATTTACATACACTAGGCATAGATAGGTATATCTATAAACCCAGGTAAAAAAACAGATTGGTCGTCGTTGTCAACCCCATGAAGGATTTTTTTCTCTCTCTCTCTCCCCTGCCATGGACAGTGACTAATGATGGGGTTGAAGGCTCAGAAACTCTGAATCTATCAGAAGGGGAGGAGGGCCTAATAAAGAGCGAGATGTAGTGGTATACCAGTACTAATCAGCAGTGAGGACACTTGTAATTGATGAAAAAGCGAGTGTGACGTTCCCAAGAAAAAGCGAGTGTGTATAGCCTTTAGATATAGAGAGAGAAAACTAGAGAGCTGTATAGCCTGCATTGTTGCAGGTTTCGTTGCAGAGCTTGAAAGACTGTGTTTTAACTTTATCTTCTGAAATACTAGTATTTCTCTCTCTCTAAAATCTATAATGACCAAGAAGATAGGATAGATACACTCTCTCCCATACTGGGTGGTAAGGAGTCACTCAATGCTCACTGGTATTTAGCGGGTTTCTGCCAGAATGATGTGATTGAACAAGCAGGCTCTTGGGTACATCGTAAAAATATCCCATTTTTGTATGAACTTTCTTGTAAATATTCTCTCTTGTTCTTCCACTCCGTTGTCTGAGAATTTTCGCAATTCGATTGCGTCGTCGTTCGATGTCGGTGACCCACCTGGCTTTCGTGTTCTGCTTGTTCCTCGGAGTACGGTGACGGGTTGTTTCAAAGCATTTCCAGAATCAAATCTCTTCTAACTTGCCTGCATTTTTATGTAGTAGTGACCCGATTGTTCTTCCAAATCAGTAATGGCGTTTTGGTTTGACCTCCATCGAAGTCATTCTCTGCAAGTTCTGGTTTTTCTGGTGTTTCTCGTCTGTTTGAGCTTTGGTATCGTGGATTCAGAAGACGGTGAGTTTACGTGTCAAACCTTTTTGAGTTCACCCTTCTTTCTTTAATCCCGTTTTAATATTTTAATCAGTGTTTTTTAAACGTTCAAAAAAATATTGCTAAACTGTTTTGAGTTTCAACCTTATTCAATCACACTTACTATTTTAATCAGTGTTTTTTAAATGTTCAAGAAGATCAATACTGATTACCGATGCTTCTAAATTCCTTCTCTTTTAAAAAAAGTAGACTTTGGTAATAACGTCATTGCCGTTCAGTGTTAAACTCTGTTTTGTATCTATATTATTTAAAAAAGTTCATTGATTTTAAGCTTTTCTGTCGAGTTCTTCATGAGCTCATATACCATTCAAAGTTGTACTGGCAGCTCTTGATAGTAAGCCTTCCACCGGTTTGAGAGTTCATCATAACTCCCACTCTTCTCTGTCTGGGTGTGAGTTTTACATAAATGTATAATTATGTGTGTACATATATGGAGGAAATACTATATTCTGATTTTTCTTGTTGGGTTAAATCTTCGCTCTCTCTCTCTCTATCTCTCTCTCTCTCTCTCTCTCTCTCTCTCTGGGTGTGAGTTTTATGCAAAGGTTTAATTTTGTTAGTATATGTATTTGGAGTAAGTACTGTGTTTTGAATTTTATTGTTGGTTTAAAAAAGGGGCAACACTGTTGGAGATCAAGAAGTCATTCAGGGATGTGGACAATGTGTTGTATGACTGGACAGATTCACCATCTTCAGACTATTGTGTGTGGCGAGGGGTAATGTGTGACAATGTCACCTTCAATGTTATTGCACTGTGAGTCTTTCTCTGCAACTATTCCTCCGTTACCATACTTTTTCTATCTCTGTATATGCCTTATTAAATAAAGTACTTTTAACTGTGTCATAGTCTAATGTCTACTATTTTTGCTAATTTAGTTGTTTCTTGTCTTTTGGAATGCATTTTCCTTGATGGTCAAAGCTTGACTATTATTTACCCAAACAAAAATTCTTAACTTTTTATGGGTTGTTGGAAAACCTGCAGTAATCTCTCTGGATTGAATCTTGATGGGGAAATTTCACCTTCAATGGGTGACCTGAAAAGCCTACTCTCCGTGTACGGTGCTAGACTATCAACCTTTTGTACCATTGTTTGTGGGTCTTTTTCATTTGGGACTTCTTGTGCTTGGTTAATTCGTCATTTTTCTGCATGGATTGTTACACATCTGAAATGCAAGACTGTTTTGTTTTTGCTTTTTGATTGAACAGTGATTTAAGGGGAAATTGCCTTTCTGGACAGATCCCAGATGAGATTGGGGATTGCTCGGCTTTGAAAAGCTTGTAAGTTGTTTAATTCGGTCAAATGACAGGGTATGTCACTACTACACATTTCCATCAAACTGATCAAAGTACCAAGGTTTTAAGGCAGAGCAATGTCAAGGAAAATAGCTAAAAATAAATCTAAGCTACTTTGTTTATTGGGATTGAGTTAATTACAGCTACTGATCATGGTAGTAAAATAAAATAACAACTGATAAAATTTTGACATGTTGCTTGATGATTAGATAAGAAAAAGAAGATATGCTACATAGTCTTCAACTCAAGTTTTAATTGTGTTATTATCTAGTGATAAAATAATATCGTTTAGGTTGTCTCTTAACTCTAATTGTGTTGTTGTCAGGGACTTGTCATTCAACGCGTTGAATGGAGACATACCATTTTCAATTTCAAAGTTGAAGCAACTAGAATACCTGTAAGTTCACCCACCAAGAACATCCCATTGTCGTTCTCTTTTCAGACTTTATATCATTTGGTCTTCTAGTCCTTCATTCGACTAGTATTGGCTCCTCTGATGATTACATTTCAACGGGTGTTCAGGATATTGAAAAATAATCAGTTGATTGGTCTCATTCCTTCAACCTTGTCTCAGATTCCAAACTTGAAGATTTTGTAAGTGTCATTGCTCTATTCTTTTTTATTGTTGTTTTGAGTCTAATTTTAGAATCATTGATTGCACAGTACGGATATAGTAATAATATATTTTTTGGAATCATGATTTAATTAGGAACTTTCTGTCTTAGACTGGAATAACAATTATTACCATTCCAGTTCACATTTACTTTTCTTATCAATTTTAGGTCTCCCCTATTATATCTAGGATAAGAGGCCATAATATTCCCAGAGTTTCTATGTGTTGTCCTTTCTAGGCTTTTACTGTATCTCTGAGGTTTTTTTTTCTTATCATTATGTAATGAATTCAGTTTGGTATTTTGGTACGATGGCAAATGATGGTATCAACATGGTAGGCACTACTGGCATCTCTTTGTGCTCAAAGGCAATGTAGCAACGAGTGACTAAAATGCCTCAAACAAACTACATACTGTTAGAATTGATCAACAACGATAAAGAGAGTAGAGAAGAGAAAGAGAAAATATAATTAGACTAAAAGTTGGTATGTAATATACTCAAAGTAAGTCTTATATAGTAGGTAACACAACATAAAAAAAATGCCTAAACTACCCTTAATATTAATACTCTCAAATTCAAGATGTGGTGAAAAACATCAAGAGTTTGTCAAGAAGAAATTGAAAACATGCTATGGTGTGAGACTTCGTAAAGAAATCCACTATTTGCATGGTGGAAGGAAGAAAGAGGAGAGTGATGGTGCCCTGTTGAAGATGATGGCGTATAAAGCGATAAGTAATATTGATGTGCTTTGTGCGCTCATGGAAGACCAAGTTGTGAGCAATCTGAATAGCACTGGTATTGTTGCAGAATATAGGTAGGGGTGATAATCAAGCCTAGCTCGACAAGCATCACCATGCTCAAGCTCGGCTTGAGCTCGAATATCAAGCTTTATTTTTGGCTCGAGCTCAGCTTGAATGAAAAATGAAAAGCTCCAGCTTGGCTTGATTAAGCTCGTTTTCTGTTAGCAAGCTCGAATCTGAGCTCAAACTCGTATGAAGCTTGATCCAAAAATTCGAATTCAAGCTCGAGCTCGGCTCGTTTATAAACAAGCCTAAAATTATGTTCATATTTGGCTTGTTTATAATATTCGAACGAGTTTGAACGAGCCCAAAACGAGCCGAACTCAAGTCAAACTCGAGTAGCTCAGTTCGATTAATATCCTTAAATATAGGAGTAAGAGAAGATATCGAAATGCCAAGATTAGTAAGGAACCATCATAATCAGACTATCTCAACTGTAGAAGATGTCATAGCACGATACTCAGTTTCAACAGAAGAATGAACAATAGTTTGTTTCTTACTTTTTTGAGAAATAAGAGAATCTTTAAGAAAAAGACAGAAATTAGTGATGGACTTGCGATCCATAAAGTCACCAACTCAGTTAGTATCAGAGTATGCCTTGAGTTCTATAGATGAAGGGTGAGAAAAAGGTAAAATTTGATGTAGAGTACCATAGAGATACCAAAGAATATGAAGAATAGAAGCTCAATGAACGGAGATGGGTGAGGCAACAAATTGACTCACAATATGAACAACATAAGAGATATCCGGACGAGTGATTGTAAGATATACTGAACTTTCAACAATAGTGCAATAGAGTTGGGTTGGACAAGGGAGTACCATTAGACGAGGAGTAGCGAACATTGAGCTCCAAAGGTGTTTTATTTGTTTGATTATCTAATAAGCGAGTTTGTTGAATAATGTCAAAGGCATACTTGAATTGAGAGAGAAGATAGTCTTTAGGAGAGGAGGTAATTTCAATGCTCAAGAAATACCTAAGCTATCTCAAATCCTTCATCTCAAAATGATCTTGCCTCTGAGTTTTCAACAAGCGTATACTAGTAGTGTCGTCACCCGTAATAATTATATCATTAACATATAGCAAAAGAATAATAGAACTTGAGGAAGTAGACTATAAAAAGATAGTAGAATCATGATCATTGACACGAAAACTCAAGTCACACATAATAAAAGAAAATTTGGCAGACCATATCCTAGGGGTTTATTTAATGCCATATAAAGTACAGTGAACTTGACATACTTGACCAAGACTATAAGACAGTCTAGGAGGAGGTGTCATTAAAAACTCTTCACTTAAATCTCCATGAAAAAATGCATTTTTCATGTCCATTTGAGAAAAATTCCATTGGCGAATGGCAGCAACTGCAACCACGGTACGAATAGTAGTCATCTTTGCAACAGGGCAGAGATCTCATCATAGTTCAAACCATACTCCTGAGCAAAATCCTTGACTACTTATCGAGCTTTATATTGTTTCACAGAACCATTATATTTGGTTTTTCTCTAATAAACTTACTTGCAACCAATGGTGCATTTACCAGGTGATATAGACACAACACTAGCTCCCAATCTATGGTCTTATGTAAGGCAGACAATTCCTTATCAATAGTCTGTCTCTAAAGTGGATCAAGTAAAGCCTTCCAGTAGGAGGTAGATTTAGATAGAGAATGAATAGAAGGAAAAACAAAAGTCATGAGAATAACAATTATTACTCCAGCCAAACTTGTCTAAATATTTGCAAGAGCGCTGAGGATAATGCAAGGTATGATCCACAATGTTTAAACCTGATCGAGTGTGGCAGGGGGAGAAAGGGGAGGCATTGAATCCGTAGAAGAGATAGTTGGAGTCTTGCAAATATATGTATGCACAATAAGGGGATAAGGGATAGTCAACTCAAAAGTTGAAGTATCTGATACTGGTAAATCACTAACAAATGTGTCATGAGGAACATCAGTAGGAAAGGGATCAATGTATAGCAGGTTAGATTTATTCAGTGGAGAAGAACTAGATGGAATTGAAAAGAAGGGAATATGCTCCATAAAGACAACATGATGAGAGAGAATTTGTGGGTAATGGAATTACAATAATGATACTCTTTTTGACCCTTACCCTAACCAAAAAAGAAACATAAAGCTGAACAAGCAAAAAGTTTGGTACGAAAAATATTAGGGAGCAAAACAAAGCACGTACAACCAAACAAACGTAAAAAAAAAAATTTAGGCGGCTTACCACACAATTTTTCAAACGGGGAAACTCCTGATGTGAGAATAACAGGAATGTTGTTGATCAAATGAATTGTTGTAAGACCTGTTTCCTCCCAAAAATGAGTTAGGAACATATGCTAATAATAGAAGAGAACGTGTTGTCTGTTCCCTCGGCCTATGTTTTCTCTGAAAGTGCGGTATGTTAGATTAGTGCTCAACTCAGTGGGTTCAATAAGTGCTAGTTGATTGCAAATTCCAATCATAACTGAGTAGAATTCTTCTTTGTTTTTGTCCCCTTGACGTGCATCTTGAATCTCATACTCTAGTTGATACTTCTTTGCAAAATTAGATTGGACAACCCAAACACCACAACCAAAGCCACCAAATAATAAGAAGTCAAACACCACTTTTGAAGCCACTATAATAACACCATTGCTAAAGCACCCCAACAAAGTAGCCAAAGATCAAAGCAATCCACACAATGCACAAAGAAATTCCAAATACGAAGAAGACAACCCACAATAGTAGACGCCTACATTGGAAACCAATGGCGTCAAAAACCAGTGGCGATGGGGATATTGAAACCCTCGAATGGCCAAAATCAAGCCAAAAAATTCAGTCATGTAGGTATTTATAGTTTTGCGTATTATTCTAGGGATGAGTAGGTTGGATATTAATTGATGAGACGACAAGGGGAGTTCAAGCTACCATAGTAAATTCAAGTTAAAATTTTGTCATAATGGTTTTCACGGCACTAAAGAGTACAATGTGGATGCAACTTCGTGTCAAATCACAGCAGGTGCGGATATTCGGAAGAAGTATCAATGACTTTTTGACTTTGAACCCTTAAGATTTGTGCCACAAAGATTTATTTCAAGTACTTCCATGGGCAGAGAGAAGCATGAATAATAGGCCAATGGAAGTGAATCGAAGCTGACAAGAAAGCATAGCGGGTAGTTGAGACCTCACGAAGATAGCAATTATTTCAAGTCCTTGTTTAGCTGCTATATCCTTCTAAGTCACATTTGTAGTAGAAAAAGTGGGCATGCAACAAAGCCCAACAATAGAGTGAATCCAAAATTGCAAATGATGCAACAATTAGTGCAACAGATTATCTCAAGAAAGTAGAGCCACGGTATTAGGGAAGAGGAGTCCAATATATGTTAAACCAAGGGGCACTCTGGGGTCCTACCATTGAAAGGTACTGGCTTCAGCATATGGTGGAAGAGGTTATTGAGGGATGGGCAGCTGTATGTGCAAGTAAAGCTTTCATTGAGGGGATGGAATCAACTCAATAGAATTAGGTATTTTATATGACTTCTAAAGTGACCAAACGAAGTTAAAGATTGATTCAATACCGAATCCCAGATCCCTATAGACAACTAATGCTAGGAAGAATTTACCACCACATCCAAGTAATTTATATAAATTAGTGCTGGATGCGATTGATGTTTAATATAAAGTGGATGTGGATTGATGTTTAATATGAAGTGGATGTGGATAAATACCTGTATCCCAGTTTATTTAATAGGAACCCAAAGGGCGAGTTTTTCAAAAGGGGATGATATAGAACAGATTCAAAAGTTGGTTTGTTTTTATTTTTTTGGAATTTGAATTTAATTTGGAGCTATCAATTAGTATTCCTATTTCATGTCATTTTCTGTTTTCCTATTGTTTATGTCTCTTTTATTTTAAATTAGGCTTTTAGCCACAAGGCAAAGTTATCATTCTAGTCAATAATGTCACCATAGTTTTTCTCATTTATTATTCTTAGTGGATTCTAGGGTTTTGACTATTCAAAATACTTCTATCCAGGGACCTGGCACAGAATAAGCTGAGCGGGGAAATTCCAAGGCTCATATATTGGAACGAAGTTTTGCAATATCTGTAAGTGTATTAGTAGTTGATGTATCGAACTGCCTTGTCCTGGTGGCTTGGTGATTCATGAATTATGAACCCATTTTGTTTATCTACTCAACTTAGGGGATTGCGAGGGAACAACTTAGTTGGTACACTCTCTCCTGATATGTGTCAGCTAACAGGGTTGTGGTATTTGTAAGTTCTTGATCACTAGTTTAATTTTAATTCTCCTTTTCTATTTTCTGTTATAACAGGCCAATTGCTGATACCTACTAGTTTTCCTCTTTTTACAGTGATGTTAGAAACAATAGTTTGACTGGTACCATTCCTGAGAACATAGGCAATTGCACTGCCTTCCAGGTCTTGTATGTACCTCCACTAACATATTGTGGCCAACTTCTGGATGATACTTTTTGTGGTTAATTAGAATATCCTTATATATTTTGCTGATAGGGATTTGTCTTACAATAAACTGACTGGAGAGATTCCATTCAATATTGGGTTCTTGCAAGTAGCTACGTTGTAAGTATAAGCAATTCACTTGGGTATCTTGAGTTTGTGTTTGTCTTTAAATGGGAATGAATTTCTGGTGCATGCTAGATCTTTGCAAGGAAATCAGCTTTCAGGGCAGATCCCATCAGTCATTGGCTTGATGCAGGCACTCGCAGTGTTGTAAGTGCTTTACTATTCTTGTCATCTCAACTTAATGTCGCAACAGCATGGAATTCCTTTGACTTCTTTCGTTTAGATTTTCTTCTTACCCTACATGTGTCGCTATTTCTGTTGTCTTCAGAGATTTAAGCTGCAATACGTTGAGTGGACTGATCCCTCCCATCCTTGGAAATTTGACTTACACAGAGAAATTGTAAGCACAGCATCTGTGTTTTTGTCAATTTGTTGTATTTTACTCATAGGTTTTGTGTCTTCAAAAGTTATAAAGAACAGATAGCAGTAGGCTTTCTATTTAATGAATGTCCTTTGCCATCTCGCGTCCTGCAATTTTCATGTTTGTTATTAGTAGTTAAATATATAAGTCAAGGTATTGTCAAGTTAATTGAGCACTTAGTGTACAACTCTATTTATTTAAGACATCCACCTGTATGTCAAGTTTAATATTTTGACAGGATTTCTTTATGACAGGTATCTGCATGGAAACAAGCTGACTGGATCCATTCCCCCAGAGCTTGGGAATATGACAAAGCTCCACTATCTGTATGACACATTTTGTTGGCTATTTTCAAACCTCTTGTTATTTGGTGCTCTTGATTTTTCTTGTTAAAGATTTTCCAAACTGAAGCGGATGCATTTGGATGGTTTTCAAGTCAGGAGATACCTCATATTGAAGTTATTAGTTGATTATGTGATATACACATGATATACATATAGTCATCAGAACTGCCTGCTATTGCACACTTTTTTCAGGCATTATATATCATAACCCAATAATATATTCAACCCCCCCCCCCCTTCTTCTACTAAAAAGAATCTGTACTTTTGCACTGTTGAACTGGTTCATTAGGAGCACATCGCATGTCAGCAGCGTTGTAATAACTAAGAGTGCTACTTGATGTTTGCTAGTCATGCATATTCAGAAATATTCGCTATTCAATTGTTTCATTTTTGCCTTTGCAGGGAACTGAACGACAATCGACTCACTGGGCATATCCCTCCCGAACTTGGGAGGCTTACGGACTTGTTTGACCTGTATGTCCTGTTTCCCTAAAAGTGTTAATTGAGCTGGGGTCTGCTTTTCTTTATAAAGTTACTTACACTAAACGCTTGCAGAAATGTTGCTAACAACAACCTTGATGGGCATATACCTGATAATCTTAGCTCATGCACAAATCTCAACAGCCTGTAAGCATTCCACATCAATCTCCTGTTATGTTCCTTTTTACCTTTATTTTTAAAAATATTGTGTCTGTTGAGGATGGTCATTGACCCATAATTTGATGGCAGCAATGTGCACGGGAACAAATTGAATGGGACCATCCCTCCTGCATTTCAGAGACTGGAAAGTATGACTTATTTGTGAGTTCCACTCTTCAACTAAAGACTTATTTTGAAGATTTTCATGCAGTTTTGGTAGTACTAAATAATTTTTTTTTTAACCGACCTGCCAAATGGTTCAAATGGCACTGCATGTTTTTCTATTGGTTATGAGGATGGAAGATGCACCATTCATGTTGCCTAGATTCGTATTTGCTTCTGCCATTTGTCTTACAATTCTTCATTGGCTCATTGCAATGTCATCCAATCCGTCTATGATATTTGTTTACATTTTATCAGTCACAATTCTCGAGTGATTTGAGTGCTTGATGGCTTTGCTTATGCTTTTCCTCATCATCTCTAGGAATCTATCCTCTAACAATCTTATGGGTTCCATTCCAATTGAGCTGTCCCGTATTGGTAATTTGGATACTTTGTAAGTAGTAAATTGCTTTTTGTTGACTGTAATACTTCTACTACTTTTTAGTTCTTGAAATATGACTTGTATTTTTGGCCTGTTTTGGTGAATCAGAGACCTCTCAAGTAATAGGATTAGTGGTTCCATACCTTCTTCCCTTGGTGACTTGGAACACCTGCTAAAACTGTGAGTTTCACCATTTGGTGATTCCTGTTCAATAGAGTTTTCATCATATAGCTCACTTCCTTTCTTTTATGTGGTAGGAATTTAAGCAAGAATGAGTTGACTGGTTTTATACCAGCCGAGTTTGGTAATCTAAGAAGTGTCATGGAAATGTGAGGAAGTATTTAAATGCACGATTCTGTTTACTATTACGAGTTTTATTTTTCAGCTTCCAAGCTTGTGAATAATGCTTTTTCATTTCAGAGATCTGTCAAATAACAACATTTCTGGTCCAATACCACAAGAGCTTGGTCAGCTTCAAAATGTTTTATTGTTGTAAGTCTATTTAAGCTTAACATTAAGAATAATTCCTTTATTGTTTATTCTTTCTATTATAATCTCTTGATCAAAATAATAATTGCAGGAAAGTGGAGAACAACAATTTATCAGGAGATGTAATGTCTCTGGTCAATTGCCTCAGTCTTACGGTCCTGTAAGTTTGCAATGTAGTTAACATATTAACATGTAATAAAGTAAGACAACTAGAATTGATTGTGAAATCAAATTGTTTTTTGCAGAAATGTATCTTATAATAACCTGGTTGGGGATATTCCTACGGGCAAAAACTTCTCGAGGTTTTCACCAGATAGGTTAGATGATTCCCAAATAATTTGCCACTTGAGGATTTTCTCTTGTAATATCACAACCAAGCTGCACTCAACAATATCATCTGACTGAGTATTCCTATCTGGGCCTATTCCAACTAAACCTTTTTGTTCACAGCTTCATTGGAAATCCAGGTCTGTGTGGCTACTGGCTCAGTTCTCCATGCCATGCATCTCATCCAACTGAGCGAGGTACGAATTCCGAGCATGGTAGTTCTTTACTTCTTTTTTCATTGTTAGGTAGAAAACAAGCAGGCACAATTTTTCATGACTTTGTTTTTTAACAGAAGATGATGAGAGTGGAAGAGCTTATGTCTTAGAACTAGGGCTGGATATGACTTGCTATCTTGTCAGTCATCTATTGATTCTATAGACGTGTCTCAAAACCCATACTACTTGATCTAGTATAATGATATTATCTTTCGCCTCTCAAATTTCAATCATACAAATAAGCTATAGACTAGAAATCCTTTCGATTGTGAAGCTAATAAAAAGTCTCTGTAGGTTGAGTATGCACTCTTTTCTTTGCAGAATCTAACCATTGGCAATTTCCGGTGCATTTTGGCAGGAAATTTTTATTATTCTGCTCTAATGTAGCAAGAGAAAAAACTTAAATATGTAATGAATGACAGACATGAAGAGAAATTTCTATTCCTGACCAATAGTCATAGTCAGTCATTCTGTAGTTTTAGTGATAGCCTGCAGAAGATAGATTCTATTTCATACTTGATTATGAGCATGTTTGTAGGACATAAAATATGGGAAGAAGATAAGATCGCTTTAACAAATGACAAATGGTTTTATTACATTATATTTGCTGGAGAATTTTATCGTCTCCTTCATTGACAGAAAAACAATATAGTTTATTGTTTACGAATGAAAATTTTTCTTTGATGGTTGAAGGCAATTGCTCGGTCTGAAATGTGCTAATTCTTGTGCATCTCCCTTCTCTCTATTTTGCTGTGTGTGCAGTCACAATTTCTAAAGCAGCTATACTTGGGATTGCTCTGGGTGCCCTGATCATTCTTCTTATGATCTTAGTTGCAGCATGCAGGCCACATAAGCCACCATCTTTTATGGAAGGATCAATAGACAAACCAGGTTTTTTTTTTTTTTGGTGTATTTAACATTATTTGTGTTGAAAATGAGGTTTCATATGTTATTTCCACATACTTGATCTATGATTGAAGTTCCATGAAGTTGGTTCAATGCAGAAATGTCAGATATGTTAGCTTTAGGTCAACTCAAGGTTATCTGCTTTGAATCTCTAATTTGTAGATGACCTTCTTACCTGTGATAAATCCTCTAATTGGAAGTCCTTCTTTCCCTTTGCTCTTGTGTGCTTGTGAAGAACAGTTAATTATACATCACCAAAGCTCGTGATCTTGCACATGAACATGGCACTTCATGTGTATGAAGACATTATGAGGATGACTGAGAACTTGAGCGAAAAGTATATAATCGGTTATGGTGCATCAAGTACAGTGTATAAATGTGTTCTTAAGAATTGCAGGCCTGTGGCTATTAAGAAGCTGTACTCTCACTACCCCAATGCCTAAAGGAATTTGAGACAGAGCTTGAGACAGTCGGTAGCATCAAGCATCGTAACCTTGTCAGCCTCCAAGGATATTCTCTCTCCCCATCAGGGAATCTTCTCTTTTATGACTACATGGAAAATGGTAGCCTCTGGGATCTCCTTCATGGTGAGTGTTCCTAGATGTTTATGATATCAAACTCGTTTGTTATGCACATCGCGAACAATACAAGGAAATTGTATTTTTTTTTTTAATTGCTCTTGATTTTATCTCCACACACCATGAAGTAGGAGCCTATTTAGCTTTGCAAAAGCTAAGAAATGAATAAGGTGGAACAAGTGAGAGCGTCTCATGTGAACTGACTAATGTCCTTTTTTCTATGACAGATAATATTATCACCATAGAAGACGTTATGAAAAGTAGCTATAACAACTCAATCTTTGAATTTTCTGACACATCAATCCTTTGTGGTCCTTTAGCCTTGTACTGCAGAGATTTGAACTTAACAACTACTACTGATTTTCATAATCAAACTTACCTTTTTGAATGAATAGTAGCTCGGTGCCTTGTGATTAACTTTGTTACATGCATGATGCATGGCAATATGTTCTGGCTTCCTACATCATTCTTACATAATGTGTGCCTTTTAGGTCCTACAAAAAGGAAAAAGCTTGAGTGGGACACCCGTCTTTGTATAGCACTGGGAACAGCCCAAGGGCTTGCATATCTTCATCACGATTGCAGCCCCCGCATTATCCATAGGGATGTCAAGTCATCAAACATTCTATTGGACAAAGATTTTGAGGCCCACCTCACTGACTTTGGCATTGCAAAGAGTTTATGCATATCAAAGTCTCATACTTCTACCTTCATAATGGGTACCATTGGTTATATAGATCCTGAGTATGCCCGTACTTCCCGGCTCACTGAAAAGTCTGATGTCTACAGCTATGGGATTGTTCTACTCGAATTGCTGACCGGAAGAAAAGCAGTCGATAATGAATGCAACCTCCATCATCTGGTTAGTCCTCTAGCCTTTTACAAACACCAATTTATTATGGATAAGCAAAAGAAAGGAAGTCAATTCTATCTGAAAAATATTATTGTTACTGCAATAGATAAGAACATGAGTAAGATAATTATCTGATGTATTTAATTATCTTATTTCCTTACTGGTCATGTTTATGTTTTGTCTAGGAACTTCTAAATTGCATCTATAAATTTGAATTTAAATTACTTGTTGAAAATAGATGTTGTATGTGCTTGAAATTGTATCAATTCCACAGCTTCATTGTGTCTCCTGGTTTAGTTGTGTGCTTTTGTAGGTGACCTATTTTCATGTATAGCCCACTTAATGCTTCGTTAGCCACAAAGCATTGTAGATTTTGGTTCTGATGCTTTTAAATAGTACAGTTGAGAATTTCAAAATGGACCTAAAATGATGAGAGACTAGAAACTTCTTGAATACTAAAGAAATGGGATTTTAGAGGATCAATCCTGAATATCTTGAACTTGAAGCTAGAAGTTTAATTTTCTGAATTTTAGTACAATTTGAATTATGCTAGGTGGCTGGTTTGCAAAGCTGATATTTTGCTCACTTATAAACTTCTCAAGATGTTTAATAATTGTAGTAAACTTTTTGCAGGGAGAGATGCCTGCCTGTAGTGGGTTATTTTACGAGCTCAATAGCAGCATTTACTTGCCTTGTCATAGAATTCCTACTTCAATTTTATGAACTGTTTGGACTGAATGTAATTTGGTGTTTTAGATAATGCTATTTCATCTCATGATATTCCTCTATCTGTAACAGATCTTGTCCAAGACAGCAAACAACACGGTTATGGAAGCTGTTGATCCTGAAATCTCTGCCACATGTAAGGACCTTGGAGAAGTAAAGAAGGTTTTCCAGCTTGCTCTCCTATGCACCAAGAGGCAGCCATCAGAGCGGCCAACTATGCATGAAGTTACACGTGTCCTCGGAAGCCTTGTGCCGTCCCCATTCCTAAACAATCAATCCCAGTCCCTCCTTCACCACTCCTATCCGCTAAAGTCCCCTCCTATATGGATGAGTATGCAAATCTCAAGACTCCCCATTTGGTGAACTGCTCCTCCATGAGCACCTCAGATGCTCAACTCTTCCTTAAATTTGGAGAGGTAATATCTCAGAACAGTGAGTAAATGTGGTTTTGAAGTCTCAGAATGTGAAAAGAAAAAAACATCTCAATATTGTGTGGGGGAAATATCAAGATTTGGAAATTGTGTATAAAGATCTAGTACCAATTATTGTAACCAGGAAGGTGAAAAAGGTGGACAGGCTTTTACTAACAAAATTTCAAGTGTAGTATCCAATTCATGTGACTCTTCTGTACTGTGTATTAAATTATGGTAATAGTCCTGGCATCTGGTTTTGGGACCACTAGTTCTGCATCTGGCATGGCTGCCTGGTAGCTTTGGGGCTCACACTCTGAGGCAAGTGCAGCAAATCATTTTTCCAGCAATAATGCATCGTGGAGCCTAGCTCAGCCATATCAGTACTCTTGTTTGAATGGTTGATTTACCATGGAAAACTGCATTTGTTAAACACATGCTGTTCTAAAGGCTGATGCACCTTGCAGTAAAAGAGCAACTTTATTTGGTATGACACATGATATACTGTAGATAGGGGTGTTAATTGAACTGAGTTTTGTGAGTTTGAGCTTAAGTTAGTCGAGTTTATTTTTTTAGACTAGTTTAAAAAATCATTTTAGTTCAGCTCATGTAAAAAACGTAAAAAAATGAGCAGAGTTTAAATAGTTTAATTATTTTACATAGAAATGAGCTTTTTAGGTTTGTTTTTTTAAATGTATTTTAAAAATTATTCAAGTTCAACTCGTTTAAAATACGAGTTGAGTTTGAATTGTATTTTATTTGAGTTGACCTAGAGTAGCTCGTCTCAATTAATATTCTTAGTTGTACATGTGTAATCTCGGGAGTGAGATTTTTTTTAATTTTTTTCTTTTGTTTTTTGGTAAGTTAAGATAAAAATTAAAAGAAAAGGTATTAGTAGCATTGCGGAGCGCAGGAGTCAGTAGTGCTATATCATTAACTAGCCAATGAAGACCATGATAATCGAAGGATTCGGAGAAGATAAGCTGCCGTAGCCTAATCTTTATGTCAGAATAGCTGAAAGTTGGTATCCTATGCTATCCTTGCTAGTACGCAATTTGGGAAAAGGCTCCAACTCCTGTAGCCATTTGCTCTTTTGCTGCCTTGGCATGTATGGCCCTGCTAGAAATAGTTGACACGGTGGAAATTTTTTTTTCCTGAAGGACTCTTTCTTGACTCACTGTAGCTCTAATACCAAGAAGTCCTTGAGAGGAATCTGTCTCACTGTGAGTGGTAGCGAGCCATTGTATTCAACATTTATAGCGAAAAGTACAAAATACATGTGACCCATTTGATGGGTATGTACATAATAACAAGAAATAGATTATGACAAGAAAATGTGATCAAGAGTTATCACGATGTTTGGATTTATCTTAAAAGCCATAGTGGTAGAAGTTTAAATCGGTGCTCTCAACAAGGGCGGAGCCACCTTATGCCTGGGGCCACATGCCCACTCTCAAATTTTTTTTTTTTAAATTACTTATATATATTTTAAGTATTTTTTTAATATATTAAATTGTGCCCATCATATTTTTGATCAAGACCGGAAAATACATGATATATCCATGAGTTTACTTATAATTTTAACATTTTTTTAGTAATTATCACTGACATAATAGATAATGTATTTTATTGTGTAATCGAATGAATGATAAATAACTAAGTAATAATGTGATTATGGATATAAATAATAATAAAGTTAATGCAAGACTTTCAACGTATAACAATTCATTGAAATCAATTCTAAATAGTTTTGATTAGCCTTTGTTTGGTAAAAAGATATAATTAGCCTCTCTTTTTTTATTGTGACTTATTTGTATCTACTATGCTTAGCTATTTTAGTCTTTTAAGTTCAATGAACTTTTAAAATTAAATAGGATATAATTAAATATAAATGCATTATTCTATTTATATCAATAAAAAAAAACTAAACTTGTTAAAATATACAGTGCCCACCCTAAAACAATTTTATGGTTCCGCCTTTGGCTATCAATGTCATAATAAAACCAATAACTGACTTATAGAATTCATACAAGACTTACCTTGAGGCATGTCTTGTATTTTGATAATGATTACTTTCATGATCTAAGTTGCTTTCTTGATCTTGGTTCTTTTGACTAACACCTTGTTTAGTGTAGTGTCTAACTTTCTATGTCAAAAGTTTTCTATGTGATAATATAGTAGAATAGTATATATGTGTGCCTTTGTATTTTCTTTCGTCACTCAACCTTATGTTTTGCCAAGTGATGGTATGCCAAAGCCATTGTTCAAGGTGATGAGCGAAAAAAGGAGACTCTTGAAGCCCTTTATGTAGCTTCATGATTACCTTCCATCAAGGAATTCTATTTATTATTTTACTTCATATCTTCCCCCAATGAACCATGATAATTAGATTCCTAGTGTTGTATCCTTTGAACTAGACATTGAATTTGAGAAGCCAATGAAACTTTGACGATAAATCAAGTCATTCATGTATGTAAATATAGGATATGTACATAGAGTAAATAAGGAATACTAGAGTGCATATACGAAATCAAAAGGTCACCTCTAAAGTTCACAAGGGATACAAAGACTAAGTACATTATGAACATGCATGTTCATGAACCAAGGGAATGTTTAAGAGAAATTGTGTTCATAGAAAAAGGATACTAATATGGCCAATAAAACCACTTATCATTTCTAACATTTTCCCACTTGGCCGAAAGACCACATGATTGCAAACCCTTTTCGGATACAACACAATGGTACCAATACATGTTCTAATTATTTTGTCGTTATGGTTTTTATTTTATAAGTTAATTAAATAACTTACTGATGCAGATCATGGCCGTTATTCACCATTAATCTGACATACTCCCTTCCATGCACCACAATCATTAACAACTTAATCAATCAAGTCTTAAAGAGGAAAATTCTAGTGTTTTTTTACACCTAGTTTAACTTTAATGCCAATTAATCATAATCATATTCATATTAATCCAACCATAACTTCGCAAAGTTTTTTTTTGCAGAGTTCGAACGTTAAACATAAAGACAATTTTTTTTGAAGTCTTTCCTTTCAAATTACCGAAGGTTTCTCTCTTTTTCTCTTCCCAAACTCCCACCCACCCACTCAAAACTCTTCCCTTGTTAATATTTGTTAACAAGATGCAACTTAAATGAAGGAACTATGTAAAATTTGAAATAGAAAACAATATGGCTCCTTCAATCATGTAATCAAATGGTTATTGTTAGGCCTAGATTTTTAAATTGGTAATTTCATGACTTGTATCAATACTCCAATTATACATTAGTGACAATATCGATTGGACAGAAAGTGCAAGCTGTGACATCCCAAAATTCGGGGGTGCTTTCTCAACCCGCTGATTATCCATCAACCCGTGAAAATATAAGTGAGTACCGTATAATTCGATACCACATCGTTGCACCCCAAGCACAGAGATCATAACCAAAATAAACTTTGGGCAGAGTCCCCTTTGTATAGGAGCCCTACTCAATCCGTAACCTGTACACATATCAACCATACAACCATTCCAAGATCCACATCCAAAATATAAGCTTATTATTATTTATTTACATCAACCATAGAAGTGCGCTCAAGATGTGAGGGGCCATTAGTGTTACATTTTTAAATTTTCAAGTTTTGAAAAGAGGTATTGGTACCTCGTGTAAGTGGTACCGACACTTGGGTCTTCTGTTTGTCAGGTACCGGTACCTATAAGCATTGATGCCAGTACTTTGGCCCACTGTCTGCAGAGTACCAGTACCTAAGGCCAAGATACCGGTACCTGAGCCCATTGGAATCCAGGTACTGGTACCTGTAAGTCTAGGTACTAGTACCTGGATCATCCGCTAGCATCGTACCGGTACCTATGAACCTAGGTACCGGTACCTGAGCCTAAATTTTCCTCAATCCTTCCAATCTTCAATCCTTAACCATCCAATTTCGTACAACATTTAACACATTCATTCATTAGATTAAAACATTGTCCAATGGAGTCCCATTACATGCTTTATTACCAATATACAAGTTCAAAACAAATTTACATATTTGATTTATAAAATGCATTTCGAAAGCCACATTCCCGCTTCGTCATCAACAAGGACCCAAATAAGGGTCACCCACTAGCGCTTGTCCAACACCAAAAATATATTCCCATAAAGGGTGAGTTATGCTCAATAGGATACTTCCTAAGGAGGCTACTCCCCAACCCAAATACATATGAAAAGGTCACATGAAATTCATCACATAATCATTCATTCAAGAATATACATTTTATAAATGAATGCTACACCTTTCATGTCATGCCATGATGATGGAACTCAAACATGAAATACAACCCCGAGCTCTTTGTCGGCTCTCATAACACATGCAATGCAATGCGTATGAGTCTGGGCATTCCAAGACACCCCCGCCATAGATGTTAGACATATAATGACCATTTTAAAAAATATTTGTGTTTTTCTTGGGGTGGGTATTTATGGACTTCAGCCAATAGGTACCCAACAGACATGGTATCTATAGACTTCTCACAACAGCTCTGCATACGTCAACACACTTTATGGACTTAATACCAACGAGAATGCATATCCAAAATTACAGGGTCTTGCACCCAAGGGAGAATCTATCCCTTATTGCTAACCCTGACATCTATTTTCAATGTAAGCACCTTAATCGAACCTCATTCCATGTATTAAATGCCCAGGCTTTGGGACATTTATTACCTTTCACTTTCAAGCTCTCATGCATTAAATGTTGTCTCATCAAGGGAAGGGTGCATTAAATACTTGCTTTCCCAAGTCGTGTGTCAGCAAGGGCATTTTGGTCTTTTTGTCTCTGATCTGACACAATACGCCACGTGCCCATTCCCTTTTGGTTGAGTCTTCTGCTTTCTTGTGTCTCCTGACACTATTTGAGTAAGACGAGATCATGATGGCTAGTCTAGTCTAGCCTAGGCTAGTGATCTCTCCATCTATAGCCCCCTGCAGGAGCAGAAACGCCCCCGCGGATAGATACACCTCGGTGCCAAGGGACTAGCATGATTTAGGACCGATATACTCAAACTGTCGAGGAATACGTGTCGATCCATGGTGGTTTGGGGATCCTTGATCCCTGTGAATAGCATCCTCGGGGCAGGGGGGTTGGAAACCGACGAAGATGTGTCGGAATCAGAGCGAGAGAGTCTTCATTGACGCCGAGTACACGTGTCATCATCTGGGAGTGTCTGAAAAAATTCCATCAACTACCCCCCAGCCTTCGATCTTCTGATGCCGAGGACACGCATTGTAAGGAGATGAAGGGTTCTGCAACTGCCCTAACCACTCCATTATTGCTTCCAGCTGTTTTCCGTCGCTTAGGAGGTCGTACGCATTAAATGCGCCTCTTCGTGCTTCGTGCCCAATGATGGGGATGAGTACTATATAAACGGGCTCTCTTTCTCTTTCCCACACTTTTACCATTTCGACCTCAGAGAGCTTTCGCCTGAAACTTCACCAGAGACCCCCTTTGTCATGTCGTCTACCAATCAGTCATCACCGGAGTTTAGACCAGCAAACCCCCTCTTGCTTCTGAACCTTCTCGAGAAAGGAACCACTCCAAGTCCTTCAGAAACCTTCGTTTCGCATTCTGGTGAGTCCTTGCATCTTCCTTCTTTCTGTCCTTCTGGGTTTTTGTTTTTCATTCTCCGGTAACCAGAGGTGTTTCTGGTTGTTATCGTTCGACCAACCCTTAGGAAACCCCTCGGGGATCTTCGTAGGAAAACTCTTTTTGCTCCCCCTTTATTTTTTATTTTAATTGGAAATGCCCCGACGTCGCCCTGCCACCGAGGATCCCCAGGCTAGTTCCTTGAGGCCAGGGAAGTACAGAGTGAGGGGAGACCAGCAGATCGATAGGTTTAGGGCCCGGTATCACATTCCCCAAAACGTAGGTAAAAAAGATTACGACCCAATTTTGCATAACAGTAATCTCGGGGTCGAGGATGAGATGCCTTTTTACACCAAAGCAATCATAGAGGGTAGAATTAGGTTCCCTCTGCCTCCTCTACTCCTCCAGTTCCTTTCCCATTTCAATCTCTTCCCTGGGCAGTGTTGTCTTAATGTTTTTAGGATAATAATAGGGTTCCTAGAGCTTAATAACCATCTCGAGATAAACGTTGGGCTCAACGATATCCTCTTTTGCTACTCCCTGTTGAGGGTCATGCCTCAGCAGAATTTCTACCTCAAAGTCAGGAATCCATCCATATACCTAGTAACTCACCTCCCTGACTCGGACAAAGGGTACAAGGATGACCTCTTGATCTTCAGCGGATCTTGGAGGCGGGGGACCGGTCCCGAGTACGATGGTCTGAGGTGCCCCCTTGAATGGAGAACGACAAGTACGTTGGCTTCTTCGAGTCCAGTTTTTTACTGTCCTTAGGATATTTTGCAAGTGTTAATAACCTTTTTTCTTGTGCAGACGTCTCCACCCAGGAAGTCGCCCCTCCTTCTCGGTCTTTGGTACACTTTACCGACCTCATAACTGTTTGGAAGTTTGTTGGCAACGACAGGTTTGGCCGGGCCGCTCATCTTCTGTTGGACTACACAGCAGGGTACAAGAAGTTTTCACAGCTCCTCCAACCTTTTAACCCTTCACAGTGGTCTGAACTCTTTGATCAGACAGCGCAACAAGAGGCTGAGCAGAACTTGGAGGAAGACCCTGACAGGGCTACTGAGGCGGAAGTAGAGGGCGCCTTTGTAGTTGAGGAGTTCGGGGCCAAAGAGACTTTTGTTCCTTCGCACGTCGAGGTGGGTACTTCAGGGAGAGATTCGTGGCCGGACTTTAACATACTCCAGTCCCTAGACGCAGAGGACACCTTTGAGGTAGCCATGTCACACACGCCCCGCATAGATCTGGGTTTCCTGAGGTAAAGGCAGGCCCTCACCGCAGGGAGAGGGCGGGGGTCAACCAGCAACGCCCATCAACAGGGACCAGCGCCAACCCCCATCCTCGAGGGCCACTGGTCGGGGTCAGATGCGTGACCGAGATCCCCAAGTTGACGAGGAGAGAAGGACCAAGTAAAGGCACGACGGGCCTGGTAGGGGATCCAGGGATCCCTCCACTCAACAGCAAAGTGGGAGGGGCTGTGGGTTACCCCCTCCACCTCAACAGCAACAACAACAGCAGAGACAACAACAGCAATAGCAGCAGAGACAGACTCCACCTCCCCCGCCACAGACAGTGGAAGCTGCGGAGTGGAACCTTTGGGCTACTGATCACATGAACTAGGTGATCAAGGTCAACGACTCCATTTTGCAGGACCCCCATGTCGCTAATGTGGTGAGCGAGACGCTCCACTTCGAGGCCGACATGGAGGCTCACAAGGGGCGGACAACAAACACGTTGTTTCGTTCCATCATTCAAAATTTCCTGGTGATAAGTTCATCCTTGATTTAGCCTTTCCTTACTGTATCACCCACATATTGACCAATTTCTTTCCCTCGCAGGCCACCCAACAAATCTCCATAATCGCTGCGCGATACCATGCAGCTAGGATGGACCTCCAACGGACCTAGGAGTAAAAGGAAGAGGTTGAAGGAGCCCTGGCCAGTGCGAAGGAGGACGTGGCTGCCAGGGACTCCACCCTCGCGAACCAGGCCACTCAGATTGAGCAACTACTTAAGGATAGCGAATTGGCGAAGGTCAGTGCTGAAAAGCTGAGTGCCGCCTTGGTCGACGCTGAGAGGAGGATTACACAGCAGACGCAACGGCTCTCTGTGGCCGAAGTGAGGACTGTCGAGTCAGAGGAGAACTGCCTGAATCTGACCCAGGAGCTGGACAGGATCAGGGCGGAAGCGGATAATAGGAAGTTTGAGGAGCAAATCCGAGAGGAGTTTTCCGATGACATACTATCCGCCCTTAAGGAGAACAACAAAGAGTTCTTCAAAAAGGGATAGGATGAGGCGCTCCGAGCCGCCGGTGTCCTTCCAAACTCTCCACTTTTCCAGATGCACAACTACGTGTCATCGGCGGAGATGGCGCAGGGCGAGACAGAGATTGCTGCCGAGGGTGCGGCCTCAACGCCGATGCAAGTTTTGGCAGACCCATCTGAGGTAGTAATTCTTATCCCATCCGATGAGGCCCTGTCGGAGTCGGTCCCTTCTCTTCCCGAGTCCAACATTCCTCAGACCCTGTCTGCTGCTGATTCTGCCCCAGCTCTGTCTGCCCCAGAAGCTGCTCATCCCTTCTGCGTTGATTCTCCTTGCAACGACGTGTTGGAGATGCCTGGGGTCAGATGAAAAATTCTTCTTTCTTTTTGAATTGTACATTTTCATTTGAATATGTATTTTCCTTCTTGTCCTTGTAGCTCTCGGGGACGCAAAGCCCCGCTTTTTGGAATGAATAGCTCATCTTCCACTATTGAGCACTTGCATTTTTTATTCGTTTTTTTTTGTCGATGTTGTAGTAACTATTGGTATCAAAATATCTTCATAGCACTGACACCCGGGGAGCAATCTGGCTAATCTGCCCGATTGGTTAAGCTTCATCATTTCTGTGTCATACGCCCCCTCGGGGTAGTGTCCTCCCCAAGGGTTTGTTCCTTGGACTGCCTTGATGGTCTTTCCCTCCCAGGAGGCTTGCTTCTGATTTTACTTTGGAGGCGGGAGTCCTTGAACTCTGCTTCCAGAGCCTTACCCTTTCAGGAGGCTTGCTCGTTATTTTCCTTCGGTGGCAGGAGTCCTTGAACTCTGCCTCCAAGGTCTTGCCCTTTCAGGAGGCTTGTTCCTGGTTTTCCTTCGGAGGTAGGAGTCCTTGAACTTTGCCTCCAGGGCCTTGCCCTTGTGATATTGTCATTAATGATACTGCCATTAATAAGTGCTGAGAGAGATAATACTCAAAAATAGTACTTCTTCAGATTTATCACATTCCAAGGCCATAGTACAGGTTTTCTCTCATATCTTCTAATCTATATGATCCGGAGCCCCCCACTGACACCACTTTGTAAGGTTCTTCCCAGTTAGGTCCTATCTTTTCATCTGCTGGGTCTCAGGTATTGGCCGTCACCTTTCTGAGGACCAGATCGCTGACTTGAAAATCTCGGGTCTTGACTCTTTTGTTGTGAAGTCTGAAAATTCTTTCCTGATATTTGGTCATTCTCAAGGCAGTCATTCCCCTTATTTGCTATGCCAGATCCAAATCCAGGCCAAGTTATTGGTTATTGCCCCCTGTGTCGAAGGCTTGAGTCCTTATGGTTGGGAGTCCTACTTCCAGAGGTATGACTGTCTCCACCCCAATTCCAGGGAGTAGGGGGTCTCCCTTGTTGAGGTCCAACAGGTAGTCATGTATGCCCACAGAATGTTCAACAATTCATCTGCCCATCTTCCCTTGGCTTTTTCCAATCTCTTCTTGATCCCGTTGACGATCATTTTTTTAGAAGATTCTGCCCATTGGCTTGGGGGTATGCAGGGGTAGAATAGAAATTACGGATCCCGAGTTGCTCACAAAAGGATTTGAAGCGTCCACCAGTGAATTGAGTCCCGCTATCTGATACAAGCGCTCAGGGAACCCCAAATCTAATGACTATGTTTCTCCAAACAAACTTTTTAGCATCTATGTCTCGGATGTGAGTCAATGGCTCCGCCTCAACCCACTTAGTGAAGTAATCCGTTGCTATAATCAGGAGCTTCTTGTTCCCAGGAGCCTTAGGCAGGGGTCCAACCAAGTCGAGCCCCCACTGGGCGAATGACCAAGGGCTGATTAATGGATGCAAGTCCCCTGCAGGCAATTTGATTGCCGGGGTAAACCTCTGACATTGGTCGCATTTTTAGACATAGGCTCACGCGTCCCTCTGCATTCGTGGTCACCAATATCCCTTAGACATGATGCGGTGAGCCATGGATCGTTCCCCAGAGTGCCCCCCACATATTCCTTCATGCACTTCATAGATGAGGTCTTCCACCTTGTCCTCTTGAGAACGACCTTTGGTATAGCTTATGATCCGGGGAGACCCAAAATCTCGGGGCTTTGAACTTTATCTTTCTGGCTTCTCTCGCACACTCGGGGAGGTCCCTTGTTACCAGGAACCTGACAAAAGGATCAATCTAGCTAGGCCGCTTGTGTGCTTCCTGGACGGCCATCACCTCGGGAGTTTTGTCTATACTGGAATTGGGAAGATACTCTCTAGTGATCTTGCGCGGCCGAGAGGAATTCAGCGCCAAGGCTAGGCAAGCAAGGGCGTCGGCATGCGCATTCTTATCTCGAAATACTTGCTTGACCTCAATCTTTCTGAACTTCCAGATCACAATTGTCACCTCATGATGGTAAGCCTTCATCCTCGGGTCTCTTGTCTCGAACTCTCCATTAACTTGGTTGACTACCAACATGGAATCGCAGTGGACGACCAGGTCTGTAACCCCTGCCACCTCGGCTAACCGAAGCCCTGAGATGAGAGCTCCATACTCGGCTTCATTATTGAATGCTTTGAACCCCAGCCGAACGGCCTGCTCGGTGATCACTCCAGTCGGGGAGGCTGGCAAGATACCGATTCTGGACCCTTTACTGTTGGAGGAACCGTCCACACATAAAAGCCATAGCGGTCCCTTATCATTCTTCGAGGACGTTATGCCAGGAGAGGGTGGCCATTCCGGGACGGGAGGTCCCCCAAAAAATTCTGCTATGAAGTTCGCTAACACCTGACCCTTTATAGCAGTTTGAGGTTTGAAGTGGATGTCATGTTCTCCTAACTCCACTGCCCACTTGGAAATCCTTCCAGAGAGATCTGCCTTTCTCAAAATGGCTTTTAAGGGTTGATCAGTTAGGACAGTAATTGGGTGTGCCTGGAAATAATGCCTTAGTTTTCTTGCAGCTGTGACTAAGGACAGAGCGAGTTTTTCCAGGGGTAGGTATCTTGTTTCTACGTCTAGTAGTGCTTTGCTCACGTAATAAACTGGTTTCTAGTGGCGCTCATGGTCATGAACGAGTACCCCACTGATGGAAAATTCTGATACGGATAAGTATAAGAAAAACATTTCTTCTTGAATAGGGACGGATAGGGTCGAGAGAACCCTGAGATATTCCTTAATTTTCGTCAGGGCGTCTTCACACTCCAGGCTCCACGTATCCTTTTCGGCCCTTTTGATGGCCCCAAAGAAGAATTTACATTTGTCTGAGGAGCGCGAAATGAAATGATTAAGCGCTGCCAACATCCCCGTGAGCTTTTGGACTTCTCAGACCGTTTGGGGACTCCGGATGTCCAGGATCGCCTGAATCTGATCCAGGTTAGCTTTGACTTCTCGCTGACTTACCAGATATCCGATAAATTTGCTGGACTCTACTCCGAAAACACATTTCGCCTCGTTTAGCTTCAGCCCATACTCCCTGAGGGTGGAGAAAGTATCGGCCAAATCCACTAGGTGGTGACAACTCCTCCTACTTTTAACCAACATGTCATCGATGTAGACTTCTATGGTGTTGCCGATCTGTCTTTTGAACATCCGATTCATCAGCCTTTGGTACATAGCTCCAGCGTTCTTCATCCCAAATGGTATGACTTTGTAGCAGTAAACTCCCCTTGGAGTGATGAATGCCATTTTTTCTTGATCTGGAGGATGGAGAGGGATTTGATGATATCCTGCCCTGGCATCCAGGAAGCCCATGCGCTGATACCCGGCAGTGGCATTTACCAACTGGTCAACCTTTGGTAGGGGGTAGTCGTCCTTGGGACATGCCTTGTTCAAATCAGTGAAGTCTACGCAGACACGTCATTTTCCCATATTTTTCTTGACGCAGACCGTGTTTGATAACCATTTTGGGAACTGCACCTCCTGGATAGTATTGGCCTCCAGGAGCTTATCGACTTCCTCGTTCACCGCCCGAGCGTGATCTGGCGCCATGCACCGTGGGTTCTGCTTTATTGGCTTACGTGCCGGGTCCACATGTAGCTTATGCGTGATTACTTCGGGGTCTACCCCTTTCATTTTCATTGCATTCTAAGCGAACACGTCTGTATTTTGCCTTAAAAAGTCGGTCATCTCTTCCTGTTCGGCTGCAGGCATTGCGGAGCCAATCAGGAAGTATCTCTCATCATTACCGTCTACTAAGAACACCTTCCGGAGGTCTTCTACTGATCGGTCCGTCGGGTTAGTCCGAGGGTCGTCCACTCCTGGACACTGCTTGACAAATTTTCTTGTTGTTTCCTAACCTATAAACATCACCTTTTAGCATGTATAGTATATGAATAAAGGGGATTGTCACTCTCCTAGGGATGATGTCAAAAGAAAGGGCAACGGAATGGTGGATGAATAAGATTTCAAATGTGAGTATGTGTGAACAAAAGTGCTCCCCAAGCACATGGAGACTTTTGCGGATCGTGTTTTACTTGGTTGTATTCCAAAGTCGTTTCCACGGGGAAGGAAGTAAACCGAGGGAAAGGTGATTTTGGGAGAAAGAAAGTGTAAAATCTTTGATTGTTGGAAGTTGTTTGGTGAAGTTATTTTTATGCTAGTAAAATGAGAAACAAATGTTGGCAAATCCAAGAGGTCACTCCAACAGGAATACCGTCTCAACTCGAAACCCTCCTCCAATAGAGCATGAATGAACGATTGATTCGAGGGAAGCTAGGGGTAAGATTGGTGAGTATCTAAGCATAAACCGTGACTAGGCCTACGGAATATCAAAGACTCACCAAGTTATCCACCCTCAATCCAGTCAAACCGAACCATTGAACTCTGAAAGAGGGGAGGAGAATGAGTTGAAATGGTATAACCAAGTGGTGGTTCCTCTTGGTTTTGCCAACTAAGAGATTTAGCTATTCATGCTTAAAATAAAGACAACAATATGATGAGAAGACATTATGAAAAAATAAAGACTAAAGCTAAGCCTAAACGAATTGCATAAATTTAACTTCCGGATGACCACCTCTTACAAAAGATTGTATGAGAAACTACTCACTCTTCATAGCTTTGTTAAAACTAGAAAATTGAGTGATGCTCATCCCTCCAAGTATAGGAGTTACAAGGTAACACATTTTACACAAGGAGCCGATCTTCGACAAAGAATGAGTGAATCACGTTCCACCCTTCACGGCTTTGGTAAAGCTCTAGAAAAGTGAAAGAGTTTCACTCCTCTAAGGGAAGATGGAAGCTCAAGCAATGGAAGTAAAAGAAAGCAATAACATAATAAAAGAAAGCAATACTTAAAGTAAAAGAAAACAATAAATTTAAAGGAAGCAAGAATACAATAAAAGAAAACAACACTTAAAGAAAGCTATAAGCAATAAGAAAAGCAATTATACTTTTGGAGGGTTTTTCACTACCAAAAGATGAATGTTTTACAAGTCCTAAGGGGTGGTATCTATAGGCAACAAGGGAGGGTGAAAGTCTTGTTAGGTGGCCTTGAATCTTGTTAGGTGGACTTGAAAAGTCTTGTTAGGTGGCTTTGAATCTTGTTAGGTGGACTTGAAAATCTTGTTAGGTGGCCTTGAATTCTTTGATCCCCCTTTGTTTTGAGCTTTACTGCATTTGGCACCCCAGTAGTTTGTAGCTTTAATGTAATTGACTCCCCAGTAGTTTGTAACTTTGACGCACAAAATCCTGAAAAAAATAATAATTAATGCATTATCCTTTATTCACACACTAATTCTAATTTGATTTATTTTAACTAGTTTAATTTTATTCAACTAACACAAGTTACCTATTAAATTATGCCTTAATTATGGTTAATCAGACGCCCAGACTGTGATTGTTATTTTTCCAAGATTTCCTCCGGGGCGCACCCCCTCTCTTGGATGAAAACCCCCGCTCTCACAGCCGAGTGAAAATAGTTTTTTGCGGACGCTTGGTCCCCTCGGATCTCCATTATTCCCTCCAGTGTATTAAACTTCAATTTCTTGTGATAAGTGCAGTGCACTGCCCCCAGCGCATGCAACCAAGCTCACTCCATGATCACATTGTAGGAAGAGTCCGTATCAATCACAACAAACTCAGTGTGGATGATGAAGAGACCCATGATGACAGGCAATGTAATTTTGCCTATGGGCAGGGCAAACGAGCCGTTAAATCCAATGAGGGGCGTCCTCACCTTAGTGAGGTCTTTGAGGCTAAAGCTCATCTGCTTTAAGGTTTCGGAGTACATCACCTCCGAGGAATTCTCGGAATCTACCAACACCCTCTTGACATCGAACTTGCCTATTTTCAGAGTTATGATTAGGGCGTCGTTATGGGGAGTCACCACGCCTGCCAAGTCTGCATCAGAGAACGTGATACCCGACTCGCCAATCATGGCCTCTTGCTGGGCGGGCCTCCATCACCCTCGACAAATTTTCTTGTAAGGGCTATCCTCTTGAGATCGAACTCAAGCTCCTTGGATGTTGGGCGATCTAGCGGGCACACATGGATCACGTCTATAACATTTGTCTTGTGCCTCGGTCGGGGCAGGGGCATGTCCCATTTTTAACTTGGGTTCGATGTACTCTTTCAAGTAACCGTCCTGGACCAGCCTTTTCAAGAAATATTTGTACACTCTGCAATCTTCGGTGCGATAGCCGAAATCCCGGTGATAGGAGCACTTCACATTCTGATCACGGGTGGAAGGATCACTCTGCATCTTGGGCGGCCACTTGAAGAATGGCTCACGCTTGATTTTATAAAGCAACTTGTAGATAGATTCCTTGAACACAGTGTGAACACCCTTAAATGCCCCTCCTGGAGGGGGTACCAGCCCCTTTCGGGAGATGTCCTCCCACTCCCTCTCTTTTCTCCTAGGGGCGAGAATTTTGCCTTTGCCGCCCCCATCTCATCTTCGATCATGGAGTATTTGTTTATCTGGGTCATCAATTCGCTCATATCTAAGGGAGTCTTCTTAGTCAGAGATCGGTAGAGGTTTGTGTCCCTTGCCAGGCCGAGCCTAAAGGATGCGGTCGCCATGACTTTCAAACACCCCTCTATCTCATTGACCTCCTCCCAGTACCGGATGGCGTACTGGCAAAGGGTTTTCGATTTTCTCCGCCTGAGGGTCAGTAATGAACCAATATCTTTGGGTCGCTTACTCCCCATAATGAATCGGGCTAAAAACTGTCTCGTCAAC
Source organism: Ilex paraguariensis (assembly GCA_963454935.2). NCBI lineage: Eukaryota > Viridiplantae > Streptophyta > Magnoliopsida > Aquifoliales > Aquifoliaceae > Ilex > Ilex paraguariensis. The sequence continues at coordinate 163,867 of CAUOFW020005125.1, read as the reverse complement.
TCCTTTCATGACTCAATGCCGTCGAGAGGAAGAGTCTCGAACCATTTCATAGCGGAATCTCCTAAACTCATGGAGAACACTCGGCAGAGGAGCTGTTAGTCGAACTGATAGAGGGACATCATTTGCTTGTATTGTTTGAGGTGAGCTTCAGGATCAGATCTCCCATCATAAGTTTTAAACCTTGGCACGATGAACTTCTTTGGTACCTCCATCTCTCGGATATCCCTAGTAAAAGGGGATTGTATTGCCTCATCTTCTATGTCGTCCTGGACCTCCTTGCCCCTTCTTCTGGATTCTAGCCGAGCTCTGAGGTCAGTTTCCACCTCAAAGGGATGTCCTCTGAGGTTTCTAAGGTCGTTGACGGGGTTCCTCTTCTCCAAGCGTCGTGTGGAAAGGGTTGAATCCTCCTCGAACTCATCCTCCTTCCCGCGCCTTGACAGGCTTCCCCGGAGGTCGTCCCAAGCCAAAGGCCTCGCCTTCCTGGAATGACCATCGAGGGGGTGCTCATTGGCCCTTGGGCGCTTCGGGACCCTAGAACTCTCAGCTTTGTTGTTCAAGTGATTTCTCAAGTCCTCGATTTCTGCTTCCCGGATGGAGTGTCCACGGGAACAGAATGAGTCTCTTGATCCATCTCTGAGGGCTACTAATTCGTTGAGCCGGCTTAGGATATTCACATTATCTTTTTCTAACTGTCGTAGTCGATCCCCAAACTTTTTTTCGATCACTTTCGCCAGTTGACGAGCCAAGGGGGCGGATCCTCCTGACCCAATGCCCATACTGATTAGAAGAGTATGCCCCCTTGACTGAACAGAAACGTTCCTGTTGTCACCAGCGTGATTCCTCCCCCCGTTATGATGAGGAGCTTGTAACTCGAGACTTTGTTACTGGGGGACCTTTCCCTTTCTGTCGAGTATTCACCATGATCACTTTTCTTTTTAGAAATGAAACTAGGAAAACTAGTCATTTTTCACATACGATGCTAGATTGTGCGTGTACGATCCTGCACAATATAAACACAAGAACATATCTCTTCTGTGATGAACACGTGTCCGTCGATCGAGTGGCCAATCTCACTACTTGGGATCGGTTGTGTGGGCCTAAGGAGGGATAATGAATCATTTTTATGAGTCACCTGAATGATCTTGGGAGGCTAAGGGAGGCTCCTGGAATAGAGAAAAATAGGTTAGAAGGGCGCCGGAGTATTTTCTGGCGTATCCCCTCCGTCGATCAAGTCAGTTCTTTGAGAGAGGGGAAAAAGAAAACAATGTATGATGGTTGAGAAAGGGTTTGTTGCGTACCTCTTTTCTGTGTTTGTGAGGACTATTTATACCTTAAAAACTCATCATTGTTGACAGCGTAGCAGGTAATCATTGGAGGTGGGCAGTGTGCACACCAATTTCTATGAGTAATGTTCTTATTCTTAACTACTCGGGATTCCGAGCAACTAATGCTTTCTTCCTCGGTTTGCCGAACGTTTAGTGATCTTTCCTCGGTGGGGGTGTATTAAATGCCCAGACTTTGGGACATTTATTACTTTTCACTTCCAAGCTCTCATGCATTAAATGCTATCTCATCAAGGGAAGAGTGCATTAAATACTTGCTTTCCTAAGTCATGTGTCAGCAAGGGCATTCTGGTCTTTTTGTCTCTGATCTAACACAATACGCCACGTGCCCATTCCCTTTTGATTGAGCGTTTTGCTTTCTTGCGCCTCCTGACACCATTTGAGTAAAACGAGGTCATGATGGCTAGTTTAGTCTAGCCTAGGCTAGTGATCTGTCCATCAATAGCCCCTGTAAGAGCAGAAATGCCCCTGCAAATAGATACACCTCGATGCCGAGGGATTAGCATGATTTAGGACCGATATACCCAAACTGTAGAGGAATACGTGTCGGTCCATGGTGGTTTGGGGATCCTTGATCCTTGTGAATAGCATCCTCGGGGCAGGGGGGTTGAAAACCGACGAAGACGTATCGGGATCAAGGCGGGAGAGTCTTCATTGATACTGAGTACACGTGTCATCATCTGGGAGTGTCTGAAAATGTCCCATCAATGTAGTTTAAGTATAGTTCAAGGGGAATGATGTGTCATCAGGGACACATGTATGTGCATAGGAAAAGGGGGGAAATAATATATATATATATATATATATATATATATATAGATAAATGTATGTAAGTATGTATGTGTGTGTGTGTGAGTAGCTCTTGGGAAATACAGAAAGAGAGAGAGAGGGGAAAGAGAGAAGGGAAGAGAGAAGAAGGAGTAGGAAGAACATAATTGGGCTTATATTCTTGGGTTTTGGTAGGGTTGGATTCAAGGGAATTTTTAGGTAAAATCCTTGTTTAATTTGTTTAAGTGTAGTTTTGATTTCAGTTTATGGATTTTGTGTATTGGGTATTGTTATTGGTAAGAATTTTCATGTTATGTAAGGTTTAAATTGTTGGTATATAAGTTTATAATTGTTGGTATATAAGTTTATGGGTGTTGGGGTTTGAGATAGGAGGTTGAAGATGAAGTTTGTAATTGACACGTAGCAAAAACCTAAGAATGAACTAGTTCAAACATCAATCAACTGATTGAATGGGTTATAGGATCTGCGATGAACCGGTTGAACAAAATTTTTTCAACTAGTTGAAGGGGAAAAACCTTATTTGATGAACTGGTTGACCTTGAGCTAGTTTAAGCAGTTCAGTTTGAGCGTTCATGGGAGAATCACGACAACTCTCTCTAAACAATTTCGATTGATGCACCATTTTTTTATTGGAACATAGACTCGTAGATATTTCTAACCATATAAGCTAAAACATCTAATTCTATATTTGTGAAAAATGGTAGCCTTTTAAAGTGGATTGAAATTCTGGAAATATTAAATAAGTGGTCAGTTTAGTATTTTTCGGGAGAAATGAGATAACTTTCCATACGAGAATCCAATTTTAGCCAATGACCTATGGTTGAAAATCTTGGAATGTCTACTCTAAGGTGACATTAGTTTCACCACGTAATTCAAAGTTCATGGAGAGTTTTAACTAGGACATCACGGGTTGGTCAATCTAGCCATTAAATGTGGACGTGAAAATTAATGTGTTTGATTGTATAATCTCAACTGAGGTTTTGAGTTACATTATATCACCTGGGAAGGGGTAGGGAGATGTGATATCTTAACCTTAATCAATCATTTATGCATGAGGTACATAATATCATGTGTTTGTAAATGACACTCATATGTCTTCGACATATGTTAGGTACAGAAGCAACGACGTCAGCATCAAATTCATCTAAAAATGTTACAGGAAAATTGAATTCGGGTTTAGATATAACCCAAGGTGAGTATATTGAATCATATTGATTGAAAATATGATTTCTTGTTTATACTATAATATGTGTATTAGTTGGAATGTGGTGTAGTGGATTGTAACTTGTGAGTAGTCATATAATGTGGGTATGAACTATGAAATGGTAATTGGTTATGAGCTTAAGTTTAATTATAGGAAGTAAATTAATAGATTATGAATTGTGAAATGGTGATTGTTTGTTACTAGTTATATTTATTTGCATATGGCTAGATTATGACTCAATGACTTAAGGATTATGGATTGGTGTTGGGTGTGGTTTCAAGTAGCTGAATTAATTGTGGTTGCTTTTTAGTAAGTGGTTGCCGACACTACTAGGCGTAAATGATAGCAATATAATAGCCAAGACTTTCGAGTATTTTATGGGTAGCGATATGAATGTCGAGACTCCCTAGCATATACGGGTAGCGATGAGATTGCCGAGACTTCTAGACGAAAACGGATAGTCGTTAATTTTCATCAAGACTTACAGGTGTTATTGGATAGTCGAATATTGGATTTTGGATTTTGGATAGTTGGTGTCGGGTATTAGATGTTGGTTGTTTGATGTTAAATTAAACTTTAAAATGTGTAGTGAGTTACGATTATAATTATAATGTATTTATGTGTTTTCTTTCTATATGTTTCGATTATACTTATTGAGCGTGTGGTTTTCTCACCCTCCCACAATTGTTTTTTTTTTTCAGGTGTACAAATTAAGGAAATGATCCACTGAGCAATTTAACTTGACATAGAGGTGCTAGTGTCAAATTGTACTTTATGTTAAGAGTCACAATGTACACGTACTGTAAAAATGTTTTAAGAGTATGGTGCCAAAGCAGTGGTAACGTTGTACTATGTTATATGTTTTTGTTAGATTTCTTGTTATGATGGTTGAATTTGGATATTACTGCACAGAGATTGATTAGTCTAAGATTAATTATTAAGGGTTAACAAGTTGAGGTTACTCATACCTTAACTCTTTTTCGAGATGGGGTTTGACAATATTATCAACAAATAATATACAAAACTAAGACTAAATTTCGAGACATTCAAATTTTTCACATGCTACGAAATGATCAAGTATTGTGCGACTAAAATTATTGCGATCAGATTTTATTCGTGGGACTCAAATAATAATTTAAAGTTAGGCCAATAAACATATACTAAGCTTAACACGGGACAAGATTTAATTGATTTGAAATAAAATTGGACCTGTTAAAAAAGAAGATGTGTGGCGCAACATGGGCCACACATTTAAACTATATAAAGTGGAAGATTTTTTGTCTTTCACTTTATTTTTCACTTCAACAGCCTGTCGAGACAGATAGAGAGAAGAGATTTTTTTTTTATTTCGTCTCCTTCATGCCTTCTTAGATCTATAAAGATCCAACCGTTAGATTGCTTCGGGGTAAGAATTAAAATTGTTCTGCGCAACGAGAGCTACACAACCATATCAAAGATCACTTCTTTCTCAAAAAATATCGAAGACGAGGATCTAAAACTAAGACTTGGGAAACTAAATTCAGGCTTCCTTTAGAGTTCTACTATGTGGGCTCACGCTATGAGAGGTAGAGTTTTTCCTATTTATATGTAATTTTAACCTAAAAGATAACATATGAAATGGATAGGCTAAGGTGGTTTATCACATGTTAGCTCTTGACTAGTCCAACTAGTGGGTAAAATATATAATTTATAATAAACCTTGTAATTAGTAAAATCCTATTACGATTAACTTGGTTTAAGTTAATGTTAGTGATTTAAAGCATGTTAATTATACATTAGCATGACTTGATGTTTTAATGGTATATCAAGTTTAATAAAATTATTAGTTTGTTATGTGATTATAAGATAATATGTATGTTAAATGATTATTTAGCATATGATTAGTGTGGCTGACTTGTGTTTATAATTATAGAATTAATAAACATGTTGTCATGTAGGAAGTGATGAGCATGCTAGTTGTGCAAATTGATGTATCCTTACCTTATGAAGGCCTTACCTTCTTGAGGTCAAGGTGTTTGTTTAAAAAAAAAGGTGTTTGTTTAAATGCCTAGACGAATAAAGGTGTTTGTCTAAATGCGTAGGCGAATACAAGTATGTAGTTGAGTTGATTATCTTATATAACATGCTTGGGATGGTTTTGAAAATGTCATTGTATTGCATTCATTATATAATTGACATTGTAAATGGCACCTAAGGCTATTGCACATTGCATTGCATTATGCATCAGTCACACTATATTCATAGTCATTGACATGGGTGCGAGTGTGTGCATGGGGTGAAATCAACCACCACATAGGTGGATTGATCGTAAGCTCAGGAAAGTCGCACTAAGGTTGGGTTGAGTCGCACGAGAAATTAAATGGATAAATGTGTCAGGGTGTAGCAAGAAAGACTAGATTCTCCCTTGGGTACAAGACACAATTACTTGGTTTATGCACTTCCCGGCGATGCAATTACAGAAAAGTGTAACGGCAAAAATGGAGTTGCATGTGTGATGTCCTAAAAATTCGTTGATGGTATCGTGTCCCATTGGTGAAATACCATAAATCATCGCCCCACAAAAATATGAGAAAATGAATTAATTAATCATTAAGTGTATATAACACCAATTGCAGGGGCTTGAAAATGCCAAGATATATATGCATGACATTGCATGTGTTGAGGGAGCCCGAGATGAGGCTTGGTGTTGGTATTTCTTGTGTGAGTCTCATTTAATGGCATGACATAGTTTATGACATTTGTTCATAATAGATATATTTGAATGAATGCATGAAATAATTGTTGCATGTGACATTTCATATGCATTTAGGTTGAGATATATTCTCTGTAGGAGTTACCCTATTGAGCGTCGACTTACCCTTTATGAGAACATTTTTTAGGTATGCACAGGTTTTCACCGAAGGCTCTCCTACGGGCCCGCTTTGACGACAAAATTGGATTGTGGCTCTTATTTTGACGTTGTAGTCCCTTGTATATGTTTACTTTGGCCCTGTGTAATTTTTGTAAACAAAAACTTATTTTATATTAAAAAGACATGTATATGAGACTCTTTTGAAACATTTATTCTTTAATGAATGAATATACATAAAGATGATGATTATGGTAGTATCTGATACTATTCGATTGAGTATAAATAAATGGATCCAGTGTGGTTAATGTTGTATGATTGCACAAGTTGTATTTTGAGTATAATTTTATGTACAAAAAAAATTCTGTCCGAATTTTGTTAAGTTATGGATCCTAGTAAATAGGACATAATAGCGTGGTATCGAGTCACACGGTATCCACGGGTTAACGGGTGATCAACGGGTTAATTACGGCCACTTAGATTTTGGGGCGTCACAACTTGGTATCAGAGCCTAGGTTCTCAATTTACCTAGGACTTGTAGGGCAATGGTCTAGGCAATTACGTCCATTGTGCATTACATGTTAAATGTATTAAATGTTATGTGCTATGTTTTATGAGATTGTATGCATGATTAAATGTATATTAATAGAGATACTACGGTAAAAAAACACATAACCTTAGAGTCGGGAAAGGAAAAGGTAGAAAAATCTATTGTTTGGGCCCCAACCCGTAGATAGTGTATCACCTACCTGTAAGACAAGAAGAAAATTTTCAAAATTTTTCTATGGTTTTAAATTTTGATCCCTAGCTTTGGGATACCAAGTTATTGATCTATTGCTATGTTATGTGTGTGTAGATGACAACTATAGGAAGGGGACGTTGGAGTGGATGGAACAACCAACCACCACCGCTGACTTTTGATCTACAAGCCTTTATGGAGGCTATGAGTACTGTGGTTGCAAACCTAGTTCAAGCAAGCACCAATATGGGAAAAGGAGGCTTGAGTAACCTCTAGAAGTTTAAGTCCCACAAGCCATCAACTTTTGTGGGAGGAAGGGATCCAATGGTAGCCGACCATTGGATCCAACAGGTGGAAAAAATTTTAGAGGCAATCGAAATTACGTCTGATGCCACCAAGATACGGTTAGCCACTTTCCAACTTGAGGGAAAGGCCTATCAATGGTGGACATGGGCAAAAACCCCGAGAGACATCGAGATAATGACATGTGAAAGGTTCCAAGAGCTCTTTATGAACAAGTATTTCCCATTGGGACTTTCGTAACTCAAAGCCTGGGAATTCCCAAACTTGAAGCAAGGAATGATGACTGTCATGCAGTACATGGTCAAGTTCATAGAGTTGATACGTTTTGCGGATGACTACGTGGCCACAGATTTGGCCAAAGTGCATAGGTTTGTGGATGACCTAAAGTTATCTATTCGTGGGAAGATTGTTGACCACAAGTTGGATGACCTTGATGAGATGGTCGAGACCGCCATGGCCATCAAGAGAGAGTTTGAAGATGCCAAGAGTATCCAGGAGGCCGGATCAAAGGACAAGAAAAAGGAGGGGCAATCCTCCACTACTAGCTCGGGGAAGGGACAAAAGACTTTTACCCCACAGGGACAGGGTCAAAGCTATCAGAGCCAAGGCCAAGGCCAGGGCCAATCATCCCATGGCGGGAAGAACTCTAGGGGCGCACCACAGAGAGGTCCACAAATATTTCTCTATTGCCACCAGCCAGGCCACTTGAAAATAGAGTGTTCATAGAGACAAAAAGCACAAAACTATGGGGCATCTCAGTCCCAGTTATTAGTGGGACCACCCTAGACCTTCTATATTCCTCTTTTCCCCATTATGGGTCAAGGGAGCCAGTACCAATATCATACTACACGGTAGACCTCCACAGCTTCACGTGCGGGGGACACCCCAGCAAGGTCAGACAGTTCAGGGAGTATGTTGAGGCCAGGGACATGGCTTTCAGGCAGGCAATTCAAGGACCTAGGGCCAGTTTTCGCTATCACACCACAGAATTTTCCAGCATATCAATCGATCATTCAAGATACATTTCTTTTCTCTAAATTATGGACTAGAGTATTATTTGATTTTGATGCATCACACTCTTTTATTGCTACATCATGCTTAAGAGACTTGGGCTCAGAGTTTGAAACTCTGGAAGAGCCCATGTATGTGAGTTCACTCTCAGGAGAAAGGGTTCGTATTGACAAGATATGTCAGGATTGTGAGTTGGAGATTAGAGGGATCCAGCTCAACGTTGACCTCAGGGTCATCGAGAAGACAAAATTTGATGTCATACTCAGGATGGATTGGTTGCTGGCACACAAGGTCGTCATTGATTGCAAGTAAAAGAGTGTAACGGCCTACACTTCAGACGGAGTTTGTTTCAAGTTTTAGGAGAAGAAGCACAATATTTTACCCTAGGTCGTATATGACTCTCGATGGTACAGACAGTTGATGGGTTGACTTGCTAGCCTTATACTGGAGGATAAGGTGCGACATGAGTTGGATCTACCTCAAGTTGTCTGCGACTATGTGGATGTCTTCCCAGATGAGTTATCGGGGTTGCCACCGCACCGGGATGTAGACTTTAACATTGAATTATAGCCCGGTGCATCCCCTATTTCTATGATACCACATAGGATGGCACTGGCGGAGTTGCAAAAGTTTAAAATCTAATTACAAGAGCTATTAGATAGAGGCTTTATTAGGTCAAGTACCTCACCTTTGGTGCTTCGGTGCTATTTATCAAGAAAAAGGACAGGACGCTTAGCCTTTGCATCAACTCCCAGAACTTGAATAGGGTCACTATTAAGAACACGTACCCATTGCAGAGGATTGATGATCTTTTTGACTAGCAGAAAGGGACACGAGTCTACTCCAAGATAAATCTACTCACGGTGTACCATCAGTTAAGGATTAGGGAGGCCGACCCACCAAAAATGACTTTTTAGACACTTTACGGGCAATTTGAGTTTATAGTTATGCCATTCGGATTGAAGAATGCATCAGTGGCATTCATGAATCTTATGCATAGGGTTTTTCAGCCCTACCTAGATCAGTTTGTCGTGGTCTTTGTTGATGAAATACTGATCTACTCCAAGTCTGAGGAAGAGCATGAGAGTCACTTGAGGATCGTGCTGCAGAACTTGAGGAACCATCAATTGTACACCAAATTCAATAAATATGAGTTTTGGTTGACTGAGGTAAAGTTTTTGGTATACGTCGTATCTACTTCGGGTGTGTCAGTGGACCTAGAGAAAGTTGAGGCAGTTATGAGTTAGGAGAAGTCTAAGTCAGTCTTCAAGATATGTAGTTTTTTGGGATTGACAAGATATTATCAAAGGTTCATTGAGAATTTCTCTCAGCTAGCCGTGCCTATGAATAGGTTGACCTAGAAAGAGGTCAGATTCTAGTGGGATGACTCGTGTGAGAGGGCATTCTAGGAGCTGAAGAGGTGGTTGACTTCAGCTCCTATTTTGATTATACCGGAGAGGGGATAGAGGATACAATCTATTGTGATGCCTCAATGGACGGACTTGGATATGTTCTGATGCAGTTCGGGAGGGTGGAACCTTATGGTTCATGGCAGCAAAAGAGTCACAAGTAGAATTACCCCACACACGACATTGAATTGGCAGTTGTTGTCTTTGCCTTGAAGGCATTGAGCCACTATTTATACAGAGAGCAGTTTGAGGTGTTTTCAGATCACAAGAGTCAAAAATATATCTACACACAACGGGACCTCAACATGAGACAACGAAGGTGGATGGAGTATCTGGAATACTACGACTTCCCTTTGCATTACCATCTTAGTAAGACAAATGTAGTAGTTGATGCACTCAGCCAGAAGTCAAGGGAAGTCTTGGCAACTATAGCTGCCCAAGAGTGGCAAATACTCAAGACTATGGGACAGTTTGGGCTACACTATATGAATCAAACTCAGAGCATTTTTGGGAAGTCTGATGGCTACGCCTTCCTTACTAAGTAGGGTGATCGAGTCCGAGGGATAAGACACAAAATATTGTCCATTAGGGACCGGATACATTTGGATACAAGTGACGAAGGCTAAACTATTCACACTGATAGTAGTCTTCAATTTAGGGGAAGAGTTGTGGTTCTCCCGTCTACGAACCTTAAGAGAAGATATCCTCAAGGAATTTCTTTGCTCCCGTTTTGTTGTGCATCATAGTGGCATGAAGATGTACCATGATCCTCACCATTGATATTACTGAAGTAGAATGAAGAGACACGTAGGAGACTTTGTTAGTAGATATCTCACGTGTCAGCAGGTTATAGTCAAACACCAGAGATCGACAGGATTGCTCCAGTCTTTGGAGGTGGCTGAGTGGTAGTGAGAACACATCACTATAGATTTTATGACCCACCTACCACAGACTTCATGTGGGCAAGACACGGTATGGGTGGTAGTGGATTAGCTTAGAAGTTGGCACACGTTTTGGCTGTGCAGATAACCTTCACACAGGAGGAATTTTGTAGACTATATGTACGAGAGATAGTCCGGTTACATGGGTTACCCGTATCTAAGTATCGGATTGGGATCCCAGATTCATAACTCATTTATGGGAGAGCTTTTAGCAAGCTATGGTGACTTAGCTGATGATGAGCACAACCTTTCATCCCTAGACGGATGATCAGTTAGAGAGGACTATCTAGATTTTAGAGGACATGTTTCAGACAGATGTTCTTGATTTCAAGGTAGTTGGGAGGATCACTTACCCTTAGTGGAGTTTGTCTAAAATAATAGTTATCAGGCAAGTATTCAAATGGCACCCTATGAGGCATTATATGAGATGTCATGTAGTTCTCTGGTATATTAGACAGAGGTTAGAGAGGGACCTTCCACGGGTTTCAAACTTGATTAGGGACACCTCGGAGAAGGTGGACATTATATGGAAGCTTCTTCTAATGGCTCAGAGCCGACAGAAGAACTACACCGATATGTGGTGGAGACCTCTGGAGTTCGAGGTTGAAGATCACGTCTTCTTGAAGGTCATACCTAAGAGGGTAGTGGTCAGGTTCAAGAAGAGAGAAAAACTGTCGCCGAGGTATATCGGGCCCTTCGAGGTACTCGAGAGAGTTGGTAAAATTGCTTACCAGTTGGCATTACAGTCAAATCTATCGGGTGTTCACGCGGTGTCCCATGTCTACATGCTTCGAAAGCACACCACAAATCCTACGCATGTGGTGGATTGGGGGGAGCTTATTGTTAACGCGGATGGGACCTTTGAGGAAAGACCAATTTATATTATGGATAATTGATACCAGATTTTACGTAGCAAGACTGTAAGATTGGTAAATGTGCTATGGCAGCACCGGGGTATTGAATAGGTGACATGGGAGTGCGAGCTATTTATTCGTTCTCTTTTTTAAGGATTGAGGTATCTTTCTTGTAGTCATAGTGTATTATATAACTTTTTGTATATATATCCATGATACATGTTGTGTGTGTAATTTTAGGGACACAATTCCCTTGAGGGGGGAGAATTAAAACAGGAGAAAAATTAAAATCTTAATTAAAAGGGTAAAATGGTAATTAGATGTTAACGCATGGGTCAAAAACGTAAATTTTATATAATTTAGATGATAAAATGGACATCACCGTTGGATTCATCTCGCGAAATCTAGTTATCTAGTCAATTTTCACTGAATTTTGAGACAGTCAAAATTTTCACGTGTTACAAAACAATCAGGTGTCACGTGACTAAAATTATTGCGATCAAATTTTATTCGTGGGATCCAAAAATAATTTAAAATTAGTCCAAAAAAATATACTAAGATAACACGGGGTGAGATTTAATTAATTCAAAAAAAATTGAACCCGTTAGAAAAGAAGATGAGTGGCGCGACGTGGGCCGCACATTTAAACTATATAAAGTTGAAGATTTTTTGTCTTCCACTTTACTCTTCACTACAACAGCCTGCCAAGACAAAGGGAGAGAAAATGTATTTTTTTTTTTATTTTTTCTCCTTCATTCCTTCTTAGATCTACAAAGATCTAACCGTTGGATCAATTCGAGTCAAGAATTAAAATTGTTCTGCATAATGAGAGCTACACTACCATACCTAAGATCACACATTTCTCCAAAAATATCAAAGATGAGTGGAAACTAAATTTTGAGCTTTCTATGAAGTTCTACGTGGACTTACGCTATGAGAAATAGAGTTTTTCCTATTTAGATGTAATTTCAATCTAAAAGATGACATATGAAGTGGGTAGGCTAAAGGTATATATCAAATATAGGATTTATAATTAACCTTGTATTTAGTAAAATCCTATTACGATTAACTTGGTGTAAGTTAATGTTAGTGGTTTAAAGCATGTTAATTGTACATTAGCATGACTTGATGTTTTAATGACATATTAAATTTAATAAAATTATAAGCTTTTTTATGTGATTATGAGATAGTATGTATATTAAATGATTGTTTAGCGTATGATTAGTGTGGTGGACTTGTATTTATGTTTATAGAATTAATAAACATGTTGTCATGTAGGAAGTGATTAGCATGCAAGTTGTGTAAATTGATGTTCCCTCTAAGTGTTTGTTTAAATGCTTAGGCGAACACAAGTATGTAGTTAAGTTCATTATCTTACATAACATGCTTGGGATAGTTTTGAAAGTGTTATTGTGTTGCATTCATTATATAATTGACATTGTAAATGATACCGAAGACAATTACACATTGCATTGCGTTATGCACGGGTTACACTACATCCATGGGCATTGACATGGGTGCGAGTGTTTGCATGGTGTGAAATCAACCACCACATAGGTAGTTTGATCATGGGCTCGAGAAAGTAGAACTAAGGTCCGACTGAGTTGTACAAAAATTAAATGGATAAATGTGTTAGGGTGTAGCAAGAAGGGTTAGATTCTCCCTTGGGTGCAAGACCTGATTACTTGGTTTATACACTTTTTGGCAGTGCCATTACAAAAAAGTATAACGGCAAAAACGAAGTTGCAGGTGTGAAGTCCTGAAAATATGTTGATAGTGTGGTATCCCATTGGTGAAATACCATAAATCATCACCCCACAAAGGCACAAGAAAATGAATTAATTAGTCATCAAGTGTACATAACACCAATTGTAAGGGCTTGGAATGCTCGGATACATACGCATGACATTGCATGTGTTGGGGAGCCTGATATGGGGTTCAATGTTGGTATTGCTTGCGTGAGTCTCATCTCATGACATGACATGATTTATAATATTTGAATGAATGCATGAAATGATTGTTGTATGTGATATTTCATATGCATTTGGGTTGAGAGGTATTTTCTATAGGAGTTACCCTATTGAGCATTGACTCACCTCTTTATGAGAGCATTTTTTATGTATCGCACAGGCCTTCACCGAAGGTCCTCTTACTGACTCGCTTTGCCGACAGAGCCAGACTATGGCTCTTATTTTGACGATGTAGTCCCTTTTATATGTTTGCTTTTGGCCTTGTATAATTTTTGTAAACAAAAATTTATTTTATATTAAAAAGACATGTATATGAGACTCTTTTGGGACATTTATTCTTTTATGAATAAATGTATGTAGAGATGATAATTATGGTAGTATTTGATACTATGCAATTGAGTATGGATGAATGAACTCGATATGGTCACTGTGATATGATTACATAAATTGTGTTTTGGATAGAGTTTCTCATATAAAGGAGACTCTGTCTGAATTCCATTGGAATTGGTCCACCGAGACCGAGGCCTTAAGTTAATTAATAAGGCTTCCGGATTTCAGGGCGTCACAATATTTAGGGCTAATAACCTACATGAATAACATTATCTCTTATATCTCCGTTGATGTGTATAATTGACCCTAAATATCAAAAGTGTTTTCTTTAATATCTCTTGATCTTCAATATGTAGTGTATCCCTCTTTGGATTATTGCTACAGTCACATGTCATATATTTAATTTTATTCCTACTTGTTTTGAATCATTTTGATTTTGAAGTTTCTCTCTAGTCTTCAAATTTATTAATAAATTATTTTAATTTGCATCAATCAATACTATATCAATAGCAAATAATATATACAACTGAGTCTTATCCTGATGGTGTCTAGAAATGTTAATCCATAACAAAGGCCAGAGGCTATTTAACTTAAATTATAACCCTCATCTAATCCTATTGTGATTGAAATTTCACTAGTCTCCATCTTGTTGTATCCTCCCGCACATCTTTAATCATAGGCATATACCTATTTCAAATTATTTTCATCTCTAAAGTCCACACTATTACATTCATGCAAACTTTGTTGTAGGCCCTTCACTAATTTTATAAAAACAATATAAGAATTTTTTTTTCTCTATACCTACACTTATTATCATAGCTAACTATATAGCCCTCAATGTTAACTTCTCAAGTACAAAACCAAAATTGTTCTCAAATACTGTAATTTGAAATTTGAACTGTTACTCGACCATTATTTGTGATATCCCAAAATAAATTGATTTTGTAAATGAAGTGATATTTGAATGTGTTATTTAGCTACTGAATTATGGTGTTACTATAAAAATAAAAGAAAATTATTAGTCAACATCAAATAAAGTTGTAAATTAGGAGGAGTCTGAGAGTTTGTTACAGTACCAAGTAAATGACAGGTGATATAAATTTGGCATGTTAATTAGGGAATAAATTGGGCAGTTAAAAAATTGTGTGAGTATATATATATATACTACTTTAAAATATCAGCATACAAGAACAACATTTTTTTTATCCATCTTTACCCTCAAACACTACAACTATATCAAGCTTATCTTGTAGATTTAATGTCACAATATATATCTACTATAAAACCTAAGAAAATGATTAACATGGACAACTGTTTTATTGCACATTACTTCAGCTCTTCGTCTCTCTATTTCTCTTTTGCGTATTCAAGCCTGCGTCTCTGGAACAATCAGTTACTTTAGGCTTCTAAAACTCTGCTGAGAACTCCCTCTTTATATTCCATATTCAACGCTCTCCCTCTCAGAGCCAATGAGTTTAGTTGTCACTCCTTAAACCATTCTCCACTTAAGATCTCTTTGTGTCCCGTTAGATTTTGGATATTAATGTGGGAAGTTATATTAGTTACCAATCTGAAATTCAATAATTTGAGTTCTTCCTACTAGAATTTGAAGAATTATAGACCTTTCGTATACTCCCTTCTATGTCAGCCTATACATTTCACCCCTCTCCCTCTCCCCCTCTCTCTCACATCTGCAAACACACCGTGTCTCTTGCCATTGCAGAACCAACTGAGTATTGCTTGAACGGGTATTGAGTTTTTTTTTGTTCTTTTCTTCAATCATCAAATCTCTGTTTTTCATATTGATTTGATTAAGGCTGATGAATGAAGATTCATTATGGTATCCAATTTGATATAGAAGAAAAGTTGATTACTTGACATAGGTAAAAAATCTTGTAGTTTACGAATACTGACTTAGAAGAACAAGTACCCATTTCAATTTTTCTCCGGCTTAGATAATCTAGATCCCTTTAGCATGTCCTGTGATTTTACATGCCAACGGTATAATATATATGTTGCTTCTTGCCAACATTTTGTCAATCCATGACTTTATATCTCTGGAACAATTTTATCGTTATACAAATCCAGTCTGTCATATTATGATTCTATAATGTGCAAATACATCAAGCATACACGTTGATAGCAATAACAAACAAAACTTACCTGAATCGAATCAATAGGTTATGTCCAAATTTTAGGTAGCTATTTTATGTTGTTAAATTATTGATTTATTTGTGTGACGAATCTTGCATCAAGAATACTCCTAGTGACACGCTAATCCTTTATCCTATTTGTAACCAACATTAATCTACCATTTTTCTCTCCTTTTAACTTCTGTTAATGCTATAATTTTTTTTTTCCAGACTCTATCAGTTTTGTGGTCTGGGAACCATAAGCCCAATATACAGCAGTAATGGAGTTGGAAATTTTGAGAATCGTCAACTACGATAGACTCCTGAATTCGATAATTACGTCTAGCTATCAATTGCCATCATATTGTTGCCATTTTATGCTAGCTTATTTATATGGTTAATCCCTCATAAAGCAAATACTGTATGCAACAAATTAAGCATTAGAGAGTGAAGCATTTTTTGTTGACATTGTTTGAACCTAAGCACTAATGAGAAAACATTATTGGTTTAAAAGTGCATTATTCTATTAAGTACCATACACAAATTAATTTTGATATATAAGAAAACTATCAACATTATTTTTCATTGTTTAGGTTATAAATGTGTCTTCCATACAAGGTTGGCAACTTTGTCTCTTAGTGTGAAGGATTTACTAAGGATTTCTTAGAACCTAAAGTTTGGGTTAGAGCCTAGATAATTTACATAACACTTCTTTGTGAAAATATTTTTTGATTTCAAGAAAACAAATTTTTTGATTAAGTTTGACAGTCATTTATGGAAATATGTAGGAGCAAGTGATTACAATGTTGTTACGGTGCTCATTGATAACTTAAAAGTAGTATATTTTATAAATTTTGATTATTTGTATATGTATATATACATATTCTTGAGGTGCTCATGGATTACTAAGCAACATTAGATTTTTTTTCACTTTTCTGATGAACTGTTAGTAAATTACTCATGAATGATGGTCGAATTTCCCAAACTAAGTGAGGCAAAAGAGGTAAGTGAAATTTTTGGCTTTAATATTATGTTAAGCCAAATGCATGGTGCCTTGGGCTAGTGGTGAAGGTGGGTGCTAGGCTTCAAATCCCATCATGGTTTGGGGAATTGAGGTGGGGGATGAGATGCAATGGTGTTTTATTGAAAATTTCAAAATTTGTTGGTATGAGAAATTGAAAAATTTTCTATCTTCTATTTTCTTATACTTTCCTGGAAACTAAAAAGAGAATGAGATTGAGGTGGGGTTAGATACGATGGCATCTGACTAAACAATTTCAAATTTTTGTTGGTATGAGAAATTGAAAATTTTCTACCTTATTTTTTCTTATACTTTACCGGCAAATAAACAGAGAGCATACATATATAAGTAAAATATGCATAATTTATAGTCCATATCGAAATGTCGCACCGCTTGCTACGTTGAAAACTAGAAACAGAGAACTTTCCATTGATGTAAGGTAGAGCACGAATATGTCTGAGTAAATACTGGATTTAACTTAAAGTTAAGTGAAAGTAAATGATTTATTGTAATGTCTTAGATTTGATATCCTATTAAAAAATAATCAGAATGTGGTCCACGAGATATTATTTTGAGCCCATGACAAATTGTTAAGAAATAGAAAATGCTACCAAACTGATAAGACCCAATACTATACACTAAAGGTTAAGGCTACTTCTTTGTACCTTATATTTTTGAAATCACTCCTTTTATTTTATACACATGCACACACACACACACACCTATCATTATTATATCTAGGATAAGCCTCTCTCAATGTGTGCTTCTAATCTCTCTTGCTCTCTGCTCTTATCATCCTTTCTTTGCATCTATGTTTCTACTCTACTATATTCTTTTTTTTTTGTGCTTTTGCTCTCTTTCTCTCCATGTTTTGTAAATGTCAACAATCTACTAATATGTGTGCACTGTGTGGTGTGCATATGTATATTGGACTATTAGAAGTGGCAGAGGTGGAGAGGTGAAGGTGAACTGCATATATTCATATAAATGTGTTGAGGATATATTAATTAAAAACCACATTATGATACTTTTATTATTTAACAAAAAATAATAATGGACATAAATGTAACTCTTTTTAGATTAATAGGATTTTCTTGTAGTTATAACATTCTATAACCTATATAAGGCAAATTGTTCGGAGGGGTGAAATCTAGTCTGCTAGAAATTTGTTTGAAATTGAGTAATTCCACCATGTTATATTTAAATAACTCAAATAAATACATGATTAAATGCTAAGAAGAAGAAGGCCAAAGCTAAGAGGAATGAAGAAGTTCATTTTACAAAACCATATCTAAAGACTTCCTGGAATTCGTCAAGCTTAGGTAAAGGTAAATGACCTATGTCGTGGAATGGGGAGAGATACGAGTGGGTATTACCTATGATTATACATGTTGATCACAAGACACTACCTAGAAGGGGGGTGAATAAATTAACTAAAGTTTAAGCTTGAATGACCACCGATTTTAACCTATGTCTACCAAATTACCTCATCACATAATGATATAAACATTAAGTGTGAGAACTCCTTTTCAATTGCCACAATCCTAAACATCCATGCAAATTGATGTATTGATTTTATTAATTTATTGATTAACACTCAATCTCACAAGGTGACCCGAACCAAGGTATCAAATTCAATCAAGCAATTATGTATGATGTAGATATTCAAACAATTATATAATCAAATACATAGTACTTGTGTGTGCCTAAAATCACAAATGTATATATAAAAGCAATAAAGAACATAAGTGATTTGTTGACAAGGAAATCCTCCTCGAAAAAAATCACAGAAAACCACTCGAAGTTCACCAAAACTTAATCCATTATCGCAAGGTCAATTTTCAAGTGGTAGAGACTTATATCTCAACTAATACTATGTTAGACGCTCATTTCCTTTAATAATCCTCTTTGCCAAAACTCCCTCTGCGATATTTTGGATAGCTTTACTTGAACTTCCCGCCACACAGTTCTTTTAGGCCTTGAGCACTCCTTGGATACGCCCAAGAATCTTGGTATGCATACTTGCCAATGGGTTTGGTTCAACCAAACATGCTATTTGTTTACAAGATGTGAGATTGAATAGGAATCACTAGATGATAGTCTTTGGATTTTAGGTTTTAGGGTTGTGGCTCAAGCTCTCAAGGTATAAAATAGGCTAAATTGACACTCAAGAAGCTTACCTTGGAAGACATCCCTCTATTTATAGGCTTGGTTTGTTTTGGGGTCCAAGAAAACACATTCACGAACAACCAATCGATGGGGTGGGAGGGCGGTTAGAGAACAATGGTAACTAGAATGAAAAAAAAAATAAACCAGATCTAGGAGAGCAGGACTGCTCGAGCGACCATGAGACCACTCGAGCTATCTTTGAGACCGCTTGAGTAGCCCAGTGGACGGTCCCTACTGTTTCTCTATTTAGCCTTTGCCCAAAATTTTCCTACTTCTTTAGAGGCCGCTCTAGCGAAAACTAGCAAACGTATGACAATATCTACTAGTTTTTTAAGCCTAAAACTAAGCAAGAAGCTAGGCCTCTTGAAAACTAAAGGTTGTTGCTCAAGAGGGGTCTGTTAATGACTCAAACTATGTTTTCAAAATACAAAAGAAGTTTAGACAAACTTTTCTTTAAAGAACACCTAAGAGCTATACATGGATCAATCACTGATATCATTTTAACTCTAATTTTTCTAAATCTACTTAATTAACCAAATGTTCTTAGGTCTTTAAGATCATTGCTTTTGTCCTAAGCATGGATGTTCATATAGAGATTTATTTGATATAACTTGAAGCATGATCTCTTCCTTTCCATGTGAAGCTTTCAGATTTTCATCGTTGTAGCATCATGACCATGAAATAGGTTGAGATTTACAAAGACTTCACGAAATCAACCAATTAAAATACATGATCTACCAACCTAAATACCTAGTTCCTTTAGTTTTGTTCAATTAGGTGAATTAAAATTGGTATAAAATGTCATCGATAGCATGACTGCCATAGATTTAAAGAAAAAAAATTTTGAACTTAGAAATTCAACTTTGAGCCTAGTAGATTATGCTAGGTGAACTAGGATCCCCGTGATATTTCTTGAGAGGATTTTCATGTAAAATTACTTATTTTGGGGTTGCGTGTTTTTTGCATTGTTTTCCTTCCATTCTTACAATTTACATTCTTCATATGCTTGATTGAATGAATGCTTATGAATCACTTTGTGGGTCTAGACCGATATAATTAGACACATTCAATTGATGGAGGGAGTTTGGAATTTGAGAATTTTGAGTAAATCTCTAAATTGGTGGACTGGATTGTTTGATTTTGGGGGAATTGTGCACTAATTGTGATAATTAATTAATTGATGGAACTAGGTTTTGAATTGAGCATCAAATTCGCAATGGAGTGCCAATAGCTATTCACACACCATAGGTCAAGTACGTTTGAGTCTATCGTATTGGAGTTGATCACCGCGCTCTCATAATCGTGTCATTTCATGTTTGAGTTGTATTATTTTGGATTCGTTTTGAATTCTAGCAAACTCTAACACAATTTATTTAATTAATCATGTTATATGTCAGGACACTAATCGACTTTATTTATTATCCCTCCATGTTCGGGTTTACTCATATAACTCATAAATAAAAACTTTAACATAAATACAACCATTATTTATCAACCAAGCCTACGATAAAAATATTGAGTGTAACAGTTATACCGCATCAATAAAGCCATATAGTGCAACCATCTACTAATAAATAAACAAGTGAGCAAGACACCAACAAAAAATCAATAACCACCATTCACATAAAATATAAACACTTCCATGTAAAGAAGTGGAGTTCAATTTATTCATTCTCTAACTTTTTTATTAGACGGTTATATGACATGACACTACTAACGTGATATAACTATTACATTGAATGTTTATTCAAAGCGCACCTCTCATAGCTATTTCATAAATTAAAAATCCCTCAAGTGTATGTAATACAAAAAATAAGCACATAAATTCTTTCATTTTACAACAATCATGTCAATAGTAGGTTAAAAATGATAAAAATTAGACATTTTATTCATATATAAATGTACAAGTCATAATCTGTGTCTGAAGCCACGATAGAACATAAAATTTAAGCATCCAAAAAATTGATCCCACTATATTAATTTTTTCAATATGTGTATATTATCGTATATAGATATTGTTTGAAATAAAAATTATGTTAAATTACAGATTAATCAAACATTAAATGATTGAAAATGTTATATAAATGAGTGATATGATATTTTTAGGGAAAAAATATATTAGAGATAAAAATTTAGGTTGCTATGTGTTTTATTATATACATTTTTTGTGTTAAATTTGAATTATTGGTACTTAATATTAGCTTTTAAATTATTAAATTGTATTATTTTTAATTTTGTGTAAAAAATTAATCAATTTGACCTGTTTTAATTATGTGTTAACAATTATCACTTATGTTCGAAAACTTTCATCGATGGCCCCCACTTTTGGCACACGACTGGAGCCAAAAACCCGGTACATAACAAAAGGGTTAAGTAGCGTGTAGCCGTGTTCAGTATGCACCCAATAAGTTAACAACCTAAATTAACACTTAAAGCTCAGTATTGTTGACGTGTCTAGAAAGAAATATATAAATGCCAAAAAATATTATCGCCTCATTTTTTAACTTATTTGCTCCTCCATTTCTGAGGGCGGGAAGCCGAAAATACCACCAAAGTTATATTTATGCCCGTCAGTGTTTCTCTCTCTAGGGTTTGTTCAAATTCAAACTCTGCAATTCAAAATTTCTGCGGTTTTTTGATGCTCTAGGAATCGAAGATGAGTCTCCGAAAGGGTTCGAAGGTCTGGGTCGAAGACAGAAACTCCGGTTGGGTCGCAGCTGAAGTGACTGATTTTGTTGGGAAACAAGTTCAAGTTGCCACTGAATCTGGGAAGAAGGTGAAGCGTTTTCTGATTTTTGAATTCCGAGAAATGAATTGAAGGGAAAGAAAATTCAATTTTTAGTGGCGTGTGCTGAGATGGCAATTTGGAGTTTTTATTTTTTTTGTTTTTTGCAGGTTTTGAGTTTTCCCGAGAAGCTGTGTCCGAGGGATGCCGAAGCGGACCATGGAGGAGTGGATGACATGACGAAATTGACGTATTTGAATGAGCCTGGTGTTCTTGACAACCTTGAGAGGAGATATGCTCTCAATGAAATTTATGTGGGTTGATTTACATATCTGTCTTTATGTGTTGTGTTTTGTAGCGTCATTGCTTGAGTTCATTACTTAGAAAGCAAGCCGAGCTCACCCCTAAAGGGCCTTCATTTCTTACAGAATTGCTGTAATTACGAAAACCTGCCAATACACCTTAGCAAAGGAATAATTATTACAGTTGCTTACAACCAGTCTAGTTGAATTGAACCCCCAGTAGTAGTCCTCAATCACGTGGTATTTTGGACATGGGACACATTGGTTCATGAATCATGATCCTAGCCTAGGCCTTTTCAATACCCTTTGGACAAATGTCATTAGGCTCACCATTCCCTAGTTTGAAATCTAAACATTCATTTGCAACACATTGCACATTCAAAAATTGTTAGCCCTCCCCAGGTTTGGGCCAGTTAGATTTGGCAAGAAAAAGTAAATGGATTTAGGCAAGTGGCTTCTTCAACTTGGTTTCTTTTATACTTTATGGTTTTCTAGGGGGCCTTTTTTGTAGTTCAAGGGATCTTAGGTAGTCTGGCCCATCATATTTTTTGTGTTGCGTTCATTCTTGTGATGGCGGCTATAAGCCATACGCTTAGTGTAAAGAGAGCTTGTATCTCATTTCGAATGATTAGGATCATTCAATGGTGATTTGTATGTTAGGTAACTCTTCACTCATTGCTAGTTGGTTTTTGGTTGGATGTTCTAATATGGTATTAACGGTCTTGAGTGGTTAGTAGACCAAGTCTCTTGCCCAGTTGAATTTCACGGGATGCATGTTTGTTTATTAGCCACATGTGCCCAGGTCCTATGTGAGAGAACTTACTTAGAGTGGTTGTATTCCAAATCGAATAATTAGGATCACTCAAAGTTGATTTATATGCTTAAGGGGCCTTTTCACTTATTTCCAATTGGTTTAAGTTGGATGTTCTAACACTGAGGATAATGCTCAATATTTGCTTGTTTAGTATTTGAGGTGGAGGTTTGGATGCAATGCCAATTTTCATTATTTGTTCCTTTGTTTTTTGTTGCATTAAAGTGGATTAGCTTTAGCTTTATATTTTTTTTGATGTCCAAGTTGGTGATTATGTGGTGTAGTTAGTTGTTGATTTGTAGTACAAGGTGAAAGCTCTACCTACCATGTACTTAAGATACCTTTGCAATCTTTATTTATGGCGAAGTTGCTTGATGGTTGAAGAGTAGATAGATTTCAAAGGAGATTAGTAGGGTGGAAGAGAGAATATTTATCAAAGTGTGGAACGTGGTATTTTGCTCTAAACAAAAGTTGGTCCATAGTTTCTTATGTTATTTATGCCACTCTTAATGGTCCTAGCAACTATGGTGAAGTGGTTTGAAAACTTAAAATGTTTTACTGCTGGTTTGGTCGGGTATGGATCAGATATCACTTCATAGAGTGGGATGATGTGTACTTGTGCATTGAAAATTGAGGCTTGGTTTGTGTTACATGGTGGATGGTAGATATTGGGGTGGGTGGGAGGCTTGGTTCATGAGAGACATGAGAGACATTATAGTGCAACCCTAGGGTTAGAAAAAAAGATCATGGGGAACTTTTGAAATTAATTTACCGGACAATGACAAGAAGCAATTCTATATTAAAACCAGTAAGTTCCATGAGTTTAAGTTAACAAATCACAACCCTGTGCACTTATTTTGTCCTTGAAAACATAATTGACAACAATAAGCAAGTGGTGAAAATTGAAGGTTCAATTCCCAAGATTGTTTGCCTCAAATTTTGTTTAATAATAAAGCTTCAAAATTTTCAAGTAGTTTTGCGACCCTCTAGATCAACGTGACATTGCAATACTGAAGGAAAAGGGTTAGGAAACAGAGGTAAACAAAAAAGGGGAAGGAAAACAAGAGGAAATATCACCCAGTGTGTTTCTTGAGCTCTCAAGTAATATGAACATGTGGTCAGATGCCTAGAAATTTTGTTCAACCTAATTGAGCAGGTAGGTTAGTGGAGGTGAAAATACCAACAAGGAAATAGAGAAGTGCATGGAGGAGGGAGAATGAAGAGAAGAAGAATGATTACAAGAAAAAAGAAGGAGAAGGACAAAAATAGAGAAAAAGGGGGTAAAAGTGGTAACCACTAAATTGAGTTTCTTTTGGAGATTCCCCCTCTTATTGATAATAAAGGTATTCAAATGAAACAAACCCTAAAGTTTTCACCTTTTTATTTTTTCTCTAGCCTACACATCACTTGAACTAAATGCCACATCATTTAGGGTCACATGTCAAGTATGTGACTATTTATATGTCCTAAAGGAAGATGAGAACATTCCCACAATGTAGAAAACAAATTAACATAACATGAAATCAACTTTATATTTTATATATAGAGATTAGATACATTTTTGTTTCCTGAAGTAGGCGTCTTTTGTCAATTTAGTCTCTATTGTTTTAATTTTGGCAATTTGGTCCCTGATGTTTTTAATTTGCATTTAGTTGGACTAATTTTTAACTTACATTAAAATAAATTACAATATCTAATATGTGTAAATCATATTAGGGCAATTATTTGGAAAAACAACTCCAATAGTAAATTGCCATGCCAACTCTCTCTTTACAACAGTTGCACATTCTCTCTTTCCTCTGTGCAACTCTTGTGGCCTCCATCCCTTTTCCCTATTCACTATGGCAACTTCCCAACACTTCTCCCACTTATCCACCCCACATCTCCTTCCCACTTCCTCCACCGAACTAGTCTTTCCTCCATGCCTTATAGAAATTAGAACCCATAAGCCTCACTGCCGCAACATTTGCAAAACTCTTTTCTTTTCTTGCACACTTTGACTCTCTCTTGTATCTAAGATGAACATATGGGTTCGGATTTCAATTCAAAGTGAGTTCCAAAAAAGCAATTTTCTTAGGGATTTCAAGGAAGATCAGCTTAAAATAGGGATATTTAAGAGTCAATTTTTTAAATTTCTCACCATTCTTTGTCAACCTTGATTTTTAGTTAGTGGGTTGTTTAGTTTTCAAGCAACCCTCTATGTATTTTGATGTATTGCATTGTTATGCCTCATTGATATTTGGAAATGAGTTTTATTAACCCAAAAATGTAGACTTGGATTTGCTTTGTTGTGCTTTGAATTTTTGATTACTTTGTTTACATCATTGCGTTCTTAGTTTATGCGGCGACAGTGGGGAAAGGGGAGAGATATAGAGGGAAAAAGGTGGGAGTTGGAGAGATATAGAGGGAAAAAGGTGGGAGTTGGAGAGATAAAGGTAGAAGTGGCACTTGTTACCCCCTCCCCTCCAGAGATTACCCTTTGCAAGTTGCTTACGTGAATGACACTTGAGATAATGTCGTTATCGATTTAAGAGGTAATTCGAAATTGGACCAATTAAACACATATTAGAAACATCAGGGAATAAATTGTCAAAGAATGCATACTTCAGGGATAGAATGTGTGTGTGTGTGTAAATATATTTATGTCAGCATTTGTGAAAAATTTTTGATTTCCTATTTAGTAATGTTAAGTTAATTATACCCCATGTATCTTTATTAATGTCATTATTTTTTCTTTCACGTCTTATCAAAACTCTTCTTATTATATAACATTAGGTCTCTAGCCATTCGCTTGACTTATTTTTATAGTTTTAGGTCTTTAATTACAATAGTAACTCTAATAACTCAAGTTATTGTATAATACATGTAGGGCTAGTTTGTTTCAAGGATTATTTATGGGTGGTACTAACAATTATATCCATTCCACTCCAACCCCATGGGATACTATGCCTAGGCTTAAATTTTGATCCCTTCCTTCCCTTTGTTTGTTTCCTACAAAAATTTTTTGTGATACCTACATCAAAAGGTGTGTCAAATGAACTATTCAATGTAAAAAGACAATTATAACCTTATAGTCCAAAGCAATCCATGCCCTTGTTTGTTACTACAACCACCTGTGCATGATACTTACCCAAAAACTTTTTTTTTTTTTTTTGTTGTTCCACGTTGGTTGCATGCACTGTTCAAGGCAAGTGTCTCCCAGGTATAACACACACACACAACAGGCATCACACAACACACAATACACATAAACGAAAATATTATACACGCACAAAAATTCCAGCAACAATGGAATACCACCAAAATTCCATCAATGATGGAGTTACAACAACAATTCCAGTGCAAGTAGTTAAGTGCCAGGGAAAAAAAATGGAATTCCAGCAACAATTCCAACAAAATAGAGCTAAGAGCCAGCAAAAAAAATGGAATTCCAGCAATAATGGAGTTCCAGCAACAAATAAAACAAAATTCTAGCAAAATGGAGCTAAGAGTTAGGAAAAAAAAAATTGGAATTCCAGCAAGGAGTTCCAGCAAGTTTCCCCGATCAATTCTATCTACAATAGAATTCCAGAAGCAAAATTCCAGCACTATAGTTAAAGACTTCCTGCCTTAACAATCTAGACATAATTTCTACCACACTACACACAACACTGTCATTCCCTTTAAATCAAAAAAATGAATGCACAACATATCAACATATACACTGCATCAAAAGATTTCAACTGCCACTAAATATAAGATACCAGTGCAAGGAGCTAAGAGCCACAAAATAGCATTAACAACTGTCTCCACAAGCAATTTTACAAACATCCTCCGTAAACTTTGTTACATACATAATATAAACAGGTCAATGGAATTCTCAAAAGATGAAACTCCCAAGGACTCTTGAACAGCAACTACTACCACACATAGTCATACCTAAAAACCAAAATAGCATGTGGAAAGCATAGTGTACATACAATCATACTCTAACAAGGACTAAGCTTAATCAGAAATATCGATAATCTCTATGTCATCTGCTGGATCACCACCGGAACAAGAGCCCATACTTTCAATCAACTCTTCCGGGGACACGTTGTCGAAAACCTCCATCATTTTCTCGAACAAAAGACATGGATCAATGCAATGTGTTCTTGTAAACTTGTTTGCCTGCAAGTTAATGACAGTTAAACACATCATGAATTCAAGCGAATGTGAAAACTAAATTAAACAAAGAGGCATAAGATGATATTCATTAATATAGTTTTGAATTAAACACTTACCAGTAGGTTGTCACCGCCCCAGCGAGCGGCCCTTCTACGACGCACAAGTTTATTGAGTCCCAAGCAAACATCCTTGTCTTCAACATAGCCTTGATAGTGAAGTATTTTTTCTTCTAGAAAAAAATAATCTTGACAAGGTCAATTTGATCAATGCAAATTGCCGGCAGTCTCCTTTTCACCTGCATTACCAAATCCTTGAAGTGTTGAGCTGTCATGCTGCCTCGTTCAGGCACTATGCCTCGTTGTTTGTTTCGAAGCAACACCGCCATCAACACTTCACTTTCCACAGGACTAATTCGAGGAACCGACATTTTCTACATAATATTGTGCAAACCAAATGCACAAACCATTGACACACCACCAATTTATACAAATTCATTCAACAATACAATCATATCATAACACCAAAATCAATTACAATAGATATCCATTCATAATGTTAACTATATTCATACATTTCCCAATTAATGTCAAAACATAGCAGGTAACATTACAAACACTAACCATAAATATTGTCCAAAATAACCACACATAATACAAACATAGTTCAAGAAAGTCTACCCAGGAAAAAGTAAAAATATGGGTTAGTACCATACCCAAACGTACTAAACCATATTTTACATACGGACATAGGTGAACAAGCAAAAAAAGTGGACCACTTTCACCTATATCACGTCAAAAAAACAAAATACCATACTTAACCCTACACATGTTGGTAGCTCGATCCGTACAACAACTTCCTTACCCAAGACGACTTTGATGCGTCAGACAAGCTAAAGAACAAGTCCACCTTAACCGGATCAGAGGCAATTCTGTAACCAACCTCATATAGTAGATCCTCATCAAGCCACCCAATTTTCTCAAGCTCAGCAAAGATTCTTTTTCTAGATTGAGAAACATCTTGGGCATGGCCTACCCTATGTGCAATATTATCAAGCTTACGACCACAAGTAGTAACATACTCACCTAAGACCCTTGTCATATCACCCAAGCTACATGCAATGACCTCGGCAACTGTCGAAACCTTTCTCTTTTTCGTCCTTTTGGTAGTTGGGGTGTCTGTGGAAACATCCATGCCTTGAGTTGTACTATGACTTGCACCATTTGTCTCATTTTCATTGTTAATTCCTGTCGGGTAAATTTCGTGCTCTGCTTCCTCGTTGTCATTCCCTCCAATCATTTCATCAAGATCCTTCGCAAATTCGCTTGTTGCACGATTCTTGCCAAAAATAATTCCCCAGTCTTTATAGTATGACCAACATTTTTCACGCATCCCCTTAGCCTGCTTATCCTTCTACAACAACCATACCACGAAAGAACATGTCTCGAATAAGTGGAATACTAAAAATAACAAAACAACTTTATTAATTATAAAGTGCTATATTAAAAAAAAATACCTTTAAATACTCATCCTAAGCATCATCCGAATCAACCTCAATTTTGTTATCAGTGTCATTAAACCCAAAACCACTCGTATTCATCATAGAAAATATACAATTATATTGCCTCTTCCACATTTTTATCTTTGATTCAATGTGTGGTTGTGCACGAAGTGTACTGCTGCCAATTCTTTGTTCTAGCATTTGCAGATAACCTGGCCTGAATGTACCATTAGGACACTTCAACCCTGCTATACATAGATCCTTCAGTGCTTCTAATAGTTTTGTCTCTTCCATACTTGTCCATGTTCGCCTGGTACTTTTTTCCACTTGCGGACCACTCATGTAATGCGAGTTGCCAACACTATCCATATTCTATGTATATATATATGTATGTATTTATCAGTCTCAAGTGAATATTGGAAAGTTAAATCAATTACAATACGGCAAATATCGAATATATTGCATTGTAACACCACCAAATAAATTGTATTACATAACAGTCAGTACAACCATTAATCAAACCAAACGAAGTATCAATAACACATTACAAACATATAAGTCTTTTAGTCTACTAATTAAAAGTCGCAAAATAACCACCTCCCCCTACCCCCCCAAATTCATCTACCTATCCACCATGCCTCGTACATTTCATTCGCCAACTGAGTCCTCCAAGCAGTCCACGCAGTAGAGGTCTCAACACTATCAACTACATTGGTGTTGTCATCGTCCTCATTAAGAACATACTCGGGTACGTGGTCTTCTAATGGGTCAACTGACATCTCATTTCTAATGAAATTATGTAACAGACAACAAGTAGCAATTCTATTATGTGTGGGAACTGGGTAGAAACAGGCAGTTCGAAGAATTGCCCATCGCATCTTGAGGAGAGCAAAACACCTCTCAATAACGTTCCTGGTAGATGAATGTTTTAGGTTAAAATATTCCTCGGCATTACGAGGAGCTTCCCTTTCATTTCCAAATTCGTCAAGATGGTATCGTTGACCCCTAAAAGGAGCTAAAAAACCCTCACCATTGGTGTAACCAGCATCACATAAATAATATGTGCCTGTCGTAATTGTGTATATACTCATTAGTAAATAATTTCTAAAAAAAAAAAAAAACAAATGCTAAAAATTTTCACTATAGCTTACCCTGTTGAACACGTAACCCAGTATGTCTTGTAATTGCATCCCGAAGGACTCTTGAATCTGCCGCTAATCCCTCCCAACCAGGCAAAACATAAATGATTTTCATGTCAGGTGCACAAACACCTAACACATTTGTTGCCATTTGCCCTTTCCTTGTCCTATATCTTGCTTGGTGCACAAGTGGCACTTTTGCTCTAATGTGAGTGCCGTCTAAAGCCCCAACACAGTTCTATGCAATAGGAAATAAACATATTATCAACTGATTTTCGTTAAGTACATACTACGTGACGTGACAACTCAAATGTAGATCTACTTTAAAAAAACTTAGAATACCTTAAAAAACTTCCACTTAGGGTCAGTGCATTCATTTGTGATTGGATCAGGGACTACAAGCAGTAATCGACGTAGCCTAAGAACCGCCAACAACACTGCATTGAAATACTTACTAACCGTCTCACCAGATCTAATGAAACTGAATTTGACTGGTCTATTCTTATGATCATGACTAATAACGCTCAAGAACATAGCTACCATCTCTTCAATGCTAACATTCCTTGTACGACTGAGCCCACTAACATGTTCAACTAGTGTGCACAATATAGAAAAACATCGTCGGTCCATTCTAAGTTGATTGTAGCATGTTATATCACTTACACCTATCAATCTATTAAGATGCTCTATTTGCAGTCGGGTTCGCGTGACTGAGCTTGGGATCCTATTGTTGTTTTGAATGTCATGAAATTCCAACAAATTTGCAATCACAACAATTAGACATGAGCATATCATAACCATATCAGAGAGGACACTATCCAAAATAACCACCAATGGCACACTGAGATCATTGTCTTCATCCATAACTACTGCCACTAACACAAATTTCAGTAAACATCCACAGCCAACAAGCAGCGCTTGTTATGAAGCGCTTTAAATTACCAAAAAAAAACATATTAAAGTAACAAGCATGCATTAGATTACATCACAACAAAGAATACATTTTTTTTGTTCAATATAAAAAAATCATAAAAGTTAATGACTGAAAATAAAATTACTACAGTGGCTACAGAGATCCCGGCGTTCATTGAACAATGAAAAGGCCAAGTCAAGCCAAACCTAAGAGTTGCATTAAAAAAAAAAAAAAGATTAGTCATATGATACATTGTTTTCTTTGTTTGAAAGAGAATGCTCTGCAACATATTCCATATATTTTCCAAAAGTTAAGATTCCTCATTGCACAATGTATAAGTCAAGAAAAAACCAAACTAAAAAGTACCGAACTGAATTTTAAAAGAGTCCATGCCCAACATAGGCAACCAAATTCCGATTCCAACCACCACGCCAAAAAAAAACACAAAAATAAGTTTCTATCAAAACCTAGCCTTCCCTAAATTAAGAATTTCAAAGCTTTGGCTTGTTCATGTTCATTGAACCATTTTTTTAATGGACAAAATTCAACCCCCACTTTAAAGCAACCTACATCATATTTAGTTTCCAAAGCTTCAAGAACTAAAAAAGTACCGAACCAAAGGTAGTACAATGAATAAATAAAGTCTTAACCAGAAAAATCTCTGTTTACAAACAATGTTGTCACAGCTTGGATGACTCAAGGAAATATAAGGGTTATAATAAACTTATCGAAGGCGGAATTTGAGAAAGGTAGATTATGACAATGCAATGAATATGGTCCAAGAAACTAGTGAGCAAGAGTGGCCAGGGAGACGACTGAGCGTTGAGGGAGGCGACTGAGCATTGAGTGAACAAGTGGCTAGGGTTTGGTAGAAAGTTGGCTTTTATATGGGGGCCCAATACATGAGGGCATTTGTGTCATTTCACTAGCTTATACTGTCCTTTCACTTGTACCGGGCATATAATACCACCGGATAGGTGGTATTCATTAATACCATGTACAAGACATTATGTCTACTGTTCATACCGGGTTGGTATTACGACCCGAAAAATAGTACTACCTATAAAATACAAAACAAACAGGGTATTAAGTGGGATCCACGTACTATTTCCCTAATACTACCTCCTTATACCACCCTTATCCTTGAAACAAACTAGCCCGTATAGATT
Organism: Ilex paraguariensis; assembly: GCA_963454935.2. Classification (NCBI taxonomy): domain Eukaryota; kingdom Viridiplantae; phylum Streptophyta; class Magnoliopsida; order Aquifoliales; family Aquifoliaceae; genus Ilex; species Ilex paraguariensis. Next base: position 132,101 of record CAUOFW020005125.1, on the reverse strand, counting down.
AATAACTAAGTTTAGTAAAAATTAAAATAAGAATTAATTCTCCTACACATAATTTATTTATTCAATTCAAATTACACATATAATTTATATTTTTAATAAGTTTATTATTTAAATATGTTCCCATGCAATGCATGTCGTGTTTTAGTTGTCTAATTTTTATAAAATCAATTATATCCTTATATAATTTTTATTTTTATACGTAATTTGACTTTCAAATTCTTTTGAACTCTTTTATAAGTATTATTTGAATTCTAAATTCTTTTGGACTTCTTTATAAGTGGTACACTTGCATAAAATTTATATTTTCATAAATTCAACAAAAAAATTATTATTTAAATTTTGCACGTGCATCGCACGTGCATGCAACATACATATCCTAAAAAAATAAGCTACATTAACTGCCCTGAGTGGGAAAAACTCAACTCTGGTGAGCAATTCTTTGAAAATATCTGAAATAGATGTCGTCTCAACTCTGCTTCATCAATCCATGAAAAATCAGTCAAAGACCGATATCTTCATGCGCAAGGTGCATGCGGTTTATACCTGTACATGTATCTGTGGTCCTGATATCCTTATCATCCTCAATTTGGAATGATGGATGGTGGAAAAGGCACCCATTATTGATTCGAAGCAACCTATCTTTGGGGCTTCTGATGCAAAGAATTGACTTAGTCTACTTAATCATTAACTTGGGAGGGTCTGTGTCCTTTGATGGGCCTGTAGGATATGAAAAGTATTTGTCAGTCACTTTAAGATACATGCTTTGTTCTCCACGTTTGCAAGTGCATTATGTTGACATTTCATACTTCCTTCTTTCATTTTGTTAGTTTTCCATGGGAATGAATTTGATGGCCCAGATTGTGGCTTATTATAAGCTTGTTGATGCTGTACAAGCTGAATATTCTTATTTGATTATCCCAATTTTATTGTTGTCACTTGGTAAATGTTATCATTTTGTGCATCTCATGGTAAATCAGAAAAGTTGGGGCCTGAGCATACCTTGTAACTTAGTCATTTTATTACGATTGATGGACTGATCTTCCTGATATTTTATGTGCTTCGTTAGAGAATGTCTGTATCCTATTTGGGGGGGACTTAGCTGTCTGTTGTACCTAATTGGCCCTTGATATACTGGTAAAATTATAAATTGGAATGATGTTTCTCTGAAATTTTATTTCCCCTGTCTGCAGACATTTAAGTAAATTTTTGCACATTTTTCATTTTTGCATAATGTGTTAGTACATCAAAAAATTGTAGTTTGCATTCGAGAGAACCTCTGCTGTAAGCTAACACCATTCTAATTCATGGGAGCCATATTACTAATATTTTAGCTTGGAGTCTTCAATTATCTGAAATGGTTAGCTTGTGCATTTTGAGCAGATGGTTAAACTGAGATGTTATTTTCCTTTTAAGTAGACATACACTGGAAGCATCTTGATTGCTGTTAACCCGTTCACTAAGCTTCCGCATCTCTATAACGTGCACATGATGGAGCAATATAAGGGAGCTCCATTTGGTGAGCTGAGCCCGCATGTTTTTGCTGTTGCTGATGCATCTTACAGGTTTGTCAAGTTTGAGTGGTTGTCTTGGAATTAAGTGTTATGCTTTTGGCGAAGTGATTTGGGTTCTGTTTGGTTTTCATGGCCCAGAGCAATGATGAGTGAGGGTCAAAGCCAGTCCATATTGGTTAGCGGAGAAAGTGGGGCTGGGAAAACTGAAACAACAAAATTGATTATGCAGTATCTTACTTATGTTGGTGGCCGTGCCGCTGGTGACGACAGAACAGTTGAACAGCAAGTCCTTGAAGTAAGATTTTCGTTGATCAAATTGATATGTATTCCATAGTTCTGCTATTTTTCCGCGAAGAAGATTTACTTTGGTTGATAAAGGGGTCCTGTGCTATAGTGATTTGACTTGCTTAAATTCTAACCTCTTAATTGGGTTCAAGTCTCCACACTTTTTGTTTGGGGCTAGTTGCTTGGCCATTTCATTTTTTTTCTGTTAAAACTGCAGTCATCTATGCTTTCCTCTTAAATTAGTATGAAGCCAGCCACTTTTATTGCTAATTTCTCTTTGATTTTGATTCAGTCAAACCCACTTTTGGAGGCATTTGGTAATGCAAGAACTGTTAGAAACGACAATTCGAGGTGTGTTTGTGATTTTAACATTGCTCTATCTCATTTGCTTTATTGTCACTGTACTGTGCTAGTTTTAGTCTCCCTCTAATCCAAGCTTTGAGTTATTGTTCTTCGCCATTCTTTAGGTGTGTCCAGACCATGAGAGTATGCTATCTTTTAATCCATCTAATTCCTTTCATTGCCTTTTCAAATTAGTGGTGTTGCATCTTGATCTAAATCCTTGGCCTAGTAAGAAGGCTTTGTTGTTTTGAAAGCATTTGCAACTTCTAAGATGATATGGAGAGCAAAAGTGCCTCTTCCACTCCAAGTTATTTAGAAGAGAATCAACACTAATGATTTTTTTCAGAGGAGGCTTCACAACTGTATTTTGCTGCAGTGGTGTAATATGTGTAGAAGGAATGAGAAGACCATTACTCGTCTGTAACTACATTGCCCAGTTCTTCTATCATTATGGAGACATGGACAGGAGTTTTTCTAATACATGTGAATCAATGCTTGTGATTGCTTTTTGGGAGTTTTGGGAGGAGTAAGAAAGCTCATTCTATTTGGAGATGTGTGTCATGACAATCTTTTGGGTTGCATTGCTGGAGAGTAGTAGAAGCGTTTCTAAACATAGGCCTGAGGAGAATATTTATTTGTGGAAATGTTATGTAGTGTTGTTATACCAGAGGAGGAAAGAAAGACTTAACCCTACCTTCCACTCTCATTTTATATAGGTATGACAACGGATTGTGTATACTTCTTAACAAGAAAGAGTTCTATTCTTGGCCTCCTTTTGGGTCTCGTTTTCTCTTGATTTGGGGGAATTCCTATGTTTTGATTAAAGCAGATTTGAAAGCTGTGTGAATAGTAAATGATGTTTTGTCTCTTTAGTGTATTATTTTCTTCCATTGAAGAATTTGTGGGCTTGGCATGCAGTAGATTGCTCCATCATAATCTGTGCGTCCTGGATGTAAGTCATGAAAAGAGTTGTTTTGCATGAGGAGGTAGGGTAGCGTACTGCATAAATCTGACCCTCTCCGGACTTGGCAGTGGCATATCTGTTAGATCTCTTAAATTTAGTAAATAATGTTGCACAGAGAGAAAAAGCTTTGTTTAATTCATGAATGTGTTTCTAGAATTTTCTAAAATAGCGGAAAAATAAATGATGTTGAGTTGTCTGGAGTTGGTACAAGGATTATGCTGAAGTCATATAACTTATTTGGTTTGTGTGATGGATGTAATTACACTGTCAGATATGATGACATGAAATGAATTCACTGAATTATGTAGGACACAGCTTCAGTTTTAAACAATTATGCTAGCATTGCACATTGCTGAAAGCCTGAAACATGCCATAGTCAGCCTCGTTTTCTTCCATGGCTACTTCCAGTCATATCAAGTAATGGGGTTATATTGTCAAGCTACTCAATATGGTTCTGCTATATTGTGTGATTTATGTGTAGAGGTAGCAATTATATTTATCAATATCAGGGCAATCATGCTTGCCTTTACATGTGTATTATTCTTTGCAGTCGTTTTGGCAAGTTTGTTGAGATTCAATTTGATGCAAATGGGAGAATATCTGGTGCTGCAATCAGAACATACCTTCTGGAACGATCTCGTGTAGTTCAGATAACAGATCCCGAAAGGAATTACCACTGTTTTTATCAGTTGTGTGCATCTGGAAGGGTAATTTCTCTAGCACTATATATCTTTGTGCGAGTATTTATACTTTTACTCATGCCCAGTCGCTCTTTTGTTCTGTGTAGTAATAGACATCTTGTTCCACCTTTCTTGCATCAAGTCTTTGTTCCATTGTTTTGACGGTTATGGCTCATAATTGTATCTTAGTATTCTCGTGTAGTGATGTTACAAGGTTGCTTTTCATGTAATTTTGTGCTATGGATGCGCTTGCATATTATTTTCAAATAATCAGGAAACCGGTTTTCCATTGTTTTGATTCATTGTTCTCAAAGGACCATAGGGTCCTAAGGAGTTTTGGGCAAGTGCTTGGATGAGTTTTACATGCAGTTGCTTGGCAAAAACATGTGCACAGGTGGGTGGCAGAACGTAGGACTGTTGCCCATGGTTGAAAGAATCAGCTGAGTGCCTCGGCACTTTCTGTTCCGATGCATTCCATGATTTATGTAAACCACGAGTTGGCACTAATTTCTTCATTTGACACCACTTTGTCAAAATTATTTCTAGTCTTCCACTTCTCTTTCTTCAAATTCTCATCTAATCTACCATTCTCTTCAATCCTATCTCTCCAATTCTATTCATAACTAGACTTTTCATGATTCTAATATCCCCCCAAACTTCCTTAGTCCATCTCTTCAACCTTTATTTCACATGCTTTAGTTTTTTTATGAACTTGAAGCCTTCCCATCCCTCAACACTTCCTTCCTCCTACCACTCCCTCTCTGTCCTTTAAACTCATGGTGATCAAACTACATATTCTCAAACCTAAAAGGACAAGGATCCCAACTAATCATGGGAGAATCGAGTATTATCGGACAATGATTTGACACTACTCTGCAGATTCTCCAGCCTAACTGCTAGATAGCAATCATTCCACTTAGTTGAGGAAAGAAAACTTTCTAATCTATTGCAAATTGGATTTTCTCTAAAATTTGATCAAGTAAATGGTCCATTACCTAACTGTTGATTCTTAAGCATAGTCTACCTCAATGTTATTTAAGGCGTAAAGCGAATCTAAGCGAACATATCTCGTGACGCCTAGGCAAGAAAGTGAGAGGTGAAGTGAAACGCTTAATCGAAGTGAAGCGAACAGTAAAAAAAAATAATTATTTTAGTTTAATTACTTCTAAATATCCAAGTTGTTTTGCTTGATAAAAACTCAGAATCAGCATAAACATAGAAGAAAAATCCTAACCAAAATAAAACAGAAGTAGAGAAAGAGCAGAAGCAGGGAAGAACGATTAGAAGCAGAAACAAAATCGATAGCAAAAGAGAAGAAGAAGAGAGGAGAAGGAGAGAAGAGAAGAGGCAAAACCAGCAGAAGTGAAATCAGAAGACGGGAAGAGGAGGAGAGAAAATAACATACCCGTGTTCTGTCGAAGAAGAAGACAGAAGCAACAGATCTAGCACTAGGCTATGTTTTTTGTTGTCGAAGAAGTAAAAGAAGAAGAGAGGAGGAGAGAAAAAGAGAGAAACAACAGTAGAGAAGAAGCAGAAGAGAAATATGGAAGAACAACCGAGGGCAAACTTGATCTATCTATGTTTTGTCAGGAGTTGGACTTCTTCAGGAAGGAGAGAACCAGCAACAAATGCTTTGGTCATTGATTTGGCAAATTTAGGGTTTGGGTATATATTGGGATAAGGAACAATTGGGTGTATGGATATCTCACAATTTTATTCCAATTCCCCCAATCTAACGATCCATAATAAAAAATAAAGCAACTTAAAAAACTTAAGAAAGACGTTGCTTTTCTTGCATGTTGTTTAAGTGAAAGGTGCTCGTTATTCTCATTTTTTCCACGTTTCAGTCATCTTTGCTTCGCTTAGGGTGCATAAGGCGACATGACCTTGCTTTGCTTCGCTTCTCGCCTAGGCGAGCTTTTCGTAACACTAGTTTACCTAATGAAAACATCAACCTTTATACTCTTAGTTACATTTTTACCATTCAATTTTTCTAAAAGGTACCTAATTACATAAAATCACGACCGATACACCAATGAGGACTACAAAACTACACAATCCTGCTAACCCCTCCCAAAACCTACTTCGGACCCTAGACCAATTTGGACCATACACTTCAGTAAGCCACCAGTTGACTCCATCAGTAGCCTTAAACCTAATCGAATTCAAAATTCTAGCTCCACGGATTCCTTTACTTTAACAATCCTCTCATTCCATATGATCATAATGTCGCCTCTTGTTACAATAGAAGTCAGCCCAATTCCCATATCAAGATTCCCACACACTTTTGATCAATTTTTCCTTTATCATCTCTTTTTTCATTTCCTCCAAAATAACCGCATCCACATTCGGTCCTTCTCTAAGAAGCACCTCTTTGATTGAGCAGCTTTTAATTCTAGGTCCCATTCCCCTTGCACTCCAACTAATAATCTTCATGGCAAACTATCATCACACCTACCCCTCCCCGAAACAACATCATAATTAACCCTTGTAAATTTCTAAGCTCCTTGAATCCTTTATTTTTTCTCCTAGATCTTCTTTTGCCCCATCTTTGACAATAATTTCTTCAATATAGACTATTTTCCATAATCAGAGGGAAAAAACCTTTCATCTCCAAGATTGTCCTCCTCACACACCCTCCACTCATGAAAACGATTCTATCTCTTGATGACAACAAACAATATCACTGGTAGATAGATCATTAGGTCCCTTACCACAAAATTTTCTGCATTCCCATTTCCAACACACATTAATGAAGCAGAATCCTTCTTTTTGGTCCCCTAACGAGCTTGAATTGGGAAGTTTACCCCTAGCCTAGGGATCCTTCTCATCATAAAGAGACGAAGAAATCCGTCTCTATTCACCTAATACTCTATTCGCCTAATACTCCAACAAAAACCCCATCCCTATTAAAAATCTCGTAGTTTATTTTGTGGCTTTATGTCCAATCAAGCCCTAATAGTTTATGTCTACATTTATGTAGAGTTGGAGCATAAACCAGGTATACTTGCCATGGTAACCAAGACTAGGCCAGTAGATATTGATGTTGGCTCCTCTTTTTTAGAAAGAATATTTGCTATTTTATATTGAAGGTTTATTTTGCTTGATGGATGTTTTGGATTTGATCTTCGAGCTATTATTCTTCCTTCGTTGATGCATGACAAGACCTTAATTACAATAATAAAGGTTGTTCTGCACTCGTTAAAGATGGACTAGGGCTTAAATTTTTAGGGACTACCCTTAAGAAGTTAGAGTCATGATTTTAAAACAAATTTGGGCTTGTCATAGGGAAGTTTAGGGCTGATTTTGTGTGGGTCTGATTATTATGGGTTGTAGGAATTTTTAGACAGTAATAAAAGTTAATTGTTTAGGGATGTAGTGGTAGGAAAGTGAGGTTGTGGCGATCAATGTCTTCCAAACCGTAAATTGACCTAGAGGGGGTGAATAGGTCTTGTGCAGAATTAATCAACAATTAAAAATTTAATGACCTAGTTCATCCAACCAGTATAAAGCATATGCCAAACAATCAAACAAGATTGTTCAATGCTCCTTTAATCAATATATGTGAATACATCGACCTAGTGTGTTGGATCTAATAACAACCAATCACATGCAAATAAGGCATATGATTTTTTATGTGGAAAACCTTACAATAAAAACCACGAGACATAGTCTAGCCTAACCTTTCACTATTGAAAACGGCAGTACAAACTCAAATACTTACGACTACTTGTTACATATCCTTTTTTCTTGGTAAACTTGCTCTTGTTGCGAGTTATTGTCGATTCCTTCGGCTAGGTTGGATCACGCTTTCCCCAGAACCCAGTGCACTCGTTTTCCTTTGAATTTTGATATTCTTCCTTGGATCTTTAAGACTTTCTTTGGATATGGATGAGCTTGAGAAAACTCGTATAATTGAAGCTCTTGGTTGACTAGGGTAGTCACACACACACACACCCCCGCACACATGCTCGCAAGGGAGAGGGGTACAAAATGCATGCTCGCAATCAATTTGGAACTCAAGTTTCTCCTACTCATGGACATAACTTTCCATCCCATTTAAATCCAGATTTCGTCTCTAGCTCCCTTGTGCCCATGCATTGTTGCTCTCAAATGCAATTGGTGCCTAAAATGGTTTTCCTTTCATAATCCCCCTCTCTCCGTCTTTGTGATATGTAAGCTCAGTATCAGTATCTTAATCACATTATGCACCATATTGAAGTGTTGTTTCTCTCACGTGTAGCACATCTGTGAGGTTTGATATGCACGGGTGCATGATATCATGTTAGCCATTGACGTGTTCGTAACTGACGTGTGAAGTTTGACATGACCTGAACACTCAACTTTAGCCTGCCAGGGTTGTTGCAAAGAGTTAATAACTTTTGCAATGTGTTTTAGCGGCCACCCCCTTCTTTCTCTTGGAGCTTGGAAACTTGATTTTTAAGTTTTGTGGTATACAACTTAAAAATGGCTCTTTTTTGATGAACGTTGTTGCCAGATGATTGTTATTGTTCGACTCATCTATCTTATGTGCTATCTAGTAAATCTTGTTACTTTTAGCTTTATTTCTGTCCCCTTTTTTGAGCATGCTTGGTGAGAAGGTAATTGATCATCTTCTTGATCGTTGCCAATTATATAGACTCAATGCAAAGATATATTGTTATTTTGGGGGTAGGTGTAGGTATTATTTTGAAAAGCTCGTTTAGGTGAGAAACGAAGCGAAGCGAGGGTTTGTTGCCTTGAGCACCCTTGGCGAAGCGAATGTGACTAGAGCGAGGAAAAAGTGAGAAAAACGAGTGCCTTGCGCGTAAGCGAGAGGCGAGAAAGTGAGTGCCTTGGTTATGCGAGGTGAGGTTGCTTTGGATTATTTTATTTTTATTATGGACCGTTGGATTGGACAATTGAAAAAAAATCATAAGATGCCCATACACCCAATTATCCCCTTATCCCATAAATACAATACCCAAACCCTAATTTTGCTCAAGGGTCAGACACGAAGACTATTGGCTGCTACTCCTTCCTTGCTAGTCAGAGACGACGAAGACTACTGTTTCTTCTTCTCCTTCCTCGCTGATCCGCACATGTTTGTCTCCTTCACTTTTTCTTCTCTCTTTGTTTCTCTTCTTTTTCTTGCTTCTTGCTTCATGTTTTGGTTCTTCTTCTTTTCTCTCTTTTGGTTCTGGTTCTTCTTCTCGCTTCTGATTCTATTTTTCTCTCTGCTTCTGTTTTTTTTTATCTGCTTCTGCTGTTTTTTTTTCTACATTTGCTTTTATTTTTTTTTATGCTATTTTTTTTTCTACTTCTGTTTTTTATTTTTCTGCTTTTGTTTTTACTGTTTTTTTTTTTTTGCTTCTGATTTTGTATAATTGATGATTCTGATTTTTTGTAATGCTCTTTTGTTGATAGTAGTGTTGATTTTCTGTAATAATGAATGTTGATTTTTTGTAATGCTAATGCTGATTCTCTATAATGTTGAATACTGATTTTCTGTAATCTTGAATGCCGATTTTCTGTAATGATGAATACTGATTTTCTGTAATGATGGATCATTGAATAAATGTTTAGTTGCTTGAATTGTGTGTCTTATGTTTTTAAATATTAATATTTGAGATATTATTAATGTTTGCATGAATTGAAATGTTTAAGTTATGATTGTTATTAAAATTTGAGATATTATTAGTATTTATTTTAATTTAAATGTTTATGGTTTTACTTGCATTTAAATATTTAGTATATATAAAATTAGAACTTAGATGTTTAGAAATAATTAAACTAAAATATTTATTTATTTTTTTAATTGTTCGCTTCGCTTTGGTAAAACGTTTCGCTTCGTTTTTTACTTTTCGCCTAGGTTTTTGGAGTCTTGGTCGTTTCAGTTTGCTTTACGCCTTAAATAACACTGGTTGTAGGTTGCATTTGTGCCATTCATTTAAGAAGTGAAAAGTGGATATCTATGGTTTTGATGCTGTTCCTTTTTCCTTAGATATGCCAAGTCATCTCTAGCTTTGTAGTCTGGTGGAGGGGAGCTCTCATTGTATCTTTATTTTGTAGTATTGTCTGTTGTTTCATAGAAGGAGGATTGTACAATCCTGCTAATTAGTAATATGGTTTATTTGCTTTCGAAACATAGTGGCGTCTCTCTCTTGGCTTTTAGTTTGGTGGTGAACAAGTCCCCTTGGCACAGGTTCTTCTTAGAAGTCACTTTCTTTGATCAGTATCCTTTGTGGGTATTCTCCCATCCAATCCTCGCAGTGCATTCATTAAGCTTGGTGGTTTAACCATTTAAAGTCCTGTTTAATATTTGCAATCTATTTTTTTGCAGATCTTGGATTGCAAATTCAACTCAAAATAAAATTCTTTATGACATGCCTTCAACATTCTATGCTTTGATTTTTCGCATTTGCAGGACTGAATATGCTCCTATTCATTAAAAGTATAAATTTCATGATGCTGCATGAATTTCACTAGTAAATAACACTCATGCTTTTGCAATCACATATGATTGAATTCAATTATAAAACAGAAATATTTGCTTTGAACCAAATTTATGAAAACCCAAACAACTAACGGAAAGTAAAAAGGATGAAAGAGTCAAGACAGAGGGAAAGCATAACAACACATGATTAGATTTCTTAATCTAGTTCTGAGCCTTAGTTGATATAAGTTATAATTAGGAGACTGGCTGAATTTTTTTTGAAACAAAAAATTCTGATGACCTTTTTTTAATCATTGATCTCAACTCACAGAATAAATTAGTTTGTGCTGCCCACTCTTTGCTGGGGATATATTTTTCATGACTTCTAGGGAATTTTTCATCCTTATTATTCTTTTATTTTTTTGAACTGCTACATGGTTAACTGGGCGACGGGTTCGAGTAAAAGAAATAGCCTCTCTGCACCAGGAGCAAGGCTACGTATATACCATGTGCAGTTAGCTGCCATTATTTTATTCTTTTCATCTTGTCATCCTTATTTTCGGTCTCTTCAAGCTTACGAGCTTTTTAAGTAAGAGTGTATTCATGTTTTAGGATGCTGAGAATTACAAGCTAGGCCATCCAAGCAACTTCCACTACTTAAATCAGAGTAAAACCTATGAGCTAGATGGAGTGAGCAGCGCCGAGGAATACATGAAGACAAGAAAGGCAATGGATATTGTTGGCATTAGGCATGAGGAACAGGTTTTAATATTTTAAAAAGCATAGTTCTTGATGATGATGTCTTATGTTTTCCACTTTCAGCGTGGTCTTTTAGCATTTTCTTTTGGTTTTCTTTACATCATTTTTTTATTTGATCAGGAAACCATATTTCGGACCTTGGCTGCCATTCTACATCTGGGAAACATACAATTTTCTCCTGGAAAAGAGCATGACTCGTCAGTTATAAAGGACCAGAAATCTCATTTTCATATGCAGATGGCTGCCAATCTTTTTATGTATGTGATTTTATGGGATATGTCATGATTTGTTTATTTTTAGTCAACCTGGCCTATCCAAATTATAAACTTTTGACCTCCTTAATTTCTATAATTTTGATATTAGTGCAATTTTTATTGGGTGCAAATAATATTTTCTCTGAAGTCAATAAATTAGATTACAAGAATGTGTATAGCCCAAGGAAATCGAAAAACTCTAGGCTACCCATAAGACAAATATACTCTTATTATAAAAAAAATTATATACACTCTCGTACCCCCCTCCTCAAACTCATGATGCAAGCCTGGAGAGTAGTGAGAGTTTGCCAAATAAGAATAGAAACCGAGCTGAAGTGTGAGACTTGGTGAAAAAATTTGCAAGCTATAGCGAAGAAGATACAAATGGTAAAGTAATAGTGCTTAGCTGAAGATGTTGACGAATAAAAAGACAATTAATTTCAATATACTTTGTGCGCTCATGAAATACTGAATTGTGAGCAATGAAAACACTTTTATTGTCACAGTACGGAGGAGGAGGAAAGGATAGAACAATTCTCATATTAGCTAAAAGTCGACAAAGCTAAACTATCTCTGCAGTGGTGTGTTATAGCATGATACTCACTCTCAATAATAGAACGAGCAATAACTAATTGTTTTCTAGGCCTTGTTTTGGTTTGTATTTCAGAAACTATTTTCTGTTTTGGAAATAGTTTGAGAGAAAAGTTGTTTGATCAATTGTTTTTTGTTTTTGTTTTTTGAAAATTGAGAACAAAAATTGAGTAGATTTAATGAATAAGTTATAGTTGTTTTGTGTGTTTTTGGAAACAATCTTTCCAAAATTTAGAAAACACCACCATCACCCTTCCATCAACAATACCACCACCACACTTCCATCACCACAACCACCACCACACCTTCACTACCTCCAACACCACTACACTTCCATCACCACCACCTCCTCTTTTCCACCTTCACACTCCCACCACCACACCATCCACGGTATTTTTGTTTTCATTCTTTTGAGTTACTGTCCAAACGAATTTTATTATTTTTTATTTTGTAGAAATATTTTTAGAATTTTATAACCAAACAAGTTCTATAATACAAAAATTACAAAAAAAAGTTTTTTAAAAAACTTCCCAAAAACAGCTTTTAGATAATACTTTTTGAGACGTAAACCAAACAGAGCCTTACTTTTCCAAGAAATAAGAAAATTAACCAGAAAAACACAGAAACTAGTGGTGGAATTACGATCAGTACTATCCCCGTCTAACTTGCCTCAACATAGGCATGCAAAGTCAAAGAGGAGGTTGACGACAGTAATAAGCTTTGAAATATAGTGCTGTGTACAATGCAAAATACGAGTAGTACTAGAAGTAAAGACAAATGGATTAACAATATGAATTGCATATGCAATATTTGAACGAGTAATAGTAAGATAAATCAAACAACCATCTAGTTCACGATACAATGTACGATCATTAAGAAGAAAATCATAAAAACTTGAGAATTTGACATTTAACTCGATAAGAATAGTAACAACGTTATCATTTGTTAAGTGGACGCGATGAATAAGCTCATTGACATACTTAGACTAGGATAAAAGGTAGCTTTTAAGAGAATAAGCAACCTCAATACCTAAAAAATAACATAGAGGACCCAAATCTTTTATTTCAAACTCAAGTAAGAGATGTTGCTTCACTTTGTCAATAGCAACAATATCGGGACCAATAATAATCACATCATCCACATAATAAGTGAAGAACCAATTCATGGGTAGAATGACGAACAAATAAAACAAGATCATGAGCACTGGAAACAAAACCAATCCGAGTAACAATAGCTTGAAAACGTTCATACGAGGCTCTGGGGGCTTGCGTTACCATAGAGAGCTCGATGCAAGTGACAAGCATAACCAGAATGAAGAGAAAGACCAAGAGGTGGGTGCATATAAACCTTTTCATTGAAATGCCCAATCAAAAATGCATTTTTAACAAGAAGTTGAAATAGAGGCCATTGATGAACTGTAGTAACAGAAATTAGAGTACGAATAGTAATCATTTTGGCAATAGGAGCAAAAGTTTTCTCATATTCACCGCTATATTCTTGAGAAAATCCTTTAGCACCTAACTGAGCTTTCTAACGGGAACCATTGGAATGAGTCTAAACCTTTGCGACCAACAACATTTTTACTTGCTGGCAAATGAACTAAATCCCAAGTATCATCTTTATCAAGAGCATCCAATTTATCATGTATTGTATTAATCCAATTAGGATTGGTACAAGTCTCTTTATAAGATTGAAGTTCAAAATAAGAATGAATAGAAGGAAGAAAAGTACAATAAGAAGAAGAAAAACAAGTGTTAGCAGAACCAAGTCTCGTAGGTGGATTGTGAGTGCGAATAGGATGCTATCATTCAAGTTGAGCAGAGTCCATAGGATCAGAGCTAGGCCAGTTAGAGTTGATGACCACACAATGTGGAAGCGGAAGTATTTTATGAGAATAGATCAAAGGATAAAGAGAGGTAATAGAAGGATGAGAAGAAGACAAAGAAGAAGCATCGATTGAAGAATGAAAATTAGAAACATTAAGAGAGGGGATAAACTCTTCGTATGACTCATACAAGGGAAAAGGGTCAATACACACAAGTTCATCCTTGAAATATGAGCTATTTTAGAAGGAATCGTGAAATATTGAATATTCTCAAGAAAAACATTCCGAAAGACATACCACTTTTTTGACATAGGATCATAACATTGATATTCCTTTTGATTGAGATTATACCCAAAAAAAAATACATAAAACAGAATGAGCACTCAATTTCTTTCACTCACGTTTAGGAAGAAGAACAAAACAGGTTGAAGCAGAGACACGAAAAAGAGAGTAATTAGGAAGTTTCCTAAACAACTTTTCATATGGAGAAACATCTGATAGAAGTGGGGTGGGCATATGATTTAATTAATAAAGCGTGTAAGAACAACTTCATTCCAAAAGATAGAGGGAACAAATGAAGAAAACAAGAGAGTATGAGTCATTTTAAGGATATGTCTATGCTTACGCTCAACAACACCATTTTGTTTAGGGGTACCTGAGCAAGATGATTGATGTTTAGTGCTAGTTGCATCCAGGAAGTCAGTGAAGTCTTTCAACCAATATTTCCATCCAAATCAAATCGAAAAACTTTTATATTAGTAAAAAATTGAGTGTGAATCATAGAATGAAAATTGTGATAAATTTGAAAAAAATCAGATTTATGTGTCATCAGACATACCTAATAATAACGACTATAATCATCAATAAAAGAAACATAATATGTAAAACCACCTTTAGTAAAAATAGGGGTAGGTTGCCATGCATTAGTATGAACAAGAGAAACAAGTGAAGTAGACAAAAAAGCACTTTTATTAAAAGGTGAAGTAAACATTTTAGCAAGTTTATATCTACTACAAGTAGAGATGTCACTTGAAGATACATTTACGAAAATACTAGAGGAAATTAAACTCTTTAGACCCTCACTAGACAAATTACCTAACCTAGAATGCCACAAATAAAAGTGGGACAAAAGAAAGACATTGGGAGAGCCAGACTCTAGAGGAATATGTAAGTGCTCTATAATGTATATTCATTAGCTCTATGCTCGACCCCAATCTATTTCTTGGACATCTGATCCTAAATAACATAACCATAAGATAAAAACGCAAATCAAATCTTGAATCAGAGAGTTGACTAATCGACAATAGACTAACATACAATTATGGAACATAATAAATATTCGGGTAGAAAGAGGGAAGAACATATCCAATAGAAGTAACTTGCATTGGAGAACCATTAATTGTAACAATATTTATAGGAGAAGATGGAGAGACACAATTACTAAGCGAAGAAAGATTAAGAGTCATATAATGTGAGGAATCTGAAACAAATATCTAGAAGGTGATATACCTAAGATTTGTGAACCAATCAAACATGAATGAATGGTGGACATAACAGAGGCATGAGACAAATTTGTAGTAGAAGTAGCAAACATAGACTATAGCTGCTCAATCATCGATTGAACCATATTAAGAGAAACAATGGCGGGATCAGATGTAGAAGTTGTTAGTACTGCAGAAGTGCGAACATAAGCTTGAGAGAAAGATTGCATGCTCTTTGTGAAGTTTGGCACAAGAAGCTTTCTAGTGTCCTTTTTGACAGCAAAAGTTGTATTCATTAATCCCAATATGTGATTTTGGTTTTCCAATAACTTATGTAAGTTGTGCATGAGGCTGTGTATTGGAGGTAGCAAACACTAACCGAGAAGAAGTGACCACATGAGCCACCTTACATCGAGTCTCTTCACCAATAAGTTCCTGAATAGCTCAATCAACTGTAGGCTATGGGATGCGACGAAGAATAGCACCACAAAGGGGCTCAAATTGGGCTCTAAGAGCCATAAGAAATTAGACTAGTGTTGTTTCTCCCTATAGTGCACATAACTGTCTAGTGCTCCTAAGTCTGATGGATCCATGAGTGCCAATTGATCCCCATAAGTAGTCATCTGATTGTAAAATTCTTAATAAACTTATCTCCTAGTGTTACACATCCAATTTCTATCTCTAATTGATATTGTTTTGCAAAATTGGATTCTAGATACATGTCTTCCAAATAATTTCATACTTTTTTTTTGCAGCGTCAAATTTTGAACAACTTATACCAATATTAGGTTCCATAGAAATTTTATAACCAAGTAAGAACTTGAGCGTTCTCCATCTCCCATTTAGTAACAATTTTGTCATAATCTGTTGCTTTTGGATTAAAGGGTTTTATTTTAGTACCCGAAACATAACCCCGTCTTCCTCGACCGAATAAATTTTTTTTATCACATTAGACCAATACAAATAGTTATTTCCATTCAAATGAATACTAATTGCTTGAACCTTATGGTTTGAAATCGACATAATTTGATTACAAAATATCACCAATCAACGGTGCGACGAACAACGGTTGTTACCAGTGTTGCATAACAGTAATCATAAACAGTACCTATGAACAGTATCGATGAACAGTGATGATGGTGGATAAGGTTTTAGGGATTGTGATTTGATAGGCGAGGAGGCCTGATACCATGAAAGTTTTATTGGGTGCAAATAATACTCTCTCTATTCAATAAACTAGATTACAAGAATATATATAACCCAAGAAAATCAGAAAAACCCTAGACTACCCAAAAGACAAATATACTCCTATTATAAAAAAATTATATACACACTCACAAATAGAACACCTAATTCTTATGAATATTTGTACCTTTTCCTATTTTGTAATTTGTTGAGGTCATGTTTTGGTTCATGGATTTGAGTTTTGTTCTCTTGTTCCCAGCATTCTTTGTAATATGAGTGACTATACTGACCAACATAGCATTTGAAATGAAGCAAGCTACTTTGTGTTCCTGGTACATAATAATACTGGGCTAACAAAATGTTCCAAAGTGCATAATAATACTTGCCTAACATATGGATAACTTAGTTGACATGCCAATGAGTGATGGAGAAAAGTAAACTAACCGAGAACCTCTTTCGGAATCAAGGAACCTCGAAGAATTCTTTTGGGAATGAAAGGTGAGAAATCCCCACAAATAGTTGACATCCACAATCAACCAATTGTTGCAGTTCCACCTTTATTTAGTAGACAGTTGTGGGAGGTTTATGTCTTGAAGCACAAAGTGAGCAGGGGCATGGAGCTACTAAGGCCTCCTTCCACCTCCAACGGACACATACGTATTGTTATACTTTCATAACCCATAAGATTAATGTATGTTGAAACACCACCACCACCCCCCCCCCCCCCCAAAAAAAAAAAAAAAAAAAAAAAAACCAAATTTTCTTGTCTTATTAATTTTTTTCTATTGATTCTATTCTTTGCTTGGGTCTGATCTCAATGACTGAATTGTTCTTTGCTCAGGTGTGATGTAAATCTTTTGCTGGCAACGCTGTGCACACGTTCAATTCAAACTCGTGAAGGGATCATTGTTAAACATCTTGATTGCAATGCTGCTGTTGCAAGTCGGGATGCCTTAGCCAAGACTGTTTATGCTCGGCTGTTTGATTGGTCTGCTGGCTGTAACCTTCACTCTTGCTTGATCTATATGTTCACAGTGACAGAATGCATGGTATCTTTGTTTCAGGCTTGTCGAAAAGATTAACAGATCTGTTGGGCAAGATCATGAATCTCAGATTCAAATTGGAGTCCTGGACATATATGGGTTTGAATGCTTCAAACGTAACAGGTCAAACACCATTAATTGATTGCTTTGTTGATTGATTCTGTACATTCTATAATTTTTCCATGCCGTACAATGTAGCTCCAATGGTTTTCTTCCCCCCAACGAAAATCCTTGAAAAGATGAAATTATACTTGTATGAATGAGAAGGAAGAGAGGAACAAAGAAAGTTGAGCTTCTTAGCCCATAAGAGTGGATGTGGAAAACAAATAAAAACGCCCACCAGAATAAGTCCACCCTTGCCACACAAACAAAATTAAATAGGGTAATAATGTACTTTATATGGTTGCAATGATCTTGCCCTCTTTTCAAATCATTTGCCCCTCTTTTAGTCAACCTCGAGTTGCAATTCACATGACAATGCCTGCATTTCCAGGAAACTAAACTGGCTGATCCAGCTTGTGGTTGACCACTAGAAGAGTCTACCTTGAAAAGCAGACATCGAAAGCCTCTTCCCCTGAATCTTCAGTATTGGATATAGCTTATATTGAACATGTACACAAATTTTATGTGGTGTGTTACACTGGTTTCGTTGTCACATTCTGCTGGGTTCATTAGGGTCATTCCAGAGTTCTATTATCCAATATTAGTCTGTTTAAATATATTGGCTTAATTTGTTTCTAACTGAATTTTTTAACTCAAGTATATAATCATTTGGTGAACCTCCCCCAACTGATTCCTTGGTTGATATTTTCATTCTTCAGTTTTGAGCAATTTTGTATTAATTTTGCAAATGAGAAGCTTCAACAACATTTTAATGAGGTGCGCAATGATGCTTTATGGGATTTTATCATACATTTAGTGGAATAACATTGTGCTACCTTTCTGTTTATTTTTTTCATTTCCCCCTTTTTTTTGGACCTTTTGATTTGTGTTGCTGTCTTTTTTGTTTATTTGGGATCTCTTTCAGCATGTATTTAAGATGGAGCAGGAGGAGTATCGTAAAGAACAAATCAATTGGAGCTATATTGAATTTATAGACAATCAAGATGTTTTGGATCTGATTGAGAAGGTTTTCCCTTGTTCTCTTTGTCAGATATTCATCATACTCTAATTGGTCACAAACTGAATGATTGCTTAAAACTATCACTGTGAACTTCCATATATTTTCAGTATGCTACTGCTTTGAAATGAAAAATTAAATATACAATCCTATTCTATTATATGATGTTGTCGCAATTATTCTGGATGGCGGTTTTTGTATTTTAACTATTCTCTAATTGGTTGATAGTTGGAAATATATTGAAAGGATTAAAAAAGTATATGCATAAGTTGTGGGATGCAACCAGCCACAAAAGACAACAATGATAGGGTGAGGTGTAGAACTCGTGTAGCATGTGGCCCCATCTAGTCTGTTATTGAAATGAATTTGAAAAAATTTAGGTCTCCTTGTGTGGTTGTTGGTATTATGATGCTTTGATTTCTTCGGATTCAATTTGCTTAGTCTTAAATTTGACTACCTGGATTTATTTTATTGGAAAGTATAAATGATGAAGCTTCCTATTTACTCTAGTTATTTTAAGGTTGTGACGATTTGTGTTATTTCTTTGGACATGTTATTATTCAATTTCTCAAACTTTATGGTGTTTGCTGTTGGTTAATCTGCATTTTGCAAGAATGCGGAAGGATTTGCTAATTTTCTGAAAGAGTTTCAGAATGATTAGTAGCCATTGAAGAAATGTACTTGATTTCATCGGATTTTTGCATGAATCAGGTGTGAGCGTGCTGTGATGCCTTAATGTAGAATACTAGCCTGGTGGTGTACATATTATTTTCTCCCCAAACAATGGGATTAAGAAATATCATTCTGTATATATGGTTGCATTTGCAACGTACAGCTTCCTGAAATGTGTTTTGATCCTGTCCTTTATATATTATGTGCCTGGAAAATGAGTAAGCTTGTTTTGTAATTTATTTGGCTTGAAACATTATTTTATTATTTGGCCTTGGCTATCATTACTTTTTATTTTCCACAATGAAGATGGTAATGGCGAATGCAAGTACTTTACTTTTTATAGTTAATTGATTTAGCTTACTTGCAATTTTCACCAATTTTTAGATTGATTCTTAAACCATTCTTTGAGTAACATCTACTAGGATACAAACAAGGTTTTGATGCTTGAATGGAACTAGTATAAAGTGTTTCCTGTTTATGTTTTTAAAACAAAAATGCTTAGTATAATTGTGAAAGCGGGCCTGCTCTGCTGGATCCTAAGATTTATTTGATTTTTTTTTTCTATGGGAGAGACATGATGAAAACTTGCATCTTTTTTCTTTTCCTTGGCATTTATTAGTTTTATTATTCTTGACCACTAGTTATTCTTCTGCCTCATGCAATATTCTACATGCTTTTGCAGAAGCCTATAGGGATAATTGCACTTTTGGATGAAGCTTGGTACAGCATAAGTTCTTTGCTGTTGATTTGTGCGTCTTGCTCTTTCATATTGCTTTGTTGTAGTTTGTCCTTATTCTGATTTTCCTGTTCTTGTAGCATGTTTCCCAAATCAACACATGAAACTCTTTCAAACAAGCTGTTCCAGAATTTCCGGATCCACCCAAGATTGGAAAGGGCAAAATTTTCTGAGACAGATTTTATCATCTCCCACTATGCTGGCAAGGTATGTCAGTAGAAACAAAACTGCTGTCAGTTAAAATACGGTGTGAACTAGAGAACAATTATCATGATATTTTCTCCCTATAATGTTCTGTAGGTCATGTATACGACAGATACATTCCTAGAAAAAAATCGTGATTATATTGTGGTTGAACACTGCAATTTATTGGCGTCTTCTAAGTGCTCCTTTGTTGCTGGTCTCTTTCCTTCATTACCGGATGAATCTTCAAGATCATCTTACAAGTTTTCCTCGGTGGCCTCTCGATTTAAGGTATGAAGAGCACATATGAAACCTTGGCACTCTTAGTGCACGATATAATTATTTAAGAAGATCTTTATGCACATTACATAATACGAAAAAGGAAGAAGGACATGATTAAAATGATTTTTTTTTTTTTTGAGATATCTCTATTACTGTCTAATGGTTGTGGATTTATATTCAATTTTATTAAGATTTTATTAAGTTGTTTTGCGGATTTCTATTTAATGCTTATAATTCTTTTCCCATGTTTTAGGTATGGAAATATTAGTACTTTTGTTTTGTCTTTGCATGGTGCAATAATTTCGGTTTCTTACCAGCATGTGCTTGTGCAACTGCTCTTATTTTTGCTTGTAGCAACAACTTCAAGCTCTCATGGAAACCCTCAGTTCAACAGAGCCTCATTATATTCGCTGTGTGAAGCCAAATTCCTTGAACCGGCCTCAGAAGTTTGAAAGCCAAAGTATCTTACACCAGTTACGTTGTGGGGTCAGTAGTATCAGAATTTCTTCATTTTACTTTACTTTGAAGTTTCATGGAGTTCGTGTTCAGACATGTAAAACTATTTGGTATAAAATTATTCTGATCTGTGTTTGCTTAATTAACTTCAAACGTTGTTATGCGCACCGCACTTATTTTTGCTCTTCAGTTGTGTTGTGTTTCTGGGTTTGTGCCATAATTGTTGTTCCTGCCATAGTTTCATTAGGGCCATTGTTGTTGTACTAGGAAGTTTGCCTACATCAAAACTTGCTAAGTCCTTTTTGTATCAGCTCTTTCTGTGTTGAAATCAGCAAGGTCTCTTTTCCATCTTTGTGGTACTGTCAATTGTCTGGAGAATAACAATTCTGTTTGGCGATATATTTGACGTGATAGTTTTATGCTGCAGGATGTTTACTGGTTTCCCCTATTTTGTTGAAAGTTGAAATTAAAATATGAATGTGGTCTGTATTGTTGTTGCATGTTGAGCTTGGATATATATTTTGTATTTGAATTTTTTTAGTCATCGTAGGTCTTGTAATGTCCTATATCATTGTTTTTACATGTTTTGTAACAAATTTCTAGTTGGGTTCCATATCACTGTGTTTTTTGTTTCCCACAATGCTTTTATACCTCGGTACATGCTTCCCTTTTTCGTTATGTTTCTCTTTCCATTTCCTTTTCTAGTTTTGATCCTTACTTTGCACGGTACAACATCCCTTTCTTGGTAGATTCATATTGGTATGTTGAGTTTTGTGTTTTGTTTGCATTTTAATTGGTTAAGTAATTGAAAATCATTTACCCAAGACAATCTGTGAGCACTATTTGAATCAGTTTTGGACCTGATGCACTCGTTGAAATGATAGTTCTCTTAAGGTTAATGTGAACCCTGGCCGATATTCCTAGTATCAATGTCATCAGATGACATCTGCATGGAATCCTAATGAGATCTCACTGATTTGGCCTCTCTCTCTCTCTCTATATATATATATTTTTTTTTTTCTTTTAATTATTATTTTTTTCTATAAAACTAAGAAAATAGTGTAATGTGAACTGACATGCCGAAGATACACATTTGTATGCAAACAAAATATGCCACATTTGTTTTGCAGTAACGGTGGCCTTTTTCGAAGGCTTATTTGCTCACTTCAGGGGTAAGAAGTATATTGCTGTTTGAGAATTACTATTTGCAAGGTTCAATTTTTCTTTTAGTAGTTTTGTATTTTCTTTTTCCAGCGTGCAATGTGATTCCCTGCTCAATTTTTTCTATATCCCAGCACAGAAAGAAAGATATGGTTATCTGTTTATATTTGTTTATAATTTTTTTTGTTAGGGATGTCATATGCAAAGCAGTCTCATATGGTAGTACTATGATGTTGTGTAGGGTGTTTTGGAGGCTGTTCGGATAAGTCTGGCTGGTTATCCAACTCGGAAAACTTATAATGAGTTTGTAGATCGGTTTGGCTTAATTGCTTTGGAAATTATAGATGGAAGGTGGGTTTAATAATAGTCTATTTTCAATTTTTAGTCTTGGTATTCTTACTAGATTGCAAATTTGTTTGTATGCCTGATTTTCATGTGGGAGTGTATTGACAATATTTGCATGTAATAGTCCTCTGTTGGACAATTATACCCGTTGATAGTGGAAATGCTGAATACACTAAGCTTGGTGATGTATTATCCTGTTACACTTGTGCTTTGATAAAATTGATCTGGCTATCCATAATACTTTTTGCTATTTCTTCTTTTAGATTTGTTGAATATGTAAGTTTTGTGATTCACAGTAACTACGGTATTGAGTATAAGGGCATAGAGCCTTCCTATTTAGAGCCCACTCATATTATGAATTTTAAAAAAAAAATATCTGGAGAGCTTCTGCTTCTAATGATTGTCACCCCCTTTCTGTAAGGAACATCACTTTCATAGATAAGCCTTTTATGCATTCAATGTGATCTACTTAAGTCTACATACTTTATCATGATTGAGAGTATTGGCATGCTGCTTTCCATCCCTATTCCATTTACCGTAGTGTATCTAATCGGGAAAGACATTCATTTTTCATTGCTCTCTCCTCTCGTGCAAGGTTTTTCCCATTGCGTTTTGCCTTTGGTTTTTTGTCAATGTATGTCAGGTCAAGTACATTTCATTTCCTTGGTTTAATATTCATAGGTGCTCTTGTAATGGTCTATCTTTGGAGATAATTCAGATTTTGTGTTTGGGAAATGGTTTCGCATTCTCTTTAGAGATAGAGGCAGTATCTCTGTCTAGGATATTTAGTTGGTGCTCTAAAAGGCGTCGGAGGCATAGCAAACAATTTTAAGACACTTAAAAATGCATCCTTGACATTGAGAGAATGATCCTATGAAACCTTAGTGTATGGTGGAAGCATTTGATACAAATACCATGGCACCTAACTCCTGGCATGCTCATGATAATAAGTATATGTATAATCTGGTATGAAGGATCTTTTGATTCATATCTACAATGGCTAGTTTGTTTCTTGTAGGTAAACTTACGTTTGAATATGGTTGGAGAATGTCTGAGGATGTTCTAGAGAATAGCATTTTTGTTATATTTTGCTGTTTTCAATATTAAAAATACGACCGGGGCTAGGGGATGAATGCCTCTCTCTCTTTCTCCATCTCTTGCTTCCCCCCTTTTCTTTTTCCCCTCCTTTTTGTTTTGCACATCCAAACCCCTAATGTCAACTAGGATTACAGTCCAACTTGGTATCCGAGCAACAGATTGCAGCCCAGAAGTCACTAAATATTCTGAAGACTATTAAGATGTGAATGGGGATAGTTGAAGTCAGCATCTGTACGATGACATCATACTGACTGAAATTGTATGCACACCAAATTTCGGCGACCACATGGATTGAATCGTCTTGTCATGATGAGAAATATGGTGTTTTTTTGGTATTTTTAGAAGCCATCTAGTGAGACCGTTATTTAGCTGCTTTTTCTTGGGTTGCAATCTGCATTACTAGGTGTGTCTGGGACTACTAGGTAATCCTACAGAACCTCCTTTATTCTGATTGAGTTTTCAATGTCTTTTGGCTTCCTTCCTTGATATTTTTTGCTTGGGAGTCTCAAATGGCTATGTTCTTGGATGTGCTTGCTAAGTGTTATGTGTAATTTCTAGCTTAAGGGTACTTTAGTACTTTGTGACTATATATATAAGTTATGTATAGTTGTTTAACCTAACACACTACTCTCTTCTCCTATTTTTCTCTCCTCTTTTCTCCAAATCCTAATGGCTTCACAATCAATCTTGGTATCAAAGCATCGATCAAATTTAACGTCTCAAAGTTGGCGAAGTATCCGTGCTTTGTAGGATATTTCATCATTTGCATGCTGGATAGATTTTCTCCATTCGTTACGAATCAATGTAAAAATACTGATGTTTTTTGCGATACTTCTAAGTTTACCACACACAAACAAAACCCCATATCCCAGCAGTAATAATGAAAGTACTGCTTCATTTATAAATTTTCATTATGATATTGTGGGAACTTTCTTGAGTTGTCTCTTTATCTGGGTACTGATGGTTTGTTAACTTTATTAATTGTTGTTCTCTTGTAACTTGGGTTTACATGGTATGACGCAAGAGTGAAGTGGTTCTTACTTCCTACTCTTTCACTAGATGGTGGCTACCTAATTTGATGCAAACATACAAATTCTTAGATGTGAAAGGAAAAAAACAATATCTTCTTGAAGTCGCTCAATTTTTGGTGCTTACCTTTAGTGTTCTTAAAACGTTTTTAGGATGATGTTGTTTTGACCTTGACATATGTCACATCTTATTAAAGAGCAAAACTCCTTATTTTAAAGGACTACCTCCAATCTTATATCATTTCTCTGGCATGTGGTTGTGAATTGTGCTTGCTTTGCACATTGTCATTATAGTTCTAAGTAGTGCTATCTAAAACGTGCCTATACGATTTGCTAGGTGAAGCCGACTTGCCTCAAGTGGTCAAAGGCGAATTGACTTGTCTGAAGTTAAGCTTAAGTGCAAAATGCAAGCACCTCGAGATTAATCTCTAGGTGACATGGCAGGCGTTTGTCCATTTTTTTTTCTTTGGTGATTTGTTGTGGACCTTTACACAGTGTTTTAAAAAGCTCGCCTAGGCGAGAAGCGGACGAGCTTATCTCGCCTGGAGGACCCCAGGCGAAGTGAATGTGAGCGAAGCGAGAAAAAGCGAAAAAACGAAGAAGCGAAAAAAGCAAAAAAGCGGACGCTTTATTATAAGAGGTGATTCTGCTTCCTTTTTTTTTTTTTTTTTTTTTTTTTCTGATTACAGGTTAGTAGTCTCTTTTATTTTTTAATCACTAATGACTTTTTTTTTAGACTATTGTTGGTCTATTTTTTTTTCCAAATAAACAATATTCTGAACAAAACACATTTCTTTTTTTTCCTTGTGTTGCTGAATTCATTTAGAATATTTGTGGGATGTGGGAGTCAGGTGACTGCATGACAAAATAATGATAAAGAAAGGAAGCAAGAGTATTAGGAATGAGGGTAAATAATAGAGTCTTCTACAAAGAAGTGTCTCTGATTTGTCTTGGTTATACTTTTTCCTTTTCTTATATATATACAAATGGTACTAAAAAGTGGTCTATGCTTATACCATGTTTAATTATTTTAGTACATGTGAAATGTGCCTCTGTTCTACTTTTTTTATTCAGTACATAATTACATATGAAATTGTTTACAATTGATTCTGCTCCTGTCATGATCATTGTGCTTCTGTTTTTTTTTTTAGCTCATTTTGCTTCTATTTTTTTTTGTTGATTCTCTTGTTGCTTCGGTTTTGTTGTCCTGTGCTGCTTCTATTTTTTTTTTTTATCTTCATTCTGCTTTTTTTTTTTTTTGTTGCTGATTCTGTTGCTGTCCTGATTCTGCTTCTTTTGTTGTCCTACCCTGTCAATATGAAAATGTATACAATTTTTAGTATTTGTTTGAATTTAAATGTTTAAGTTATGACTGTTATTAAGATTTGAAATATTATTAGTGTTTGTTTTAATTTAAATGTTTATGGTTTTATTTGTATTTAAATATTTAATATATATAAAATTAGAACTTAGATTGTTTAGAAGTAATTAAACTAAAATATATATTTTTTTTAACTGTTCGCTTTGCTTCGGTAAAGCGTGTCGCTTCGCTTCTCGCCTAAGTGTTAGGAGCCTTGGTCGCTTCGGTTCGCTTTACGCCTTAAATAACACTGCCTTTACATATACTTAATTGTAGAAAATTTTGATGCGTGGTAAAACACCAGATTGAGGCTCTAGCTTCTAAAGTTGAAGAATGTAGCCAACATACTAGATCAACATCAACCTCCAAGGGTTCAAGGTAAATGACTACATTTTCACTCATAGATGAAGTAGAGACAGTTTTGGATAAGGCTGGTGGCCAAGACGATGCGGATGGATATTAATCCACTGGCGATGGAGAACATGATTTGCTTGATGCTAACGGTGATTTAAGTACTCAAGATTGGTGGAAACATTAACTGAATGTTTCGTTACTTTGACAATTTGAGTGTTTTCAAGTGTTAAGATTTGATATACTGTAGGTGTTTGTTTGAATTTAAATGTTACTACTCTTTATTGCATTTGAATATTTAGTATTTGAGAAGTTGGAACTTGAATATTTTGTGCTTAGAATGTTAATAATTAAATATTTGATACGTCAAATCGTGTAACCATATAAAGAAGATATTGTTGTCATGAATGTTCCTCTCCTTGCTTTTGAATGCCATATTTGTGAATCAGTTTTGGACTTATTCTTCTCATAGCTTTCTCAAAGTCAACTTTCTCTGTTTTTGCTTTAGTTTTTAACTTGTGAATATGACAATGAATTGTTTGTTGATACTTTTTTACCCTTTTCTGTTGTATTTTTAAGTGTGAATGTTTGTGGGTGAATTGCATATTAATCCTTTTATCTTCTTGTTCTAAAGTCTCTGCCCCTTTTTTCTCTATTAATTATTGCACTTCAGGCTCATTTATTTCCCCTATCTTATGTGCTTACAGTTGTGATGAAAAAACCATGACGGAGAAGATTTTGCAGAAATTAAAGCTGGAAAATTTTCAGGTTTTCTTCCATAGTACTTCTCTTTGAAGTTGGTCGTTAGAATATTGTTTTGCTTATTTCTCTAGTTGTTAACATTTAGTTAGTCAACTCCAAGAGGAAGTTCAAGTAGTAACATGGATGAACTATATATCTAGACGTCTTGATTTCTAATCTTGGTAACTCCTTTGGGTTAAGCCACGAGAGATTTATCCTTCATGAATACCCTAGTTTCGGAATGGATAAATTGTGTTTGACCGGACCGGAAAGGGATTAGTCTAGGTACGCGTAAACCGGCCCGTACAACCCTGACTGTTGAATTGAAAAAACCAAAACATTCAGTTAGTCTAATTTTAAGTTGTGGTTTGTTGTTGGTATCATGACTTAATTTGTTTTTAGTATTTTATGCATGTTGCTTTTATTTACTTTCTTTGTGGCAGTTGGGAAGGACAAAAGTTTTTCTTAGAGCGGTCAAATTGGTGTTTTAGACTCGCGACGTGCCGAGGTTTTGGATTTTGCCGCAAAGCGTATTCAGGGTCGATTGCGGACATTTTTTGCACGCAAGGATTTTATCTCATATCGTTTATCGGCAATTTCTCTACAAGCATACTGCAGAGGTCTTTTCTTTCACTTAATAAAATACTTGTGGCGGCCCCGTGCAATCCACGGAATTTGCACACATCCCCTCCCCTCACCGTCCCACTTCCCCTTTCTTTTTTTTTTTGCTATTGTCATCATTCCATTTGAAAAATTAGATAGAAAATTATGAAAAATTATGGTGATAAAACAATTATGAAAAGTTAAGGTGGTAAAATTATGTTTTTAATTTTTTTTTTAATTTTCAATAATTTTAAATGAGTGGTGGTCAATTAGTGGGTAGAGGGGTAGTTACACAAGACATGTGTTAGAATATAATTGGTTAAAACTATGTGTGATAATTAGATAACTGAAAATTTTAAGAAAAAAGGAAAGTGGGAGGGAAGGCTTTTCAAACTCTCTACCATCTAATTTGATTGTATATATATATATATATATATATATATATATATATATATATATATATATATATATATATATATATATATATACACACACACACACACACACACACACACACACACACATATATATATATATTATCGATATGTTGGCAGTTATCATATTCATTCCTGATAGCGTGTTGGTCTTCCATTTGCTTGCTTTTTCACATAAAAACATTAGGTGCTTTTTCGCATAAAAACGTTTGCCATCCACTTTCAACCTGCTATAGCCATGCATTTTAGTGTACAAAGATGGTGGAGAATTGGATATGAGTGGTTGTGAAGTCTTTGATGATGTCACCTTCAAATCATTGGGTATATGCATCCAAGGTCCTGCAATATGGACGTCATTTTCATAGAAACCATATTTGGCTATTGTTACGAGCATGATAACAAAAACAATTGGTTATGGGTGGAGTGCCCCTTCTAATGTGGGGATAAGAAAATGGTTATGTGGGTTATGTATATAAACAATTCTTTGGTCTACTTAATTTTTTGTTGTGGATAGCTCGGTTCATACCCTTCCTAACCTGAACTAGCATGTGAGCTACCCGACCAAACTGAAATAGACAAAGAGACAGACAGATTGGAGGTGAATCGAAACATATAGAGAGACGTACTGCGAAATTCAACTGGATAAGAGACTTGGGCTACTATACACCAAAGGCCCATATCTGATGACAAGTAAGAATATTCAACCCAAAACCAATTGGTTATGAGTAGAGTGACTCCTCTTGCATATAAGCTAATCTTGGGTCTACTTACCTTTTAAATGTGGGATGACTCTCTTCACAACAATTGCATGTTCTACTATATTTTCCTATAGTATGGAAAAATGATTTTGGTGGTGGTTTGCTGGAGTACAATTCGAAGTAGAACTTTTGAGTCAAGAAACCATCAACATCATCTTATTTATCAATTTTGATGTTGTCCCTTCATAACATTGCTGTGACATCATCAACTTTTAGACTTTAAATCAAATAACTTTGAGGAAATATAATTTTTTAGCATTGTTGAATGACTCTATTAAGCCTAATCATACGTTAGCCACCATGACCATCACCCAAGGCAGGGTGGTTGAACGGGTTAGCATGGTAGAGGCCGGAACTATTCTAACTGCTTCTCACATGCAAATGTTTGTTGAACACAAGGGGCTAATAAACTATGCTTTGATATGATAAGATGGGAAAAAAGGAAAATAAGGAGGAAATGTATAGGAAAATAAAAAATAGAAGAGGGAGTGTGTACCAAACTTCTGGGCCCCTTGGACAAGTAGATAGATGATTTGATGCATTATGGGAGGAGGGAGGTTTGAAATTTGTTCATCTGATGGAGCTGCCCTCATTTTACTTCCATACCGCAAATTAATATCGTTATAAAACCTTAATGCTCCTTGGATATTGACCGATACACTATATACGAAAGCAATTAATTTAAAGCCTGAACTTTCAATCATAAAATATTGAAGCTTATAATATAAACATCGAAAATTAGTGTGATTTTTGCTGTTTCTTTTGAATATCACTTAATAGTTTATGTGATAACCCTTGGCATAATTTCCACAAAGTGGTGGTTCTTCTATCTGGACTTGCTTTCTAACTCATACACGTGACAAAGCCTGAGCATTTTCCCCAAGCAGTGGCCAGTCTAGTAGTTGACATCAAGTAGTCATTTATATTTTTGACATCAAGAAGTCATTTATATTTAACTGAGTGCTTTATTATTCCAGGTTTCATTTTATCATGCACGTTGTTTACAATTGAGTGAACTGCCATTTATTTTTTAATTGGTTTATGCATCAGCAGAATCCTAGTGAATTGAAGGAAGAGTTGATTGCCTTCCTAGTCTTCTGCACTAAGGTCTTTCTTTCCTTTTGATATTACACTTATTGCTACTTTTGCAGGACATCTTGCTCGAGTTACTTATACATCAATGCGAGAGGCAGCAGCTGCGACTTCGGTACAGAAATATGTACGAAGATGGCTATTAAGGCATGCCTATATGCAGCTTTATGGTTCTACTGTACTTATCCAGTCCAGTATTCGTGGTTTCTCAACCCGTCAGAGATTTCTGCATAGAAAGGAACATAGAGCTGCTACTCTGATTCAGGTGAATTACGTATGGTCTTTCGTTGTTTCATTTGGTATTTTATTCTGTCTGTTGTCCGATGCATTTATATATTTGGCGCTCTCTTCTATTGCATGTGCAAAGGACCTGAAGTTTTTTTGTTACTTTCCATTTATTTTAACCACTTGGCCCAGGTTATATTATACAGAAATAAAATGTTTGCATTGCTTTTACAAACTATGGAAGAGTAGCATTGCAAACACACATCATTGATATTTGTAAGGCTTGAGACTCAATTTATAATTGTCTTATGTTTCCAGCGTCTTGAGTAATTAATGTGAGTCAGGTTGAAGCTTGATGAGAAGTAATACAGAATTATAGGAAATTTGTTCTCTTTCAGCTGCGAGTTTGAGAAAAATATTAAAACCACTTGCATTGGTAATAAACATTCGTGGCCAGGTATGAAAAATCCTTTGTTGTACTTTAGTTTGGTCATCTTATGAGCAAGAGAACATTACAATCAAACTTGCTTGTGTAAGGACCAAAATTTCGTTTCGAAATGGTTGAAGCGTACGAAACGTTTCCGTTTCTGAGGAGACGGTTTTCGTTTCAATGTGATGGAATTGAAAGTCTAATACTTCGAGGTGATTCATTATGTTTTGTAATGTTTCAATGCATTTGCACACTTATTTCAAAATGTTTCAAGGTATTTCAAATTACTTTGGTATATTTGGACTAATGTTTTGGAAAAATAATTCTTAAATTATTTATTTTTTTTCATTTTGTTTTAGAAACACTTCGAAATGTTTCCATTTTCTAGGTGACTGAAACGAAATTTTGATATTTGGTTGTGGCAAGAGAGTCTTTATCATCAATTGGCACTAGGCTTGACGTTTTGAGTTTTGCAAACAAGCAGTCAACATATTGTTGCTTTGTAAACCTGAATGGAGCTCTCATATATTGGTAGTATTTACTTATGTGATCACACATGAAATTTTTTGTCTTAATCTCAAGAACTAGTTTTGAATTACAATTTTGATAATTATGCTAACCATGGGAATGATCATCAAAGTTTTGTTGCGCGAATTGAACGCGATGGAATTAAACTTATGGTTGTTTCCTTTATTTTATGCGTATCCTAATTTGTATATGATATCAAATCAGACTCTCTGTATTCTAAGCCTCTTGTATTCATGATCCTTGAACCCAATTTCCTTGAATTAAGGATGAACATATATTCTTAGCGACCTGATGGGTTAATCTCATGAGCCAGTTTTGATCTTTGGGTGATGTTGAGTTTTGGTGTTTATGGACTTCCAATATTGAAAGTGCGCTTGGAGACACTTGTACCTGTTTTAACAAGGTTTGTCTGTGATAATGAATGAGTACTTCATAATTTTGTTGATAAAACCTTGATGGATATTTGTGAGATGTTACTTTGATTATTGGAAGTTGCTTTCGAACTCTTGTTACTTCTGGGAATGTTATGATACTATCGGGAATTGGCTGGTAATGGTCTTGGTGAAATTTGTGGGGAAGAGATATAATCCATGGGATGAATGGCTTAGACTGGTTTCCAGGATCGGTTTCATTGGGTTCAGTGATATAACAAACTTGGATGGGGTCATGCACTTGGTGTTATTTTGTTTGATATAAATCTGGGCATTCATGCATGCATGCAGATTATTTGTCTATTCGATTCTTTTATTGTGTACAATAGGAAAATGGATGATTTGGGAATAAGAACAGCCATTCATTACCTATTCAATTATTTTGTCATACTAAGTTGTATTGCAATTTCGTAGGCTCATTGGAGGATGTACAAAGCTCGCAATGCTTTTCATCATCGTCAATCTGACATTATTACAATTCAATGTCGTTGGCGGCAAAATTTGGCAAAAAGAGAGCTCAAGAGGCTTAGACAGGTAAACAAACGTTTTTTATGCACGCAGAGTGTGATTATCTTTAAGCTGCCATGTATTTTTTTTTTTAAATTGAGATTATTCAATTTTTTTAAGATTAAAATTTTGACCTCTCTCGAACCTGGTTGATATACTATATCCTGAGTGGGGGCTTGTAATTTTTAGTTTGCTTTTCACTTTTTAAAACTAAAAGCATCTGGTAAAATCAGAAACATGGGCAAGCAACCCTACTCTTTGGTTATAACACAAAATAATGTTTGGAGCAATAAAATGGTTAGCTATGAAGCACGGAGATTCCATCATAGACGAAGTATCCGTATATGTACAAGATACGAATGAAACATCAACTACAAATGAGATAATGAAAAGAAAACGAGAGTAAAATATTATTGTAACCACACAAGTTTGTTACATCATAATAATGAAATGCGCAAATGGAAACCTTTTTATAATAGGGCAAAATAATATTACAAAATGACTATACTACTAATAAAAAAAAACTTGACACCCCTCTCAAACTCAGGATGCAGTAGCCGAAAAAATCATGAGTTTGTCAAGAAGTAAACAAAAGTGCATAATAGTGTGCAACCTTGTAAAAAAATTTGCTAACTTCACAGTGAAAGACTATAAAACACGCATACTTAGTTAAGGTTGGCGAACAGATAAGAACACGGGACGCGAATACGACACGATAAAGACATGTAGACACATCTTTTCTCAAAAAAAGTAAGACACAACATGTTTGGGATATGCTATAGATAATTATATTATATATATAAAATTATATAATTTATAGTAAAAATATATTGATAATGATATATTATTCATAAGAAATTCAATTCATTAGGATAAGTAATTGTTATGTTTAGTCATCTAGTGTAAATTTTTAGGCTCAAGCACTATAATAGTCTATAATCATCAATTATATTTAGACGTGCACCTGACATATATAATTTATCTTTTCTAATTTTTTTACGTATCTTTTGTTTTTATTATTATATTTTGAATTAACTTTAACATATATAGTCTTTTTGTTTTTATTATTATATTTTGAGTACGACTTTAACATATATAGTCTTAGTAATTATATGTTCTATGGTAATATAAGATACTTGTAGCCAAAATTTTAAGCTTTGTTAATTACTTGTCATGGTCTAAATAAGTGTCACACATTACCAAAGAAATGTCGAACACGTGTCTGAAATTAAAATATTATTATTCAAGTATGGGCACGTATAAAAGAGTATTGGACATATGTCCGAGAGTGTTGAAAGAGTATTGGTATCCGACACAGATACGTTATATTCTTGAGAGGGTCCATCTTTCATAGTTCATCAGATATTTAAGAATACGTATCAGATACATTTCTTACATCTGATAATAACAAAATATGTGGATACTTTATGGATACTTTTATATTGGTGCAATATGTATAATTTTTAACTTTAATCTTGTTCATCTCCCTTTGAATTTATATATAATGCAATAAATTAATAAAAATTCATATGACTTGAATGACATATGAGTGCATTTAAGTATTCTCTACCATTGCATGTGTAAAGAGTATAAAATGAATTTATTACACTATAATCTTAACAACAAATACTTCTAAACAAACTAATAAAGTAAATATTGATTCTTGTTCTTTTACTTAGAAACTTTCATTTTGTGAATGTATAAAATGAGACGATATATACGTTTTTGAAAGTAAAAAATTGTTAATTTTGCTTCTTATTATTAAAGAACTAACAAAATATATAATTATTGGTTAATTGAACTTTTGGTCCTTAAAGTATAATTTTTTTTATCATTTTAGTCCTTATTGTATTAATTTTATCAATTTGATATCTAAAATATTTAATTCGTGTCACTTTGGTCCTTACATAAACGAACCATTAAGTTTTTGACAGAATATAATCACGAATTGGATACGTTATACCGTCTAAAAATATGACACGTTGTCATTGCTGTCAAAAAAACTTGATGGTCCGTCTAAGTAAGGACCAAAGTGAGACGAATTAAGTACTTTTGGGACTAAATTGATAAAATTCGTACAATAAGGACTAAATTGACAAAAAATGCATATTTTATGGACTAAAAGTACTATTAACCCTATAATTATTAAGTTGATTGAAAATAGTAAAAATATGAAATGTATTTTACTATTGAAATATCCTATTCATATTCGTATCCTACATTTTTTGATATTGTTGTATTGTTGTATCTATATCATACTCGTATGTCGTATTCGTTTCTGCTTCATAGGTTAAAAGAAGGAAGGAAAAGAATAGAAATAGTGCCAACATAATATGATGACATACAGGATAATCAATCTCAATGTATTTTGTAAGTTCATGAAACACTGAATTGTAAGTAATTTGAAATGGACTTGTGTGATCACAATACATAAGGGTAGAAGGAGACAAAATGTCGCCAAGATTAGCAAATAACCATCACAACCAAACAATCTCAACTGTAGTATAAGTCATAGCATGACAATCGATCTCAATAGAAAACAAGTAACTACAACTTGATTTCTGCTCTTCAAGGAATTAAGAGGATCATTGAGAAAAAGACAGAAGTCACTTGCGATTTTTAAGAATTGTCATTCTAGTCAGCATCGGAGTAAGTCTGGAGTTCTAGTAAGGCAGAAGAAGAAAAAATTATAGAGTTTGATGCAAGGTGCATCGAAGAAACCGAAAAATACGGAGAACAACCTAGTGACCATGGGTAGGGGAGGTAACAAACTAACTAACAATGTGAACAACATGAAAAATTGGGCTACGAATTGTAAGATATGCCAGACTACCAACAATAATGTGATATAGCGTATGATTAGATATTTAAGTGCTATTAGAGGAAGAATAACAAACATTAAGCTCTAAGAGCGTCTTAACTAATCGAGTGTGTGATGAACGGGTAAGCTTTATAATATGAGAGACAGTTGGATTGAGAAAGAAGATAATTGTTACGAGAAGATGCGACCTAAATATTCAAGAAATGCTGGAGCTAATCCAAATCTTTTATTTCAAAATGATCTTGCTATTGATTCTTCACAAATAAGATATCAACAGTGTTATCACTTGTAATGATAATATCATCAACATATATAAAAGTACAGGGTGAAGTTTGTAGAAAAGAGTATAGTCATGGTCACTGACTCAAAGTCCAAATCACAAATTACAAATGACCGAAAAATTTGGCAAACCATGCTCTTGGATCTTACTTAACTTAAGACCATATAATTCCTTGTGGAGTTTACACTCTTGACGAGGACTATTAAGCAATCTAAAGGGGGGGGGGGCAGTGATAAATACTTCTTCATTAAGAAAGATATTTTTCACATTCATGTAAGAGAAACTTCATTAAGGAATAATAATCACTGCAATCACAGTGCGAACAATGGTCATCTTAGCAATAGGAAGAACTGTTTCTTCATAATCTTTGCCATACTCTTAAGCAAATCTCTTGGCTACCTAGCGGGCTTAGTATTGTTACACAAAACCATCAGATTTGTTCTTTATTTTATAAACCCACTTATAACAAAGATTGTGTTTGCCAATGGATAATGACACTAAATTCCACGTCCCCGTCTTATATAAAGCAGTAAGTTTCACATCCATCGCTTGTTTTTAAGGAGGACCAAGAACTGACTCTTTGTAGGTGGTAGGTTCAAAAATAGAGTGGATATAAGCTTAGAAATAACAAAAATCAACCAAACTAATCACAAGACTTACGAGGTCTCTGAGGATAGCGAGTAACACGAGCTACATTGGCAGAATTTGATTGACTGATAGAAGAGGAAGAGGGAGGTACCACATCTGAAGAAAAAACCATTTCAGACCTGTAAACATAGGTATGCACAATAGGTGGACGAGTGACAGATAAAACAGAATAGGAAGACACATCAAAAACATTTATATCATGAACATAAGAGTAAGTGGAAAGACCAGTCGAAAATGGATCAATGTAAAATGAGATTAGATTTATGCGAATGTTTAGAATTGGATGGAATAGAAAAGAAAGGAATATGCTCCATGAAAACAACATGATGAGAGACATAGTGCTTGTGTATAACTGGATTGTAGTATCGATACCCTTTTTGAACCTCACCATAATCAAGAAATACATAAAGCTAAACAAGTTGAAAGTTTAGTACATGGAGCATTAGGCAGTTAGACAAAATAGGTGCATCCAAACACTTGTAAACAAAAATATATAGGTGGCCTAGCACATGACTTTTCAAAGTCAGAGATTCTAGAAGTGAGGACAGTGGGAATACAATTAATAAGATAAACGACATAAAGAATTGTTTTCCTCCAAAAAGAACTTAGAAAATTACAGACAGCAAGAGAGAGGGTGCTGTCCCCCTAATGTGTCGATCTTTATGTTCTATTACACCATTTTGTTCAGATGTGTCAACGTAAGAAGATGGTAGACAGTGCCATTAGAATTTAAAAAATGACGCAAGGAATTAAAAGAATATTCTCTTCATTGATCACATCGTAAGCATTTAATAACAAAAGAATATTGAGTGCGTATCATGTCACGAAAAGTAGTGAATATAAAAGAAAACTTTAGAACGGTGCTTCATTAGATATACCAAACAATACTTGGTATAATCATCTATAAAAAAGACATAATATCTAGGCCTCTTTTTTTTGTTGGCCCAAATATTGACACTTTTGTGAAAAGGTAAACTTAACTAACTTGAATTCACTATAATTGGAAATGTCATGTCATTGTAAACCACCTAAACTACCAGTACTGACTAAGAATTGCAAATGAGAATGAGAAACATCACCAATTCGAGAATGCCACAATAAAAGTTAGAAGACTGTAGATTCAAATGAAGAGATAACAAGTCAATAGTATTAGCAACAATATCTAGAACATGTAGCTCGTCCAACGCATACAATTCTCATTTTTTGCTGCCTATCCCAAACAACTTCTTGGAGCACGGATTCTTGACAACACAATTAGAAGAAAAAAAAAACTAAAAAGCCGAAATCAAAGACCTAGACCAAGTAAAATCAAATTCAAAGTAAGCTGAGGGATATCTTAGACATTTGAAAGCGTGAGGTGAGGAGAGATAATAGCTTCAAAAACAGTAAAATGTCATTTGAGTACCATTAGCTGCAAGAGACTGTTAAGGGAGAGAAAATAGTTGCAAATATGGAATAATCACTAATCATTTGATTTGTAGTACTTGAGTTAAGGACTAAGCACTTCAAGGTTTACCTAAAAGACCTAAAGTGAACAAATCTACTGAAGAAGAGATTGAAAGAGTGTGAGGATGCTGGAATGGGAAAACCTTCTCCAATTGGAACTAATCAAAAATCATAGTCAACTTGGAAGTTGATTTTGCACTAATGGCTTGAACATAATTAGTGTTCACTCATCATAATCTTGATGACATAGAGCAAGAGTAAGAGTGCAAAAAAAGCAAAATTCAAAAAAATTTGAGAGAGAGACCGCCTTGAGAGTGTCATATTATATGTATACAGACACATTCATTCACAAAGCCATAAAAACAAAATATAAAAAATTAAATTTCATGTACAACCGTGACAAACTATTTAATTTATAAATATATGGTGATTATATGGTCCTAAAATGGCGGTTATAGTTTACAAATACCATTCTAGTTTGATATGCATTTTTAGACATGTATTAGCATCGTTGTCAAATCGTATATCGGGAGATATATCGTTTTTTAAAAATAGTGTATCGTATCGTATATCGTGTATCGTAAGATACACGCAATTTTAATTTTTAAATAATTATTAATAAAATATATGTACATACCTTTGTAAAAAAAATCATAAACTCATAATAACATAGCATTTCATTAATATTTTACCAATTATTCAAGTTTCTAACATAGTTCAGTAATATCAAAATGCAAAGACCTCTAATTCAAACTTTTAACATCAACTGTTTGAACAACCATAATATTAATCAAGAATTTTGAATTCAATTGAACAACATTAACAGGAGACTTTATTTATTTATTTTTAATCCATAACCACTGAAATAATATCGTTTCACTAGCTAGTGATTTAAAAGTAAGTCCTGGGGTAAAATGATGTCATTTCAACTCCAAAAAATCAAAAAAAAAAAAAAAAACAGAATTTTCACGTATCGTACATATTGAGTGTATCGTATCGTATCGTATCGTGTATTGTATGATACAGTGCAAAAATAATACAGAAATACGATACGTATCGTTTGTCAAGTGTATCGTGACGTATCGTACGATACGTATAACTATGTGTGTTAGTACTTCCCAAATATAAATTTGGGTAATATTGAGTAAGCAATAAGCATATAAGTAAGAGCGCAAATTAGTTGAATTCATGAATTAAACAAATTGAACATGTGAAATTCATAAAATGAGAGCTCAAATTAATGGAGAATTAATTTTGAAAGCGTGAATTCGCGTGCGGAGAGCTAGAGCATCTGGAGTTTAGATGAATTATCTGACTAAGGTCATAATTGTAAAAAAATAAATTCAAAACCAACGAGTCTAAGACTAATTCCAACAAATTATCAAATCAGGAAAGAAACAGACAAATAGCTTGTAGCAAATAGCCTTAGTTAGAACAATCCAAACAACCCAAAGCAAAGTCCAACAAATAGCCCAAAGAAAAGCATGACACAATAAACCAGTCATAGTTTCACTTCACAATTTGATAATAGTAGAAGAGAGCTTTTGCTGGGAAGCAAACAGTGAAGCCCAACCCAATAAAGCAAGTAAAGCCCAGCCCAATGCCGCTCAAAACCAGTAAGTATGAAGCCCAAAGCAAGTGTTGGTGGCAAGAAAGGAAACCAAAAGCTGAGCCCAAAGCAAAGTCCACAACCCAAAAAGAGCCCATACCAATCAACGACCCCAAGCTTCACCCACACAAACCAGTAAGTACAGCCCAAAACTTCACAGCTTCACCAACGTAAACCAGCTTCACAACTGCAACAACTTCAGAAACCAGTAAACAATGGAGAAAGAATCAACAAAATACAATAGCACTAGCTCAGCAAAGTAAGAAATTTAACAGCTCAGTTAACAGGAAGAACCAGTTGCAGCACATTGACCAGAAGCCCCAAGGCCGATAGTGGAGAGTTACAGATTTTCTGCACAAATCTGTTGTAAGGGCCTCCAACACCTCAAACAAGTATCAACAACATCAAATCACACCTTTTAGGATAGATTCGTGGCAAAAACAATGCAAAAAATGCAGATCTAAAAATTTCAATCCTATTTTTCGAAACAAATATTCAAAAAAGCAAAAAGCCTTAGTTGTAGCCCATGGAAAATCGGGTAGGATGGTGGTCTTGGATGTTTGTGATTGATGATGTGATGAGGTTTGTGTTGACATTAGCCTTTTTTTTTACCAAAACTCAGAATTTTTTGCTGATTCAAGGTACTGTGTCTCTCATTTTCCTTCTAATTTGTTTAGGATCGAAATTTGTTTAGGATCGAAAACTGATCTGAAAAGATAATGAAAAGAAAACGAGTGTAAATATGCAAATAGAAATCCAATTATAGCAGGGTAAAACAATAGTGAAAAATGACTAAACTTACCCCTGATATTAAAATAGATATACCTCATGTGTGGCTAGATAAACTTTGGATACTTTAGAAATGCCTTTTAATTTTGGATATGTGGAGCATAAATGACCAATATTTGTTAGTTACGTCGAGAATATGTGACTGATATGTTTAGGATACATCGGGATACTTTGGGGCTAATTGTATCAATCTTTTACTTATTAAAATAGGCTATTGAAGTAAACGTTGGAAGAAAGTAAAATAAACAGTAGGGGAGTTGGGCCAAGAAAAAAAATGTAATTTTGACCTTAAATTGAACAAGGCCCTATTATAACATGCTAGTACTCTCACATTTGAGATTTTATCTGTCTAGAAGTAAAAGAAACAGACCAATGAAAATATCGTATTGTAATTTGTCATATATTTGATAGTTACATGAATTTTCAATTAAATTAACTTAATAATGAAGTTTTATTCATTTTTTGGTCAATTAAGATTTATGAATTTGTTTAATATATCTTACTCTTTCTATTCTATTCAATATACAACAGGATAGTTTACATGGATATTATTTATCTTTAACTATATATCTATGAATCATCAATATCTAATCTTATCATACAATAAATTATATAATGTTTAATTATTCACGTAATCTTAGTTTGTTAATTTTTTTTTTTTCATATTGTCGTATCGTGTCGTACCTCTATTTGTATCGATGCTTCTTAGATGATTAGATATTAGTAACTCAATACTCCCGACAGAGTAAACATAAGTTTAGTTTGAAATTATTTTGAGGGATTAAACACGGAAGTCGTATGAAAGATACTGCTCAATAAGTATTTGACAGAGATCTCTAATTGTGCTTCACAGATTGTCTATTTTGTGGTTAACATATGACACGCTCCTTGACATTTGATTTATAGTTGGATTTTCTTGAAGGCATATTTAGTTTTGAGGAAAGTATTCTGGTACGATTTTTTTCACGCTTCATTGTTGTAACTCACTAGTGGCGTGCCTATAAAGCATACAAAATGCATTGAGTTGAAGTCTCCGGGCCTTGCCATGGTCCAGACAAAGTATTCAGACACATTGTGTGACTAGGCGATAGATGTGCATCATTTTCTTCAGTGGTGGTTTTTTTTTGGGGGGGGGGGGGGAGTGGGTGGCTTTGGGTACAAAGCAGATAACTTACTTTTGTATATGATTGTTGGTGGTCTTCAAAGTTGCAATCTAGACTTGGTGATTAGTCTAGAAGTAGAAGTTTAGTTCTTAGGATGTGTGCCCCTATTACTAGTGTGAATAAAGTTTCTCTTTGGCAATCCAAGCTTCATTTCTTTCTTTATTTGTCTGTGGGTATTATTTCTTTCTTCGTTTCTTTCTGGTGATGAAGATCTGCAAATATCTGGCCTATAAACTGCATTTATATGATTGTTAGTCATTGCAATAATATCATGTTTTTTATGTGTAGCCAGTATTTTCTAGTGTGTAAAGCATTATTCTTAATTTTTTTTGGGTTTTTAATTTTCCGTAGGAGGCTAATGAGGCTGGTGCCCTGCGCCGAGTGAAAAATAAGCTTGAAAAGCAATTGGAGGATCTCACTTGGCGGCTGCATCTAGAGAAAAAATTGCGGGTATGAGTTTTCATTTGAGTAATATAGGTCTTGTTTAGGATGTACATAATAATCTGTGTGAACAGTTCAGAAGTATAGAACTTTATTTCTTAATCATTGCCCATGTATTTATGGTTGAAGTTGAATGGAGGATATGTACTTGGTCTATGTTTTAGGGTTATAGATGTTGGGCCAAACTTTGGGCCCGCACCTAATATGGGCCCATGGGCCATAATAGGCTGGCCACTTAATTGGCCATTCCGTCTACTCGGTAGTTAGTCAAACCTTTAGTGTTGTAATTCGATAGTATGGAAGGAATTATTAGGGGCTAAAGTTATTTGAATGTCCTTTGAAACATTGTTATAGTTATTTTTATTGTGAAGTTCTTCTCTTGCTTGAGGACAAAGCAATTTCTATTGGTTGTCAATGAAGCACAGTTGAGTTTAACTTCTCTCTCATTGTAATATTGCATGCATTTGAACAGTTGATAAATTTGGATCTTGACTTTGTTAACATGTGTTTGTAAATGCATTTTGCTATGTTATGTATTTCTAGCCTAAGGATATTTTTGGCACTTGTGATTATATAAATTGGGATGTAGCTGTGAACCGTAACACACTACTCTTCATAATCTGGTCTCTCTGCCTCCTATTCTTTTGCCCTCTTTCCCTAAACCCTAATTACTTCATAATCTAATTTGATATCAAAGCTTCGGTGAAGATCTGAAGGTTAAGAGCTATTGGAATTCATCCGAAAATCTCTCTCGCGTTCAACAGTGTTGATTGTTAAAGTCTAACATGTTGACGTCAACATCTGTCAGCATGTTGAAAATCTCTCTTGTGTTCAACAATGTTGGTTGTTAGAGTCTAACATGCCGACATCAACACCCAAATTGCTAGAAAAAATTCAAAATTTTTATGGTTGAATTGACTCATCCTCTTGAGATTTATGATTATTTTTGCAGAATTTTTTGAAGCTGTTTGACGGCCATTTGATGTTTTGAATTTTTTTTTTGAATTTTTTGGGGTTCAACCTTCGATCTGCAAAGTCCAAGCACATCAAGGGCAGTTTCTGATTCGAATAACCTTGCTAAAGTGCGATTAGGGCTTTTCTATGATGCTCAGGCTGTTGGTTTGTATTGGATTGAATTGGTGAGGTTTTTTTGCCATTCTTCATTGTCAATAGACTTAGCACCACTGTTACCCATTGTTCCGAGGTCGTGAGGCCCCCTCTGCACTTGCTTGTGTTTGTGGCTTTTGTTTTCTAGTATTTGGTGTTGTTTGAGAAATTTTCTGGTTATGGTCTGCTTCGTGGCTTGTGATTTCCTATGATTGGATGCTATTTTATGTTAATCCTATTGCGTGGACATGTGAGAAGCGTGTGTGACTGCTACCAGTAACGTAGGAAGTACGGGGAGTAGTGGGTTGAGCCGTTTGGGTGCTCTTGCCAACAATGCATCTCTTCAAATTAAACCAAAGAAGCTGGATGGAAACAATTATTTGGCATGGTCTTGAGCTTGTTTGCTATCATTTCAAGTTATATCTTTGGATGGGTATGTGACTAGGGAGTTTGGTTCCTCATTGAAGTAGTGGACATCTAAAATGATTTGGTTATGTCCTGGTTGCTTAATTTAATGCAATTCTCTATTAGTCGTGGTTTTTTGTTGCTTGAATATGAATTGTTGTGACATACATATTCTCCAAGGGGTAATGATGCTAAAGCTTATGATTTTCAAAAGAAAGTTAGGGAGACTAATTAGAAGGACAAGACCTTGCAATCTACTATGCAGAGATGACTGCCTTGTGGCAATAACTTAACTGTTATTAGAGTTTCCTAGCAGATTGAACTAATGATGATGCAAAATTTTTGCACATGGTGGGGAAGGAACGCGTATATGATTTTCTTGTTGGCCTTAACTTTGATTATGA
Source organism: Ilex paraguariensis (assembly GCA_963454935.2). Lineage (NCBI taxonomy): Eukaryota > Viridiplantae > Streptophyta > Magnoliopsida > Aquifoliales > Aquifoliaceae > Ilex > Ilex paraguariensis. The sequence continues at coordinate 89,112 of CAUOFW020005125.1, read as the reverse complement.
GTAGATTCGGACTCAAATTCTGGGTCGTAGTTCATATTCAGCCTTACAAGCCGTGTGACAATGTTTACTCCTATCAAGCTGCAGTAGCCTGAAGGAGATCTTCTATCATCCACTAAACCTTAGTGACACTACCTCTATTTTTTCCCATGATGAGATACGGACTCTTAGTTGTTTGATGGCTCGGCTAGACGTTTTCCGAAGTTAAAAGAAAGCAGTGGTATTAAGGTATAGTGCATGGGTTGAAAAAGAGGTCTAGTGCAGAGGTTGAAAAAAGAGGTCTAGTGAGCAATAACTCATGGAGTTTGTGCAGAGGTTGAAAAAAGAGCAATAACACATGAAGATTTTGAGCTTATGTGGCTCCAAATTTTACTCGAAGAGCTCGGAATTCTTAATGATAGGCCTAGGAGATTGTAATTTGATAATAAAGCAACTATCAAAATTGCACATAATCCAGTTCAACATGATAGAACTTAACATGTCGAAATTAATAGACACTTCATCAAAGAGAAATTAAATAAATGTTTGATCTTGATGTCTTTCGTGAAATCAGAAAATTAGTTGGCCGATGTTTTCACATAAGGTTTAGTGGCAAATTTTTTCACCAACTTATGGGGGAATGTTATGTTATGTTATGCTATGTTGTGATGTATTTCTAGCCTAAGGGTATATTTGGTACTTGTGGTATATAAAATGAGATGTAGATGTGTAACACTAACACACTATTCTCTTCATAATCTTATGTTTCTTTCTCTTATTCTTTTCCTCTTTCACTAAACCCTAATTACTTCATAATCTCATTGGAACCAATGTGAATTGTCCGGTAAATAACTCGTCCATACATAAACTGCAATTAGCATCATCATGTTGCTTGAATGTCCCAAAACAATGACATTTGGTCATTGTGAATATTACTAGTTCACTTCATTTACTCTTGTATTGCTATAGGGGCATGACAGTTTCTCTCTCTTCTTTCTTGCTTTCTCTTTTTTCCTAACACATTTGAAATTAGTTGAGTTCTCCTTTTGTTGTACATCTCAGAGTCTTATCCTAGGGATTAGAATTTAATTTTGAAATGGAAGAAATGTTTTCGTTTCTAAGGGGTTCGAACAGATCAATGATTAAATTGAAATTCTCTTGCTTCAAGGTGTTTGATGTTCTGGCATATTCTGACATATTCTGACTGGTGTTTCAACATTTTTTGGAAATAAATTCCAAAATTTTTACCCATTTTCATTTTGTTTTCAAAACTTTTCGGTCCATTTTATAGGTGACTGAAACAATGCACCAATTCTAAATTTTGATTCTTGGATGTATCCCTGTTTTGTTATTCTTGGACTAGAGCATTGTGCCCCCCCCCCCCCCCCCCCCCCAAAAAAAAAAAAAAAAAAAAAACTAGAGCATTGTGCATTTTGATTTTAGGTTATTCATGCATTCTCTGTTCCGTGGATCTCCTATGTGTAAGAGCAACAATTGCAATGCAGTTTCTAATTTTTAGGTCATGGAATGCAGGTGTCCAGTGAGGAGGCTAAGTTAGTTGAAATTTCAAAACTTCAGAAGACAGTTGAATCTTTAAGCCTTGAACTAGATGCAGCTAAATTGGCCACAGTTAATGAGTGCAACAAAAATGCAGTACTTCAAAATCAGTTACAAATGTCAGTGAAGGAGAAATCTGCTTTGGAAAAAGAAGTTGCTGCAATTGCTGAACTGAGAACTGAAAATGCATTTTTGAAGGTTACTTGGCATAGATCGCTTATTATTTTACTTGCAGTTGAATGACGGTGTCTTTCCTGGAGCAACCATATTTGGCTGATTGTAACAGTTTTAGTTGTTTTTATTGAGTCTTGGTATATGATCATTTGATGTATTCGACGGGTTTTTTAATCCTTGTCTGCTCTGCAATTTTTTTTTTCCTTTTTAAATCTGAACTGTACTGATATACTTGCATTAAAATGGAAAAGAAAGAAAAAGGTTTTGTTGATTTTGGGGGAGGACGTTTAAAAACTACATAGTAGTCACTTGTCATGCAGCATTCTACAACAGCTAGGGTTGATCTCACAAAGATCGGAAAATGGCAACCTGAACTTGGCATACCAACTGAGCCCTAGTTTTCTTGACTTATATATTTTTTTCATGAAAGTTGTCTAAATTTGTTACTTGATGCTGTGGTAGAAAATTGAGCGGTAGCATCAGTTATCTTAAATTTGCTTGGATTGGTGTAAGGTTCAAAAAAGGTTTCTCAAAACATGGAAAAATTAGCTAAAAGAGGGTTTGATGCCATCGGACAAGCTATATAAAATGTATGAAATAAAATTAAAGAATTTAAAGTTGAGAATATGTTCTATCCCTTTGAGGCCTGAACTAATTTATAAAGGTCAGCTGTTTATGGAGATATTTGTTTAATATTGGATATTCGTAGTGATATGACAAGTGTATAATATGGGTTTTTGTTTATAATTCTTAACGCAAGGATATTTAAGCAGCAGATAAATGCAGTTTTTGATATCAGTTCTGTAAGTTTGGGATGTTTAACTTAACTATTTTATTTTCCTTATTTGCTTTAAGTCTTGTACAATTAAAGCGTGGTAATAGATCATTGCTTTGTTTATAGCACTCTTTGAACACCTCGGAGGAGAAGAACTCAGCATTGTTGCATGAGCTTAGTATGGCTAAAGAAGATACAAATGATACTGTGCGGAAGTTGAGGGAAGTTGAACAAGCATGTTCACAATTCCAACAGAAGTTGCAAAGGTGTTGCCTTGTTATTTCAAGTATTTAGGCTATCTACTAGCCGCCACTTAATTTATTTTTCTTTACTTGATGCTGCTGCGCAGGCTTTGTTTGTGTTTTGTTCTCCTTGTTATTTGTTTTCTAGTGCTTTTTTTTTTGTTTTGTTTTGTTTTTTTTTTTGGGGGGTGGGGGGCTGAAGTTTGGTACAGTTAAATAATTTGTATTTTTTGCTTAATTTGAATGCTCGTATTACATTGCCTGCTGTAAATGTAATAAATACTTCCTGATCTAAGAGTTCTATTGCATTATTTTTCTTCCTCAGAAACATTCAACTAATTCTGTTTACTCTTAGTCCCTGAAGTTTCCTGATAAGTTTTGTGATTTATAGTTTGGAGGAGAAGCTCTCAAATTTAGAGGGTGAGAATCATGTCCTACGGCAAAGAGCATTAAGTGTGTCCCCAAAGAGCAATCGCCCCGGCTTGGCAAAGCCATTTTTGGATGTAAGTTGTACAAACATCCTTTCCATATTGCAGTACATAAGCAAATCAGATAGTTTACATTTCCATTCATTTTCTGTCATCGGTGAACAGACTTATATATATATATATATATATATATATATATATATATATATATATCTCCTAGACTAGTTCAAGAGGTGTTGGTACAATGTACAAACTCTAGGACTATCCTGCACATGCAATCCCCACTTGCATGTGGAGAGGTAGAGAGGGGATCTGAAAGACTATCAAAATTTTAAAAAGTGCATTATATCACGAACTGAATCATTTCTTATGAAATAGTCTTGCTCAAAAGTCTCATGTAGCTAAACTGTGGTTTCATTTTAAAGCATCCAACTCAAAACTAATTGGCTATGAGAGATATTTTTGGAGAGACTCCTCAATCATATAAAGCTGCCTTGAGTGGCTCTAATATTTTGATGTGGGATATAATCTCTCTTCACATGCTCCATTACGTGCGATTCAGACTCGCTCATGGTTAACGAACCAAATCGAAACAAACAAACAAGCACACTGGAAAATTCAATGGGGGTGAGAGGCGTAAAATATTTGCACAGAAGGCCTAGCTTTAATACCATGTTATAGACCGCCAACCTCTCTAGAAGTTTAATCTGCAAGAGAGAGTGTAGCATAAACATTTATATTCTTTAACATGCTCCCGCAATTGTATGCTAGATTTATGGCCTAACACTTGGAACTATTGAATTATTAGGATGACAATGAAATTCAAATGCACAACCTCCTATGCTTGTATTACTCTAAACCACAACACATCTAAAATCATATTCTGTTAGGGAACGTGTAATATAAGTATTATATACTTTTAACATGCCCTCTCGTGCGGGTTATAGTTTGCACGTGCAAGTATCATAATAGTCAGGGTGGCAGCAAGATTCGAATAGAAGACCTCTTGCCTTGATAACATCTTAGAGGCTTCCAATCCAAAACTAATTGCCAATGAGTGGAGAGACTTTCAACCATATAAACCTCTATGTGTGTATATATATACATATAAAATATTTTAGAGACACAAGGGATATTATATAAATTTAATTTGATAGCATGAGAATGATGAACTGCATTTTTAAATATGTTTATAATGCGCTCTTGTTCACTGTTGCAACAGAAGTTCTCTGGTGTACTTTCTCTTCCGTCTTCTGATCGGAAATCTGCATATGTAAGATTTGTCCTAAGCAATTTTGTGGTTCAACATAACTTACAAGTTCCATTCATTTTGCTTGACATCTTTACAATGTATGATGCAGGAATCGCCCACTCCTACAAAAATCATAGCACCTCAATTACAAGGTTTATCTGATTCACGTCGAGCAAAGTTAACTTTGGAAAGGCACCAGGTTTTATTCTCTTATTTCTTGAATGTGTAGATTTCCATGTTTACCTCATTGTGATTTCTTGCTTGATTTATGTCGAATTTGTGTAAACAAAGAGAGGAGTAGAAAAAGAGGAGATATAGAAAGACATGAGTTGCTATGAGCAAGAAGAGAATTAGGGTTCTCCTTACTAACTTGTATTTATAATGATTTGTACTCTCAAAGTACAAAAATTCCCTTCATTACAATAAATATTATTAGTGTCACACTCCAAACTGTCTCTCTCAAGCTAGTGCAAAAATAATATGCAAACATAAGTTATCCAGGAATTGAAACCATACTAGATACTCCTTTTGTCTAAATGTCTGCAAGTTGATTCCCCGTCTTCATGAAAGGGGTATAAATCAGAGAAGCAATCAACTTTTGTGCTAAAGTATCTATCCCCCTTGACGTGATTGGTTCAATAATGCTGAACTGGATCATTGGTAATGTTAATAGTTGCGTTATTATGATTTGACAACTTCTTTGACCACGTAGAACTAAAGGCAAGTTCCTTTAATATGTATGTCAGCTATCATCATTCATAGACACCACGATTCATAGTTTTAAATTTTGTCTCTGAATTAGAACTAGCCACAATTGACTATTCCTTGCTATACCATGTCACCAAATTTCCTCCTACAAAGAAACAATACCCACTATGCAGGTGATCGATCTAGCCCAGTCAGCATTAATATGAACTTCCACTTGCATATGATCACATATGGAAAATAATAACCTTTTACTGAGAGCCTATATTAGAATTCTGTGAACTACCTCCATATAAGATTCACAAGGTGACTACATAAACTGAATTACTATACTCATTGCATAAGATGTACCTGGATGTGTTGCAATTAGTATGGGACATAAAAGTAAGTTTTCCAAACTAGTATCTGCTATCGACTTTTGTCAATAAGAACAATCGTCAATACTTTCTCCTGAACTGGGTTCTGCTTGACAGGTGTCTCAATAGGCTTATGTACTCATATTCCTGTCTGCTCAAGTTGATCAAGAACATACTCCTGCTTTGAAGTGAAAATACCTTGTTTGGATCTCGCAATCTTAATGCCAAAAAATACTTCAAACTTCTCAAGTATTTATTTGAATTCTTGGGCTAGGTCTTCAACTTCATTATCTCTTCTACATCATTAGCGGAGAGTATAGTGTCATCAACTTGTGTAGTAAGTGGCATTTACCCACCCACAAAGAGAATAATGAGCAAATGAAGTATGATCACCCAAACTCTGATAATAATAATGCCTTTGCATAGCTAAAACCCTCAAACCATATTCTTAGAGACTGTTACAAGTCATATAATGACCTTTCAGTCTACATATTTTTCTACTATTCGAGGTGAGCTCAAATTTTAGGTGACATTCATATATACTTACTTTTCTGTTTCTTCATGGAGAAAATGCATTTCTCCATCGAATTGTTGAAAATGTTAACCTAGGTTTTCTGTTAATGAAAATAGAAAATGAATAGAATTCATTTTTACCCTGGAGCAAATGTCTGATGATAATGAGTCCTATAATTCCGTCTGACGCCATTAGCTTCTAGTTTGGACTTGGACCTTTCAACTTAGGCTTCCATCTTATGTTTTAGTGTAAATATCCTTCCACATCCAACTGGATTCTTCCCTCTAGGTAGGGGGGTGTCCATGGGCTGGGTTATCCACGGGGTCCCGTTATCCGGCCCGAAAAAATAGGCCCAAAGCTCGATAGGCTTGGTAGTTGGCCCGCCCGAGTTCGAGCCTAAGCCCAATATTCTTAAAAAGAGGGCTTGAGTTTACCCCCAAACCATTACCCGGCCCAAGAGCCCGCCCGTCAAGCCCAACCCACCCACCCTTCGTTTGAAAAAAAGTTATATTTTTTAGACCATTAAATCTGAAATTTTGAAATAAATCTCTTAATATCAAAATTTGAAGTTTTAAAAATTTAGATATTATAAATAATGTATTATTTTTTTTTCATATATTAAGCATATAAGTTTTAAATGATAGAGTAATGCAAACAACAGATAAGTTAATAAGTGTCAACCTAGTTGAGATTTATTCATTCTATTGGATGTAGTTCATTATTTTATTTTTATCTATTTTGACTTTATTTTTGATTCAAAAATATAATTTACACAAATATTAAGTTATAAAAATATTCATTATTCTTAAATAAAGATGTATATAAAAAAGCCCGCAAGCAGGCCCACTTAGTAAGCCCGCCCAATAGGCTCACTGGTTGGGCTACGGGTAGCCTATCTCTACTCGAAGCCTAGCCCGGCCTGGCCGCCTGATTACTCACTTGGGTAAGAGCTTGGGCCTACACTACCCATGCTTGGCCCGAAAAAAATTTCACTGGCCTAGCCCGGCGCAGTCCACGGACACCCCTACCTCTAGGTAACTCGACCAGTTTGCAAGTACTATCCTTTTAGAGTGTATTCATTTCTGTACATTTTGTCTGTGCTTCATGGACACCGAAGACAATTAGGATGCAGTCTATGAAGCACGGATACGATACGCATACAGTGAATTCACAAAATTTTTAAAAAAAGGATACGTGTACGACTAGGATGTGACCATAAAATATATTTTTTTAAAATTTTATTATTATATTTAATGTAATAATTATGATTTAGAAAGTGAGTCACACATCTATCAAAGATATATTATAATAGCTAACCATTCTATCATTCATAAACCATACATTCTACACATACATATTGCATAATATCCAAAATATTTTCATACCAAAAAAAAAGAAAAGAGAGATATCATGTGCATGCTTAAACGAAGGAAACTATCCTATTACAAATTAAGCAACAAAAAACAGTCCCCTCTTGTTACTAAGACGTTTTCCTAATATTATCTTCATTTCCATTTCCTCCATCTTGGAATAACATAGCTTCCATCTCTAACTCATCAAGTGAAAGACTTGCAACTTCAAATGCAGCAATTCAAATGGTGCCTAATATATAATATTAAAAAAAAAAAAACCAAAGCAGAAACCCTATGTGTAATTTGTCTCTAGACTGCTAAAAAAAAAAATTATTTTGCAGGGTGACTGCAAGTGCAATCAAAATCATTGGTTTAGACTTGTTTGTGGAAAACTATTGACCCACTTAGCTATAAAAATCATCTAATTTGTGAGAAAGATTTCTATTGTATATTGTAAATTGCAAAAAAAAAAAACCCTTAATTTAAGGCCCCAAACTTTTTTTTTCTGCAAATCCTAATTGCAAAAGAGGAGTGTTAATCACTAGTAAAAGGCGAGAGAGAGAGAGAGAGAGAGAGAGAGAGAGAGAGACGACAAGCTTATGACATTGATGATACCTGGACACTCAGAGAGAAGAGACTCGTCACTCGTGAAAGTTGCACTTTCATACTGCCAGGAGGGAGGGTAGACCTCGTTAGAGGTGAGAGAGAGAGACAAAATATATTTAGGGATTAATACATAAAATACTCATTAATTACCTTCTTGTTTCATTGAATGAAAGGGCACAAATATATGATAAAATAAATTTGGACTTGACTGGACTCATATTCCCCCAAAAGAAAGTAATGTGAGTTCAAAGGCCACAATTTTCAGGAAAATAGCATCCATAGAAACAGTTAAAAGCAACAAACTAATATTAGGGTTAGAGAAATAGAGAAAAGAGAAGAAGTAAGAAGTAAAGAATTAGTTGTTTATGAGCTATGTTGCCCTACACCATCACCATCTTAATATTAAGGTAATTCCAATATTACCTTACACTAATAGACTTATGATTTAATACATAAAATAAGAAATCTAATAGAAACATATGTTTTACAAGGAGGAGGATGAAAACATTTATTACCCTTTTTTGTTGGTGAATAACTTGGAAAAATGCTTCTGGTTGCTTGTGGATCCAACATATTTCTCACACCAATAGGAATATGAACATAGAAAACGCATCCGGGCACTCAAGGAGGAACTAAAAACTAGTTAGAAAAATTAGAGGTAGAAGTAGGAAGAGGGGATAAGATCTTAATTGGTGGCCAAAGTCTTAAAATTGTAAAGACTTTCTGACATTCTGTTGATGTTTAAGATTTTGGTAAGCATAGTGTCTCGTCAAATGTAACTTAGAAGCATGCATAGGGAATACCAAGACCATGGAAAATTCTAACAAATGTTGGTTTTTCCTCTCTGCAATCTCATTTTGTTGAACTGTATCGGTACAAGTGGTTTGGCGGATGATATCTTGTTCCACAAAACTCTGTAAATGTATTCACCTCCATATTGGAATGAGTGTGAGCATGATGTTATGAAATGTCTAGAAAAGGGGTGCACTTCAAGGATTCGAAATTAGAGTAAGCTTTCCTACGAAGAATAAGAAATTAATAAAGACTGATGTAGGGTAGCCAGAAGATAACGAAAAATGTGAAGAACAACAATCCAATAAATAGTAGTAGGTGTAGCAACAAACTGACTAACAATATGTGATTGTAAGATAAACCAGGCTGCCAACAATAGTGTGATACATCGTGGGATCAGATAATGAAGGCATATCAGAGGAAGAACAACAGACATTGAGCTCTAAGGGTATCTTAGCTGTTCGAGTGTCTGATAAGCAGTCCTATTATGTAATACCCAAGAGATACTTGGATTATGAGATAAGATAACACTTTGAGAGGAGAGGTGACCTCAATACCCAAGAAATATTAGAGTTAATCCAAATCGTTCATTTTAAAATAATCTTGCAACAATCTATTCAACAACAAAATACCAATAATGTCATCACTTGTAATAATTATGTAATTTGAGTATAGTGAAAGTACAATAAAAACGGAGGAAGAGGATCATAGAAAGAGACTAGAGTCATGGTTACTAACACGAAAACTTAATTCATAATTGAAAAAACAAAATTTGGCAAATACTATCTTCAGAGTTTGTTTAACTCCATATTATGCCTTGTGGAGTGTGCACACCAGACTAGTACTATCAAATAATGCAGGAGGAGCTCTAAAGACTTTTTCAGTATATTTTTTTTTAACAGATACTTTTCACATTCATTTGAGGTAGACTCCATTGATGAATAGTGACAACATAAGTGTGAGAGGGAACATCAGTTATAAATAGGTTAAGATCAGATTTATGTAAATATGAACAACTGGGTGGAATAGAAAAGGAGAGAATATGTTTCATAAAAACATGACGAGAGAATAGAGTTTGTGTGCAACATGATCATAGCAACGATATTCTTTTTAACCTTCATGATAACCAAGAGAAACACAGTGCTGAACGAGTAAAAAGTTTAGTACGAAGAGAACTTGGGAGCAAGACAAACAAGTGCATTGGAATCTACGTAATGAGAAATAATTCGGTGGCTTACCACATTTTTTTTCAAAGGGAAATATTTTAAAAGGTATGATAGCGAGAGATTCATAAATCTTCCAGACGTAGAGCACGGAGGGCTTTGAACCCAAATACATTACCCACAATGTAGATGAATTGCAATAAGAATTGGATTCGGTCAATTAGAACTCGGGACATTTATAGACACCATAGAGGGCGTGCTGTCTCCATAATATGTCTGTGTTTGTACTCTGCCACACCATTTTATTTAGGTGTGTTAGTATAAGAAGATTGACAAATATTTTTGTATAATTTTAATGGATGATGAAAGGAATTGAATGAATAGTCTCCACCTTGGTCACATTGAACACATTTAAGAACAGAGGAATATAGAGTATGTATCATAGCATAAAAACAATGAATATAGAAAAGAATTCAGAACAATGGTTTATTAAATACACCTAGATGAGTAGATTTTATGTATGAATCAATTTGTTTTTTTATATTATACGTCTGTTACTTTATTTTTGTTAGTTTCGTCTATAATAATAGATGAGTCAAAAACTTTCGGATTAAAATATACCAAGTATACATTCTCATAGTGATGGTGTTCAGCATCTTGAATTAGTCATCCCGTAGATGGTATTGTTAAAAGAGTTTTAATTCCTAATGAAATGGATGTAACAATAGATTGTTGAAACTCTAGAGGCTTCACTTGATCGAGGATATGTGATGGATTTGCCATTTCAAAGTGGTCTATTGATCTTGAATCGAGATTTATAGACCAGATTAAAAGGTGCAAGAGAGTTAGTAGAACTTTTATTAAAAGGAAATGACATAAACTTAGCTAACTTACATCCACCACAACTGGAAATATTATGACAACTCTACATTATCAAAAATATCAATAGAGGTTAAATATTTCAATCGACAGTGAGAAACATGACCAAGACAAGAATGCCATGAATAGAAAACTTGGATATTGTGGACTTAAATTAAAGAAGACTAATCAATAGTAAAAACAACAATATCTGGAATACGCAGCTTGTCCAACCTATACAATTCTCCCTTTCTACTGTCTGTTTCAATTACCATCTTGAACATGGATCCTATACAAGACAAATAGAAGAAAAGTGAATTGAAACTCCAGAGTCAAATAGATGACTAATTGAAATCAAATTTAAGGTAAGTTGTGGAATATAATAAACATCGGGAAGCATTAGTGGCAAAAAAATAATAGAGCCAATGCTGAACAGGGACATTTGAATACCATTGGTTGCAAGCATAGATATTAAGGGAGTAGAGAATGTAGATGTAAATAAGGAAGAATCATTTGTTATGTGATGTGTAGCACCTGAGTCAAAGATCTAGGCTGTTTGGGATATACCTGAAAGGCTTGTAGTGAGCGAACCTATAGATGGAGAGACCGGGAAAGTAGGAGGTTGTTAAAATAGTTTGTACAATTGTTTAACAATCATTGTTAATTTTAAACTAATGGATTGATGAGAGTTTATCATAATTCCAACAAACAAAAATTGTATAACAAGAATCAAATCACAGGAAACAAATCCAGCACACAAATCCCAAAGCGTAGAAATCAGGCAACGCAATCACAAACATAGAAAACCAATATCCTAGAAGGAACACAACAAACCAACAAACTAGAGAGCAGTGTGGACAACACCACCATCTGGGAAGGAATCTCAACACCAGCGAAGAAAGATCGATACACGTAGAAGAGAAGTTCACCAAGTATTCACCAAACAATCAGTTGAAGATGCTTCAGAATCATCCAATTGAGCAACAACATAGAATCATTTTGTGTGATAGGAATAAGAGGTAGAAACAAATTGCCGATGTACATATCCAGACCATTGAATCTCTTAAACAACCCAAAGTTCGTCACAAATCAACCTAACAACCTTGTAAATCAAATACCTAGAACCAATTGCAGTTTCTTAGAATAGAAAAGGCAAAATGACAACAAGATGTTAAATTTTCGATATTGTTCATTAGAACTTTGGTATTGTTCACAACCCTTGGAACCAACAAAAGTCAGCAAAAGACCAACCACTTGCACTCAAGCATCAAGAATCTCTAGTCACTCCCCTTAAGCTTGGTTTGAAGTAAAGAAAACGAAGAAAACAAGAAGAAATCGAATATCAAAAATTTAGTGCAAAATTTTCAAAAAATATTCGAAATATAGAAAACTCTATCCACTGTCCACGAAATGAAAAACCAACCACACTATGAGAATGCCCATGAAAAATTGAGTTGGGAGGCTCTTTAATTAGTCCAGGATAATGAGGTTGTGCTAATGCCATCATCATAAGCCCTAGTCCAAGAATATAAACTTTATCTAAAACTATAATTGTAATGCTAAATATGTTTTCAGATTGAAACATGCTCTGATATCATGTAAACTTTGATCAAAGAAAGAGAAAAGAAGAAAAAATGAGAGGAGATCTAATTATGGCACAATAAGTCTGTGAAACGTCATCTAAACTTAACTTACATAATAAAGACCCTTATATAGTATGGAACCTCAAATAAAATAAATGACTAAACTATCCATATAATACTAAGTATAATAGACTACTCTTACTAGTTGCAAATAAGGGAGAATCACTAGTAATGATGTGTAGCACCTTAGTCAAAGACCCAGGTGGCTTGAGATATCTGTATAGGATCTGAAGGTAGCAAAGCTATGGAAGGAGAAACTTAGAGAATATGACATTTAAAATATGAGAGGCTTCTGCAACTAATCAACAATAATAGTCAATTTCAAACTAATGGACTAATGAGAGTCGAATAACAACAAATAAATCACGTAAACCAAATCCAGAACACAATGCCCAAAGACTGATACTAGTGCCTTCAACCAGCATATAAACATTCAACAATCAGCGAGACAACAAAACCCACCAAATCCCAATAGTCACACCAAAGTCAGGAGAAAAGATAAATAAACCTCAAAATAAAGCTCAACAAACACCAAGTAGAGGCCTTACAGATCATTGCCCCAATTGTAAATAAAGGCACAACTGATCAAGGCTCAAGCAACAACATAAAGAGGAGAAGACCAATAGAACAAATCACAAATTTATTATCAACACAATTGCAAAACATCAACAGTATAGCCAAAGCCACGATCAATTTGGGCCAGTACATCAACAGCCCAAACCCATGAAGATTGCGACACTACATAGCCAAGAACTACTGCCGATAGAGAGATCCCACAAACATTTGGTACAAATCTGTTCAAACTGCTAGAAAACTTTCAATCAAGCATTAATAACACTAAGTCATACCTAGGTTAGTGGCAAAAAAATTCAAATAGATTTTGCAAAAATCACGAATTCACAAATTTTAGCCCTATTTTCCAAAAAAATTCCAAAATTTGAAAGTCCTAAAAGATGACAACGAACTTGAAAACAAACAGTGGTGAAGTCCATGAAGAGTTGAGCAAGATGGTTCTATTCATTGTGCTAGGTGACGTTAGCCCTATTTTTTCCAAAAATTCTTTTGTTGTGGTCAAGGATCAAAATTTCGTTTCGCAATGGTTGAAACATCTGAAACCTTTCCGTTTCTAAGGAGATCGAAACGAAATAGTGATGAAATCGAAATTCTAATACTTCGAGGTGTTCTATAATGTTTTGTTATATTTCAATGCATTTTCACAATTGTTTCAAAATATTTTAAGGTATTTCAAGATATTTTTGTATATTTCAACCAATATTTTAAAAAAGTAACTCTTAAATTTTTTTTCAATCTGTTTCCGAAATGAGTTAAAATGCTTCAGAAACACGTCGATACGTTTTTATTTCGTAAGTGACCAAAACAATGCATCGAAACGAAATTTTGATATTTTGTTTGGGTTACTTATATTGCTAGTTGTGTTTAAGAGGTTTTCTTATTTGCTAGTTGTGTTTGAGAACTGGATCACTACACCAAAAAAACATTGTTACAAGAAAACAAGGAAAAGAGAAAAGAGAGAGAAAGAGAAAAAATATTCATTACTGCAACAAACTTAATAATCCAAGATGCAAAATCGAGACTCTTTATACTCTAATAGTAGGACAAACTAATACTAGAGAATGACTAAACTTCTCCTAATACCAGAATGCTCTAATAGTCTCTACTCAACCACCTAACTAGATAAGATTCTCTCTTAATTTATTTACTTTATGTGCTATCTCTAATTTTTCACAAAGATTTTCATTATTATTTCTCTCCTTTATAGTTTTACCTCACTTCCATCTTAAAATTCTCATCTCCGTCATATTCAATTTTTTCAATTGTTTTTTCTTAGGTTCTAAACACTTGGTACCTTGAAGCGTAGCTTGAGTTAAAACTGTTTCATTAAATTTTCCTTTCAACTTAGCGGTATACATTGACACAATACACTAGATGTATTCCTCCATTTAGTCCATCCTGCATTAATTATATGAGTAACAGTGTGCCAATCCCTATGCATATTATTGGTCCCAAATAATATCGAAAATATTTACTCTTTGGTATCTCTTGATCTCAATATTTACTATGTCCCAATTTGGATTCCTTTTTTTTTTTTTTTTCTACTAAAGTTACATTCTATATATATTTAGTCTATACTACTTATCTTAAATAATTTGATTCTAAAGTCTGTTTTTTGGGATCTAGTTTATTAGGAATTCCTTCTTTAATTTTCTTTAATCAATACTAAACCATCAACACCTAGCTATATACTGAGAGGCCATCTTAAATGTATCCGGTCAATTTATTTTTAATCAAGTTGAAAAAATATGGACTCAAAGCATAACTTTTATTCAAGAATGTGGTGATTGGGAGTTCATTAGTAGCTCCTGCCTTTGTTGATGTAATTTCACCTTATTTTTTTACATATCCTTGGTCACATCAATATATCTAATAGTACTATTTTTTTTCTCTATAACATGTCATAATATATCTAGGTACTCTGTGATATGCATTCTCTAAGTCTATTATGATCATATGAAGTCCCATACTTTTCTCTATATACATTTTTACTAGTATCCAAAGTTAATATATGGCTTGCATTCTTGATCTTCCCAGCATAAACACAAATTATTTCTTAGATTTTGTTGTTTCAAACCTTGGACTTTGATTGATCACTCTCTTTCAAAGTTTTATTGTATGACTCATTAGTTTAATAACTTGATAGTTTGTGCAACTATATATGTCTCTTTTATGCTTACAAATAGTTACTAAAATTCTCTCTCCATTCATCTGGTATCTTCTTAGTCATTGCAATTCTAATTAACCATGATACTTCAATGTCCCTAAGACTATTCCAAAATTTAATAGGGATGTCTAAAGATTTTCAACTCTTCACTTTCTTTAAAGCTTGCTTTACTTCAAATTTTATTCCTTAATATCCATGCTCTATATTATTTTCATAGAGTAAATTTTTAAAGTAATTCTTCTACCTTTCCTTATTTTTTGGGTTTTTTACTAGATCTCCAGAATCTTCACTTTCTATATACTTACTATGATTGGAATCTCTACTTTTTCTCTCTCTTAATTTGGCAAAGTTTATATGCACTTTTTTCTCCATTTGTGTCTAGTTTAGAGTAAAGATCATCATTTGTTTTGTACTTCACTTCTCTTACCCTCTTCTAACTCTTTTATTTTCGCGATTGAAACATTCTTATCGTTTTTAGTTTTTTCCATGTTTTATAACACTCAGTTTTTGCTTTTATCATAGTGTGGATCTTATCATTCTAACACAATTTTCTATTGCTAATGACCCATTACCTCTTAATTCTCGAATAACCTCGATAGATACATTTTAAAGATGTTCTTCCGTTGTATTATGTGTTATGTTATATTATTTAGGATGTAATCCTTAAGGGTATTTTTGATATTTTTTGGGGTTGATATGTATGTTGGAATGTAGCTGTGTAACCTAGCACACTACTCTTCTTCATATTTTTTTTCTCTTTTCCTCTTCTCGTTCCCGACCCTAATGGCCTTGTAGTGACAATGGAATTAAGTACATTAATGGAAAATTCCGCTCTGACCTCAATGAAAGTGGTATCCTTTATCAAACTACTTGTGTAAGTACTCTGAAACAAAATGGTGTTGTTGTGCAAAAAATTGCCATTTTCTTGAGGTTGCCCATTCCTTGATGTTTACTTTGAATGTTCCTCCATACGTTGGGGGAGATGCAGTGCTTACTGCTACTTATTTTATTATTCGTCTACCTTATAGTGTCTTGCAGTTTAAGTCTCCTATTGTTTTTCAGGGATTTTACGGATTCCATTCATTTCTTACATTTCTCCTAAATTTTTTGGGTGTGTTTGTTTTGTGTATGGCCACAGAGCATCCAGGAGAATACTTGATCCTAAGCCTTATTCTCCCACTCAAAAGGGGTATAAATGTTACCATCCACTGACACAGAAGATGTATGTTAGCATGAATGTTACCTTCGTTTGTTTGAGTTTTTTTCTTTCCTCTCTAGCCATCTCTTCTAGGGGAGAATTCAATTATTGTGGAAGAGATGGTATGTCAAGAACCCTTCCTTCAATTGTCTTCTAGTGGAATACAAATTAGGGGGAGCAATAGATTGTTAGTACCAATGATCTATTTGGTACTCTGAAGACCTATTCTCGATGTCGGAACGTATGCACCACAGATTGTAATATATATATATATATATATATATGTATATTTTTAATTAATTTTTAAAGTTTAGATAAAATAGGAAAATTACCAAACTGCCTTTGAAGTTTCAAGACTCCTCTACACATGCAAGGTGGTTGATGGAGGCATGCTAGGCTGCATGGAGGACACCTAGTTGCTTGGGGAGGGGGGGGGGGAGGGGAAGAAAATGGAGAAGGATTCAGTGGGAAGAGATAGGAGAAAGAGAAGTTAGAGAGAGAAAGTATAGACTTTGCATTTTTGGATTCTTGCAGAGACTACTTTGAGCACTAAGAGGTATACTCACAGGCTAGTATGGATGTTAGGAACTCGTATATGTAATTAGATTTTGATTTGGTTTAGTATTAATGCCTGAATTTGTGTTTTAAAGTTTAGTGAGTTTTTGGATTTTGAAACGGGTTTGAGATTTGAGCTTGATTTGGGTTAATTGTTTGGTATGACGAGTTTGGGGGGTCTTGAGGAGTTGTTTAGTGGTGGTGTGGTGGTTTGCCGTGGTGTGTGGTGGTGTAATGGTGGTGTGAGGGTTTTGAAGAAGTGAAAATGTGATTTTGATCAAAACTTGTTTAAACTTCGAATGGGGGCCTAGGTCTAGCTAATTTGGGGTCAAAGAATCCATTTTTGGTCTCGGAATTGGATTTAGAGGTCATTTTGGGGGTGAAACGGGCAATTGCAAGTCTGCCCTTGTGTTTTAAAAAATAGTTTTTGGCTAACTTTGACCAATAATTTGATGATGCTAGAATTCAATTCAAAAGTTGAGTCTAAGAGGGATTGATACTAGGTTATCCAAGGAGTATGTGAATGTTAAAATCAAAGGATATGGTGTATTGTAGTGGGAGAACCAGGTGGTCAAAGTAGGGTGGTTGAGCAGAAATTTCTGCACTTAGGGCAAAAGTCAAATAAACTAAGGTTGAAGATAAGGTGGGGTACGGGATACCAGTGGACTCTGACGGCAATTTTGGCTTCATCCGACCTCTGGTTCGTGCCAAAATCTCCGTAACATTCATGCAGAGGTCCTAGTAAAATTTCAAGTTGATCCGATAGTTGGATCAAAATAAAAAGTAAAATGACTATTTTACCCTCCGGGGTCAAATTGATCTAGTTTTGAGTGATTTTTGAGAAAATAAATTCTATAGTTATTCTTAGGTAGGTTAATTGAGTATATGTATTAAATTTTATCGAAAAATAACATTGTTTAGTTTTTGGTTATTTTAGATCAAAATACCGAGCGGGTAGATTTCTCAATTCTGGAACAGGCGATATTTTTTCAACTTGTTTCTAAATTATTCTATAATTTATTTATGATTTTTTAGCATGTTTTGAAATATCTGATTGGGTTTTTTGAATATTAACTTGGATCTGGACCCTGATGTAGGGTTTCTGAGTGCGGGTTGCACTAATGTTTTGGAAATGATAGTATTGCTTGAATTGTTCGTATTGAATGAAACTCCGGGATCCTTTTTATGGAAATATAAGTGCACACGGCTCGAGTGACAAAATGTTTACATTCCAGTTTGAGGCCATAGAGGGTACTCATTGAGTTTGTAAATGCTTGAATGGCCCTGTTGGTCTTGGAACTTGGGTACTGAACATTGACTAGGGAGTGTATCTTCCTCGGGGTGGAAGTCCCGTAAAAGGTTGGATTGTATGTTCGTATGGACCCTTAGTGGTTTATTATGATGAATTGCCCACCAATGTAGCATGTGTCGTTGGGTCAGTTGAATTCCTTCACTCCTATTCTAGCATCTCTTATTGGTTCACCCGGTAATGGTTTTCCAGTAGTCACCAAGGTTATTGATAATACCACTATTGATGACTCTAAGCTTCCTATTACAGTTAGAAAAGGTGTTCAATTTTGTACTCAACACCCCCCATATCTAAATTTGTTTCTTATGATTCCTTATCTTCATCTTATCCTACATTTGTTTCTTGCTTGTCCTCTGTATCTATTTCTCAGGGTCGAAAGAAGTTCTTTCTTAGGGTCAGAAGGAAGCTCTCATTAATCTAAAGTGACAAGTAGCAATGGTAGAGGAAATGAGAACATCAAAGAAGAATGACACATGGGAATTAGTTCCACTTCTTATTGGAGCAAGAGTTGTTGGGTGCAAATGGTTTAGTTGGGAGATACAAGACAAGTCTGGTTGCTAAAGGATTCACTCAGACATATGGAATTGATTATCAGGAAACTTTTACCCTTGTGGCAAAGATGAAGTTCATACGTGTCTATTAGATGTGAAGAATGCCTTTCTCCATGTAGACTTGGAGGATGAGGTATATATGGAGTTTCACTTAGTTTTTAATCTTAGTTAATTGAAGAAAAGGTGTGTAAGTTGAAGAAGCAGTCACTTTAGGGCCTGATTTGATAGATTTCTCAAAGCGATGTTGAAATTTGGGTATAATTAAAGTCATGTTGATCATACTATGTTCATCGGGCGGGTAAATAACAAAATAACAGTCCTCATTGTATACGTAGATGACATAGTGATAATTGGGAATGATGTGCATGAGATCACCAAATTAAAAGCTAAGTTGGCTCAGGAATTTGAAATAAAAGACTTAGGTCTATTGAGATATTTTCTTAAAATCGAAGTTGCCACATAAGACAGAGACATGTTTTATCTCTTAGAAGAAACATGCTCTTACCCTACTTGAAGAAACTGTTATGTTGGGATGTAGACCTATAGATTCTACCATTGAAGCTGATCATAGCTGGTGAGTGGGATTGGTGGTGTTGTAAATAAGGAGAGATACCAGAGATGAGTGGGTAGATTGATATATCTCTCTCATACTTAGCCAGATATTGTTTATGTAGTGGAGATTATAAGTTAATTCAAGCATGACCCTTTCAATCTCTCATCTGGATGCGGTGAATTGTCACACCTCATCCTGAAAGACTCCCATAATTTCCTAAAGATGGAAGTGTAACTCAATACGTGACAATACTTGCGTCAGATTGCAATAATATATTTAAAATTAAGGGTTAATTGCACTGGAGCTTTTCAAAGTATGGAGTTTTTCTCATTTTTGGTTCTTAAAGTATTCAATATGTTTCTATGTAGTCCCTTAAGGAGACTGTCCACATTACTAACAATTTTTTATCATAAACTTATCACGTAATAGTTTAATATGGACAAAAAATAATTTTAATTACTTCTAAATAAAATTTGGGTAGTTCTTAACAAAAAAATGTGTAATATGGGTAGTTTTTGACCAAAATTTGGATAGTTTATAATTAAAATTGTATAATTTAGGTAGGTATTTAACTAAAATTTGGTCAAGAGTTATCCAAATTATTTTTTTTGTCCATATTTAAGTATAATGTGATAGGTTTATGATAAAAAATCGTTAGCAATCTGAACGTTATCTGCTTGAAGGACCACATAGAAACATATTCAATATTTTAAGAACTAAAATGATGCAATTGAAATATTGAGGATCAAAATAATACAAACCCTATACTTTAGGGACCTTTAGTACAATTAGCTCTAAAATAATAATGCCATCTAATGCCACAACAAAATAGTTAGACTGTATAACAGTGTGCACAAGGATGTCGTTTGTACCAAAACAAAATATTAGGGACTTCATCCCTTTACAACAATGGGGGAAAATCAAACTCTCTTGTACAACATGTGACAAACTTACTTAACTTCTCTCTTATATCTACCATGCTAATGCAGTAGTGGACCTCACTTTAAACTTCGGCATCTGAAATCAATAATTTTCTTGAGTGTACTGAATATCATAATAAAAGAAAACATAACAAAAATATGGATCAAATATCATTCCACCTATGTTCACGACCTGAAGAGATCGATAAAATCAAAGTGTTTTCAACTCATTTTAAAACTCAAATCAATCTCATATATCAAAATATTAAATATCCATATAAGCAATGTGTCAAATAACAACATTTAAGCAATGTTAAGCTAGCTACCAATAACATTTAAGCAATGTCAGGCTATCTACAACATTTAAACAATTTCAAGCTGTCTTACGACAACTGTGCAGTGTCCAAACAAACAAAATGTAAGCTATGTCAAGCTATCAACAACTTGGCATAGTGAAAATTATTCAAATCACAAGCTTTTCATAAAAGCAAATTTGATCCATGGTTTAAACAACTCCCCCTAAATTAATTCATCAAAAACTTCATGTCACATAGTGAAAAATAATTCATAGATCATATATTTTTATTTCCAATTATTATAAGAAGTACACTTCACTTTTACCGCTGACAAATACATTTGTTTTATGGTCGATCCTTAGGTGTAACCATATGTCACTGATTTCCATCGGTCACAACATTTCAATCAACTTCAAATAGATGCCAGTTTTCACACAAATAGAATTAGGTCTTAAACCTTATATGGTTAGAAAGATCTACGAGTTTGTGTTCTAACAAAAAAAATAGTGTGTCGATACGAATTTTCTAGTGAAAGTTATCGCCGTATTCCCATCTACTACCCAAGCTGTCTATCAGAACCGAAATACTGCCACATCTTCTATTCATACACCAACCTTTTCCAAACCCATTTCAGACCCTTACAAGACTATCACACTTCTTCCCCACAATCTAATTCAAAATTTAAATAATATATCCAGCCTGAAAATGTGTAGTTCAAGCAGCTACACTTTAAAATTTTCTACAGTGTACGAATACCTAGCAACTCTTACTTATACAACATGCCCATGAAAATAAATAATCATAATCTCGTCAAACTCTTATATTAAATCATTACTGCGGTGTCAATCCACGACTTAAGAGAATAATTTAAACATGAATTTCAAATTATTAAGTATTTATTTCACATACTCAATATTGAATTGGAATTGGTCACGACAACATGAGTAATAGACTCAATTTTCATAGTAATGAGTAAATTTAACTGTTGAATCTTCGTTCAAAGCCCCCAGTTTCCACCTCCCTTTCCGTACCCCTTTCTCTGATCTTCCTCTCTCTTTTTCTTCTTTTCTTTGTCTATTCTCCCTTTCTTATCCTTTCCTTTGTGTTTACATACTAAACACATGTCCTAAGTGGCTAGTCACACACACACACCACACTAGGATAGTTTTTTGTAAAAAAACATTCTTTCCATGTTATAATTTAACCCCCAACATTTGTACTTTCTATTACATTGAACCAAACCACAACTCAATTAAACCACTTATTGCAAGACGATTCATTTAAAGATGGCAACGACAAGCGACAACTAGTGATGTCATCTTTGAAACCGATATGCAAATAATGATGGGCCCAAGACAATAGTGCTCTTCAAACATCCTCCATTCACTCAACAATCGACATGTAGTTGACAAGTATACGACTATAGAAGGAAAACCAAACAATTATAAGAAGTTTGTTTTTTAAAATTGTTGCGATTCTGGCTCAGGTACCATGAAAAATCGTGGATTTTACTCTGTGTGAAACAATTTTAGAAGAAAAAAAACAAAAAGATTGAGAATAACGATTCGAGGTATGGAGCAAAATAAATCCTAGTCTTCACAAAACTGCTTATATATGGAGGTAGGGTATGCACCATAACGACCCAATTTCCATTTTGTAGCACTAACATTACTCACTAACATCGTATAGGCAAAAAAGATAATTGTTTCCTAAAGTATAGGTGGTTAGCATCAGATTTGCCTTTTCATATCCATGCTACATTGGTTCATATTTATATCGCTTGAAAAGTGAAAATTTTGTGCAGGAGAACTATGAAATCCTCTCTCGGTGCATCAAAGAGGATTTGGGGTTTAAAGATGGTAAACCAGTCGGTGCATGCATCATATACAAGTGCCTTCTCCATTGGCATGCCTTTGAGTCTGAGAGAACTGCCATTTTTGACTATGTTATTGAAGGCATCAATGATGTCCTGAAGGTGATTTACTCAATTGAAACCTAAGATAGTGTTATGTCATAGCCCCTCAAATTAGTAGCTATAATTCTGTTTCTTGTGGTAATATCTCAAAAATATTTGTATCCTATCGTAGGACTTGAAAACGTTACTGATGTGTTTTTTGTGATTTACTTCAACACCATTTTTCAGATGGGGGATGAGGATGCTATCTTGCCGTACTGGCTGTCTAATGCCTCAGCACTTCTATGCCTCATGCAGAGGAATTTTCGCTCCAATGGCTTTTTGACAGCAGCTTCTCAGCGTCCTGTAGGGTCATCTGGATTAAATGGGAGGGTCACACAGGTAAGTCATGTAGTTATTTGAGGGACTGACATGTTAATGTTCTTTGAACTGTTGGCTCTAGTGTGTAGTAGACTAGTATCTTTCAAGTGATCTGAGTTACTTGTATATACCTGATTTTTGGAAGACGTGAAATCTATACTTTCCAAATTACTTTTTTTTTTTTTCTGTCTACTGGAGTATATATGGGCATATTTAATTTTTTATTTCTATTTCAATTAAATTATTGCATATCGGTTGGCAACTAGGAAGCACGGATACAGACACGGGTGTCGTATCTGATAATATATGAACACAGGACATGGGGATATAACAAAATTTGAAAATCTAGGACACGTGTACGGAAAAAGTACAATTATTAAAATAATATAATATATTTTTAAAATAATAATAGAGTTGTAATATATTAAAAATAAAACATATATTACAAAAATATTAATAATAAGACATAGTAAATATTAATTTATTGATTAAAGTTGAAATAAATCAAAATAAATATCATCATTTTTATCAAACATCATTACATCTATAGAAAAATAAATAACACATTTTTTAATAATCAACAGTTTGTTTTGCTTTTAAAAAAAAAATATGTCTTGAACATGTTTGGCTCGGTTCACTATTCAGGACACTTTTAGCCGTGTCGGACATGTCCAACACTGCCATGGCACCCCTTTGAGAAGTGTCTGTGCTTCCTAGGTTGGCACCTATATTAAATCCTAAGGCTTGCTAAAACAGTAGTTTCCTTCACTCCCTCTCCCTCTAAGTTTTTCTATATCTTGTGTTTTACCACAAAAACTTATAAAAAATAAAGCATTATCAAGCTAGACACTGTCTTTCTTATTTTTCTCCCTTTAGTATTTTTTTAGGTAAGCGTGTACTGATGAAAGATAAAGGACATGCATAAATGTACTAGTACTGATACTGTGTAACTTGCTTTTATTGGGGTGGTTATGGAAAGGTTCAATACAGAGGGGGTGCTTTAGAGAGTAAGGTTCAACCCAAACTCGGTTTGGCCCTGAGTTGTTTAGGTGTTGAAGGATCTTTTTTTTCTCATAATAAACCTGGATTGGCCTCTACCATTTATCTGTAATGTTTAGGGTTTCAATGTATAAGGTGATCTTCATTCACTCTGATCAAATCTCTTTGCCAGAGATCATCCTCTTAGTCTTCCTTTGTTTGGATTCATCTCGTGTGAATGTTTCAATGGTTTTGTATGGAATTGTAATTTATCGTTCTTTCTTAAGATCTTGTTTGGTGGAAAAACATTGAAAGTTAGCAGCACTTTGGAATTATGGTTTGGAAGAAATCAAAGAGAATAGAGACATTGTTAGAGAGAAAAAGGAAGATAGTGTATTTAGCTTTACACTATCTTACTTGTTTATATTTACATATGAGGCGTAATTAGAAATTACCATTAGGAGAACTCTAAGCTGGGGTATTAAAATGAAAAAACATCTAACTTGGAAAATAGACAGCTAAAATTTGACCGAGCTAATGATTTTGTTAAAGTATCGCCAAATTGATCACCTGACTTGGCATAGAATTTGATAGTCTCCTTTCACGTTAAGTGATCGCAAATAAAATAACAATCAACTTTGATGTGTTTGGTAGGCTCATGACACACCAAATATTTAGGAATAAAATAGCTTTCTAGTAGTCACATTGCATCTCCATAGGAGATGACACATCAACACCCATCTCACGAAGTGGAGACCGGACCCACGAAGTCTCACATGCAATATGAGCCACGGTGCAATATTCAACTTTTGCACTAGAATGTGTACTGACAATCTATTTCTTATTGTGTCAAGTAACAAAATTACCACTGAAAGATGTATAATAACTAGAAGTAGATTATCTATGAATACGATTATCTACCTAGTCAACATATGAAAGGCAAGTAATAATGATGATAAGGGTGATATAGAAATTCTTTGGCCAGTGTTCCTTTTAGATGCTAAATAATGCAACAGACAACATCCCAGTGAGGCTTAAGTGGAGGTTGTTAAATTGACTCACCACACCAACATATGTAATGTAAGGATGTGTAGCTGTAAGATAAATATGCTTGCCAATTGTAGAGTTTTAATTGTTATTTAGCATTAGGGGTATTTGAGAAATTATGACGGTTATGATTAATATGTATACTGAATCAGCCCACTATTTGTGTTGTCGAGGGTTTTGTGTTTCTACTTTGCCTTTTCTCTCTTTTTCTCTTCTTTCTTAATTCCCTTAAACTTAACACCAACCAACCTTTAGTGATACCCCATGTCATAAAAATTTCTCCACTCGCAACATCTAACTTAACTGTCTAGTCCATCAGGGTGTCAAGTGTTAACCGGACGACACAAACAATACTAGTTGTAGGATGGAAATCCAACACATGCTTTCCTTGGCAAAAACTGACGTTAACAACTATGGAAGAACGATGTATGAAAATTGAATGGTCTGAAGTGGAGTGTTGAAATTCATACTAAAGTATAATGGTACGAAATTTTATCAAACAAAGCATGAGTGATTGTTTTTGGCCATACAATGTTTTCGTCAAATGACACTAATTTTTCCTTACCAAAAGTAACATATTTTGGATGTTGAACCATATATACTTTTTTTTGTAGGTCTCCTTGTAAGAAGATATTTTTTACATCCAACTAATAAAATGGCCAATCAAAACTATTTGCAACAGAAAGTAGAACCCTAATAGAGTTGAGAAGAGCAATGGGAGAAATGATCTCACAATAATCCGCACTAGATGTCTATTTGTAGCCTTTGGGAATCAATTGTGCCTACAAACGCTTTACAAAACCATAAGTACTATGTTTCACATTATAAAGCCAATGATCACTAACATGCTACTTAGTGGAAGAAAGAAGAGTGAGTGAATATGTCTAATTCTCATGAAAGGATTTCATTTCCTTAATGATAGCCGATTTTCAATTAAGAGATGCCAATGCCTATTTTAAGGAACTAGGAACAAAAAAAGAAGATAAGGATACAAAATAATGAAAAGTGTCAAAATTAGAAATGGGATGTAGTGCACTACTACGAGTGCCTTTCTTCAGCGTAATATATAAATTATAAAAAGATGAAAAGATGGACAACTCAAGGGATAGGACCCTAGTAACATCATGTGTTGGCTATGAAGAGGGTTTATATGGAACCACCAGTTTATCGTTAGAACAACAATAAACCTGCAATGGAGGAGTAGATAATGGGAAGGAATATAACACACAATTTGGTATAGTAAGCAACAAAGGCTTCCCCTAACGAAGAGAGAAAATCTGGAGAAAGATTTTGCCTTGACACAAAAAAAAAAAGGTGACTCAGAGTGTGACGCCCCAAAATTCGGGAGTCATTTCTCAACCTGCGGAAGTACCGGTAAATGCCATGTAACCCGACACCACTTCATTACATCCCATTTACTGGGATTATAACCAAATAGAGTTTGGATAGAGTCTCTTTTGTACCGGAGCACTACCCAACACATGACTTGTACACATATCAACTACATGATCATTCCAAGGTCTAAACCCCAATAATTAGGACTTATTATCCATTTTAATCATCCATAAAGGGTCATTCAATAAGTGAATACTTCTCAATGTTACATTTTAACATTCATGTTTTGGGAGGAGGTATCGGTACTTGTGATATGTGGTACTGGTACCTGGACCTTCTGTTTGTCAGGTACTGGTACTCATGTAACTTAGTGCTGATACCTGGGCCTACTATTTGCTAGGTTCCAATACTTATGCATCCTAGTACCAGTACCAGAGCCCACTGTCCTTTGGGGTACTGGTACCTGAGTTTACTGGAATCTAGGTGCTGGTATTTGTAAGCCTAGGTACCGGTACCTGAGCTCAGATTTTTTCCCATCTTTTTCATTTTTAACTCTAAACAATCCAATCTCATTACATATTCAATACATTCATTCACTTGTATCAAAACATTGTCTAAATGAGTTCTTTACATGCTCTGTTATTAAAATACAAGTTCAAAATAAATTTACATATTTGATGTACAATATGCAATTCCAAAAGCCATAATCCGGCTCCTTCAGCAACTAGGATTCAAATGAGGGTCGTACACCGACATTTGTTCGACACTTGAAATGTGTTCCTATAAAGGGTGGGATACGTTCAATTGGGTATCTCTTAAGGATGTTACGCTCTAACCCAAATGCATATGAAATGTCATATGCAATTCAACAATCAAGAATCTATTCAATACACATCTAATAAATGAATGTTACTTAACCATGCCATGTCATGAGATGAAATTTACACATGCAATGTAAATCTGAGCCTTTCATCGGCTCTCATAACACATGTATTGTCATGTGTATGTATGCAAACATTCCAAACCCTTGCCATTGATATTGGACATCTAATGACCATTTTATAAAAATCTTGAGTCTTTCTTAAGGTGGGTATTTTTGGACTTTCACCAACGGGTACTCAGCCAAAACGGTATCTATAGACTTCCACCAACGGCTCTGACACACTTTATGTACTCAATATCAACGGGAGAGAGTATCCGAAATTATCGGATCTTGCACTTGAGGGAGAATTTAACTCTTTTTGCTAATCTTGACCCTTGTTTTCAATGTAACCCATGCGATTTAGTTGAACCTCGATTCAACTTTTCTGAACCCATGTATCAACCCACCAAGGATAGTGTTGGATCAAAATCATGCACACGCACACTTATGTTGACTACCCACGAATGTGATGCTACCCGTGCATATGCAAATGTGATGTATAATATCATGTTCATCATCATATTATGAACACATTCGATTTCCTCAAGCATACCAAATTTCTCAAATGTCAATTATATCATAAAGTATAATTACATTCCATAAACACTAAGTATTTTATATCATTTTCATTTCAAATAACACACTTAATTATTTGTAGGCATTTTATTAAACACTTGTATGGCACAATGATTATGTAAACACAAGGAATGCCCAAATCAACATATTCTTCAAGAAATTTCAAGTCATGCAATTTCATCAAAACTCAATCATGCAAGATTTGGTTTAAACATACTCTTATGCCCATTTTCATATTCTAACAATAGTAGGTATGTGTTATACATGAGATTTTATCACTAATACCCTACCCATTTTATATGTCAATCTTAGGTTGGAAATAAACCTATTTACGAAAAGAACCTTACCTCTTGAAACGTATTTATGTGTAGAAGAAGCTCCAAAAGATCCAAATCAAGCTTCTAAACTTTGATCCCAAAAATCTAGTCTTTGAGATTGTGGCAAAACTCACGATTTTCGGTATTTATGTATAGCTCTCATCGCATAGAACAACCTTTGTTCTTGACCTGAAGAGATCCGATGGTTGGATTGTCGTAGATCGGAGGTAGAAGGTAAAATAAAACTTGATTTTCTCACTCCTTTAAATACCCCTAGTGCTTAGCTCACAATGCGCCGCACAACCCATCTTTTTTTGATTTGATTTTGTCTCAAATCAATTAAACTTCGCTTCGTGTTTAGTCTAATATATTTTATTTGAACTAATTTTAAGTTATTCCTCAGGTTTTGTAAAAAATTTTTGATTGCGTTTATTTTAGTCGCTCAACATTCAATTGCCTCATAAAATGCAAAAAAATTAAATTGTCTTAAAATTCAACGAAAATTGATAGGGTAGCTACATTTCGCGATACGAATCTAGCGGTCAGGTCCATTTCGTCATTCGAGTTCTAGAACAATTCGGGTTTTCAACCCGCACCTTAGCGGCTAATTACCATTTTGCTCTTTGAGGAAATTTTTAAATTTTTTGGGTTTTACATAGAGAAGGAACGTAACACCAATACTGACATAGTATTGTCCAAAAATAAGTTCCCGACAAAGATAATTTTTTTGAGTATAAATATACTTTGGAAAAACACACTTAAATGAGTGTGGTCAAAGTTTTTCATGAATGGGAACCTAGTAGATCGACAAATACAATACACCCAAAGGCATGAAGAGTGAGACGAAGTTGTTGTGAATTAGGATAAACCAGTGTTATTTAAGGCGTAAAGCGAACCGAAGCGACCGAGGCTCCTAACGCCTAAGCGAGAAGAAAGAAGCGAAGCGAAACGATTTACCGTAACGAGAGAAGCGAACAGTTAAAAAAATAAATAAATATTTTAGTTTAATTATTTATACAAATCTAAGTTCTAATTTTATATATACTAAATATTTAAATGCAAGTAAAACCATAAACATTTAAATTAAAACAAACACTAATAATATCTCAAATCTTAATAACAATCATAGCTTAAACATTTAAATTCAAACAAACACTAATAATATCCCAAATCCTAATATTTAAAAACATAAGACACACAATTCAAACAACTAAAGAAACTATCTCAAGGACTTAGGAATCAATCCAGCGGGCAACAAGTTGTGCTTAAAAAAAAAAAGTAATATTGTTCACATTCACATGACTTTTGTGTGGGATCTTCATATGGACTAGACAACAATACAAGGAAAAAAAGAAATATTGTTCGGAGCATTGCTTATCAGAAAAAAAAATGTGATCAAAAAAATTAAAAAAAAAAAAAAGACAGTTTCTTTACAGTTTCTCAAGGACTTAAAAAAAAATTGTTCACATTCACCGATTCCTCAAAGCAGAATCGGTGAGGAAGGAGACTAACAGACAGAAGAAAAAAAGAGAATAAGAGAGAAAAAGACTAACATGTCGATCTTATAGAAGTAGCGAGCAACGAGCTTCTGTCGATCGAACGAGTCCAGCGAGCAACGACAGAGAGCCTCTGTCGATCGAGTTCAACGAACAATGAGCTTCTGTGTAGCAACGAGCAATGAGCTTTGAACTTCTGTGTAGTCCTCCTCCTGAGCGACGAGCAACTAAGAGCATAAATTAGGGTTTGTGGTTTTATTTATTAGATAAGGGGATAATTCGGTGTATCTCATCTTATAATTTTTTTTTCCAATCGCCCAATCCAACGGTTCAAATTAAAAATCAAACATTTCTCATTTTTTATAATAAAGCGAAAACTTTTTCGCTTTTTCTCGCTTCGCTCACGTTCGCTTCGCCTGGGGTCCTCCAGGCGAGATATGCTCGCCTCACCTTGCTTCTCGCCTAGGCGAGCTTTTCACAACACTGGGATAAACTAATGAGATAGGATATTTTTTGGCCATGATAGAGTAAGGCTAGCCTGGTAGTGTTTTTGGACCTGCATGTTATATATTAACAAACTCAAAGATAATAAGCTAAAGGAAAATAGGGTGCAAATGAACTAGATTTTAAGGGGATGGACTTACTAGGATGGAGATAAACAGTTCCATGCACTAGTTCAGTAGAATCATCAGCCAATACAATATGTTAGTTAGGAACAAAAATTATAGAACTTCGTTATTAAATCCCGTTCCGGATAGTGCGATCCTACAATTCGGCACAGGCAAATTAATCCGACTTTCTTGAACAATTCTTAAGTTATAGGAACTTAAAAGGACATGATTTGGATTTCTTTGGAATACAAGCAAGGATCCAAATATCGTTCGAAATGGCTGAAACATCCAAAATGTTTTCGTTTCTAAGGAGACCGAAACAAATCAGTGATGGAATCAAAATTTTAATATTTTGAGGTGTTCCATAATGTTTCAAAATATTTTGTTATATTTCAATACATTTATACAATTATTTTAAAATGTTTCAAGGTATTTCAAAATATTTTGATCTATTTCGACCAATATTTTGAAAAAATACAATTTAATTTTTTATTTTTTTCAGTATATTTTCAAAACAGGTCGAAAGACTCGAAACGTTTCCGACACACGTCGAAACATTTTCGTTTTTTAGGTGATCGAAATAATTCACCAAAACGAAATTTTAATCATTGAATACAAGATATTGATCCCAATTATAATTTTATCGATTCAAATTGTTGGGTTTATTTGTTAGGCATCTTTAGTTATTGAGCTGGCTTGGTCCATATTTATTGCTTTTATATTTAAAGAATGAACCCATGTGAGATTTGACCTCTACACTTATTCGTCTACCAAGGAATTTCAGCAGGTTTGAAATGCTATAGATATTTCTTTTTGAAATATCTTTCATTCACTGTCTCTTTTGTTGAAAAGTTAAAAACAACAGTTAACTCATTATTTATTTATTTCAACTTTCTTTAAACTCGTATTTTGATTTGTTGCAATTTGAATTTATTTCATGGTAAAAATTGTGACAATTAGTTTTTGCTATTCACAACCATTTATGGTAAATTATCTTGAATTATTATTCGTTTTGAAACTTTTATGAAATTATATAACACAACCCAAAATAGCATACCAACTTAGCCTACTTTATCATACCTTGTTTGGGAAGAAGTATTCTACAGAGGATCCGCATTTGTACCACCCAAATCCGTCAACAATAACACTGACACCAATTTTCAAAATCTTGGAAAATAGGGAAAAAATAGTAGACAATAATCGTTTTCGAATTAATAATCTTAGAATGCAAAGTGAATTGGGTTATTGTTAGCCCCTTGGCTTGTTGGCATGACTATGGCATTCTAGTGGCTTGCCCAATGTCGCCCCATGTTGTAGCTAAGGTGGGGGTGTGCTTGTTTAAGCACTCTCGTTGTGCAAGATTTCTCCCAAAGTATTTGGTTGTGTGCTTGACTTGGTGGCAAAGTGTGGGAAATGGTAAGTGTTGATTGCGGCAATGACATTGACTGTTAGTGTTGTAAATGGGGCATTATGATTCCTTGAGCTGTTGGAGGTTTGTTTTTGCCACTTTAGTGTGACTTCGTAATGCTATTATTTAGAAGAAGGGGGGGGGGGGGGGGCGCTCCATGCTCCATGAAGGGGTGCTTGACCTGGAACTCATATCTGCACTAGCCTTGGCAAGACGTGGTCCTATGAATGCTTGCTATGGGTGCAGGCAAGGCATGTAAAAATCCGTGACCCAAAAAATGTGGGATCGAGATGTTGGTGGGACTCGTCGTTATTAGAACCCCCATGGATAGTTGAGGGAGGAAGCACATCATGGGCACTAAGCAGGACAAGGCATTACTATGTGACTAATCCAGGTGCATTGCATACTTAGAAGACTAAGCCATGAGTTATGACTAACTTAGGTGCATTGCATGCTTGGAAGACCAAGCAGTGAGCTGGGCATGGGTTGGCACATTGGCAAAGGCAACTCAGTTATTATTGCAGACAAGTGATGCATGTGCTGACTTTGTTGGCGGTTCAGAGCAGTTGGTGGCAGAGTTATGTGAAGGTTACGAAGCCAGCAACTGTTCAAGCCACGCAAGGCGTTACTAATTGATTCTGCATCATGGTGGTTTATGAAAAAAACCACCCCATATCCTTAAGGGCGAATCTAATTGGTGCCAACATGTCTTAGGAATTAGGGATGCCAATTGCATTGATTGATTTGGCCAAAGCAGGTTGGCGCTAGCATTGTGTAGGCAGTTGTGTTGTAACTACCACGGTAGCTTTAAATGCATATGCTAGGGCCAGTACTACCCTAAGATGGATTAGGGACGTTTTGTAACAGATCCTTAGCTGGACTCCTTGTACTTGCTGAGAAGTAATGGGACATTGTCTTGTATCTTGTGTGCCTGCTTTATGTTTGGTTGTTGTCTGTTACCTGCTCGATAAATTGTCTTTGTGAACTTCTTGAGTGCGTTGGCTAAGAATGAATGTTGGATTTTAGTGCTATCACAAAATTTAAGTGCAATTTGACTCCTGTGATAGCTACCAAAATGCCGAATTATTTACATTAGCTGAACTGGTAGCAAAAGTATACAACTAAGGAGAAAGGGAACACAATTGTTGGGTGAGTTGACTGTGCTAAGAAATATTGTTTTCATGAGAACTAGAAGCAGTTGAAACAGGAGCATTAGTAAGTAGTTGAACATTAGTATGTTGGGGGATTAGACTTTTTGGGGTGTTTTTTTAGGGGTGGGGCTGTGCTTGCGGCTCGATTAATTTCCATGGCTATGGTGTTGAAATGGTCCCCTTACATACTTGCTCGGTTGCCGATAAATGGATTAGGGTAAGATTATTTCTCTTTCGTACTTGTAACGAAATAATTTTTCCTATTTAGTATTATATATATTTTAGTTCTATTAGTTTATGATGGTTCATGACTTCTCTCTGATATGTATATAAAAATGATCATATGTGATGATGTTTGTCGTAGTGTTGAATTGTGAATGTGATGCTATGTTTTAAGACCTCATGCAAATGTGTTGACAACCTTTTAATATCTTGTGTCGCATGCTTTCTAAATGTTTTCAAATAAGGGTCGGCTTTCGAGGAGTCACTTAGCCCCTTTCTTTCGTTTAGTAAGAAGTAAGATAGGCTGCCCCTTTACCCTTCTTTGAGAACCAAGCTGAAACTTGACCCCTAGTCCTTTCAAGCGAGGACACATTGCTTGCTCTTTCTCCTCAGTTCGGATTGCCAGGGAATTCCTGACTCAGAAGTCAAGTAATAGACATAGACTGAAACAATGAAAGATACCCCTATATCCATCCTATTTCAAAATTCATTTTTACATCAAAAGTTTGACTCATCCTGGTTCAAGACATTCCAGCGCTCTTTCAACCAACCGCTAGGTCTTCGATACGCTTTAAGAGCAGTAAAAGCCTATCTCTAACTCTAAAAGGGCTTATGCACTCCACTTTCCACAAGGTGTAAAAGAAAGGACCAAGTTAGATTATCGAAAGGAGGCGGAGAGCAGTCAGAAAGGGATAACCGGAGAGGTATGCTAACTTTAGAAAAGAATGCCTTATTACTAGATTAGGGGAAAGGGAAGAATAGAATAGGTACTCTCAAAAGATAGGAAAGCGAATGGACTCGATGAAGGATAGTGTAACGCCCCAAAACACACCCTGGACGGCATTGCATTCTAAAACCATTCATATCATGAGAACACTAATATAATCCCTTAAGAAACAACATTTCATTTGTTATCCACGAATATTTACAACATTATCCAAAAGAATAAGT
Organism: Ilex paraguariensis; assembly: GCA_963454935.2. Lineage (NCBI taxonomy): Eukaryota > Viridiplantae > Streptophyta > Magnoliopsida > Aquifoliales > Aquifoliaceae > Ilex > Ilex paraguariensis. The sequence continues at coordinate 55,308 of CAUOFW020005125.1, read as the reverse complement.
CAAAGTCATGGCTATTACATCTCAAAAATTAGTTAAAGAAGCGCAGCGGAATAAACAAAAGAAGCTAGACTACACAACGTTCCAAAAGAATGTCCTAGTCTAGTACAAAAAGAAAGGAGGTCGCTCTATGCGTCCACCTCGGGATCCACACTCCTGTCCAGTGGAGTTTCCCAAGTAGCGGGCTCCTCGACCCTTACGTCCTCCTCCTCAAGCGGGTAATCTGAAAAATGTTAGTGATATGGGGTGAGTACGAAGCTCTGTAGAAAAATTCTCCCAAACCCATACAAGGTTTAGAAAAGCATTTAAAACGGTCGGTCTCAATTTTAACATAACATAGATACATAATTTGAAATAAAGTAGTGACTTTTAAAAAGGATCTCAAGTTTATTTAAAAACATTACTTAAATGAATAAACGAGTACCACATACAAATAATAACCATTAATTGTCATAACCAATTTTCAACAATTCTTTCGGTAGGTGACATACTTTGTGGTAATCTCCACCCTTCTTTAAGTCACCTTTGATTTTCAAGCATCCTTACCGGAAACCTCTTAAAAATAGATGAGCTTCCTTACATGGAACCTCTCACCAATCTCTACATTATTTTTCAAGCATCCTTACCGAGAACCTCTTGGGAAGGGGTGAGCATCCTTACAAGCAACCTCTCATTCATGTGCATCAGAAACAACCCAACCAAGCATACAATTCCAACATTTATCTCAATTTACAAGCATCTATCCAAAATCTCAAAAATATATCATATAACAATTTCACAACCAACTAAGAAAATACATGAGATCACAATAACATAATTTTTCTACCCAACACAAAGCACTAAGATTTCGAAATCCATAATAAAGAAAGCATTTAGGAAGAAAATACATCACTCTCCAAAAATTAGGGTTTTAAAACTAGAAAGGAGATTTCATGGGTATTAAACCCTACTTTGTTCAAAACATGTAATCCTTACAAAAAATCTAAGAGAGGATGATTCCATAGCATGCATATACCATTGATAGCCAAAACATACATATATAAATACTCTAACCTCAATGTAAGTGACTGAGAGAAAATTTCTACCTTGAATCCTTAGCTTTGGAGTGAAGAACAAGAATATTTGATCTTGAATCACCCTTGAATCTCTTGTTTTTCCCTTCCTTTCTTCTTCTCTAATGCCCTCTAGGGTTTCAAGAGGTGTGGGGAGTGAAGGAAATGAGAGCAAATGAGTTTAAAACATAGCAGTCCCGAAAAACACTGTTCATAGGCTGTTTTGGGTTTCTTCAAATTTACGGTTTTGCCACTAAGAATCGCCAATTTGATCCATATGACTACCCTAAGGTTTGTCGACGTTCTGGATTCATTTTTAATGTCATTTTAACTTAAAAATATTTATTTTTATGATTTATCTCAAAACCCAAGTCAACGTACACCCGAAACACTAAAGTTTATATTTTATCCATCCGAATCGACTATTAATGAAGTTTTGTGATGTTTGCAAATAAAAAGTGATAAAGGGTGTTTCTTAAAGCCTTTTATACTTATTTGAAGCCTAAAAGTACTCATTATTCTTATATTTTGATTTAGGATGCAAATGGAGACATTAAATGCAAAATGAAGCTAATTGGACTATTTTTAGATCATTTTGTTATCTGAGCATAACTCTCTCATCCAAGCTCCGATTGAGATGATTCAAGATGCTATGGAATGATACGAAAGAGCTCTAAAACTTTCATGTTTTGAGTTTTGAGAGATATTGATTGCATCAAGGTCTAAATCGAGCTTGAAGTTGCAGTAGTGCACTGTTCACAACCTGTCTTCGTCCCTTTTCCATTTCCAATCCATTCTTAAGCCAACCAAATTCATCCCAAACCTCTCCAACACATATTTTTACACCAAACCTATTTAATACAAGTTCTAAAACCTAAAATTTTATATTTTCACTTATTAAAATCAAATTTCAACTATTACTTTCACTAACATTTTAAATCTCTACTTTTTCAATCTACCAAATTCAAACACACATCACTACATATATCCACATTTTTTTTTACCACAATTATTCACTATATATCTATATACATATATAAAAGAAAATGCGAGGTGTTACAGATAGGTTTGCGAAAGTTTGACAAATATTTGAATTCCCGTAAACGTAAAGATGATAAGACGGAAAAGATGTTCATTTAAGAAAGGTTGATATATATATATATATATATAGTTGAAACTTAAATAATTGAATATTATAGTTTATGAAAAGAAAGATTAGTAAAAGAATAGGGGAAAAATGAGATAATGAAACAATATTAAGTGTAGGGTGTATGTTGTCAACACCCTATCACCTATTTTTACGAGATTGATGTTGCTTACAATTACAATATGAGGAAAGTAGAACATAAAAGAAAAATCATACAATAGAAAAATGAAAAAATAGAAAAGTAATACTAAAGCTGGAAGAAAAGCTACTGAAGTTGTGACCGTGCCCACGATTTGATGAGAAATCTTTAAGTTGACCACGATATCTCTATGTAGACAATAAAGATGATAAAATCAAGCACTGGTGATTGCTTTGGATCATTTAGAGGCTTCTCTAATTGGTATACACAAGCACGATACTTCCCTTGTGCAACAAATTCATGAAATTATGATTATTTTGGGAAGAATAGGCATACTAGGGAGTTTTGTTGAAAGCTGATTGACCGACCCACATGTAGCTGAGGTGGTACTGTGTGATCCCATGCACACATGATTGAATCTTCAGAGTATCCATTTCAGTCTAGTAGCAATACTTCAACTTCTTTTTCCTAGTATGAGATGCAAACTCTTAGACTTTGATGTCTCAGCTTGATGTTTCGTCAACCATGGTGCCTGCTTATGCTTCTTCTTTTTCCAATTTTGCTCAAACAGGTATATCTACTTGTGCCTTTAGTATTACATCCTCATTCACTCCTTGGATAATCGACTCTGGAACCATGGATCACATGAAAGGTTTCTTTAGTCTTTTCTCTTCTAATTGTATATGTTCAAGTAGGGATAAAGTAAGAGTGGCAGATGAAACTTTATCCTCTATTTTAGGAAAAGGTCAATTAATTACTCTTCAACCATACACCTATAATCCATTCTTCATGTCCCCAATTTTTCACCTAATTGATTGTTCGTTGGCAATATTACAAGTTCCCTGAATTGTTTAGTAATCTTTTACCCTACTCATTGTATCTTTCAGGATCTAGGGTCAGAGAAAATTATTGGCATTGATAAAGCACATGGTAGTCTATACTTTTTGGATGGTGAAGCTTCTTTTTCATTCTATTAGTCAAGCACTTCAAATAGATGGTGCTTTGGTTCTACAGCTTTTACATTAGTGGCATAGACGTTTGAGGTATCCTTTATCCTTCATTTGGTTGGTGCCTTGGAAAAAAATATTTTTCAATCTAGTGCAATAGTGTAATAGGCATACCCTTGTCTGTGATGCTTGCGAATTTGCAAAGCATAAACGTTCTTCTTATGCTAGTACTAATAATAAAAGTACTGCTTCTTTTTGTCATTATTCACTCTTATGTGCGGGGACCTTCTCGTGCTATTTCTATTTCTCATTTTCATTGGTTTGTTATTTTTATTGATTGTTATTCTCGTCTTATTTGAGTTTACTTCTTCTATACTAGAAATGAAGTTTTCTTTTATTTTATTTTTTCATAAAATGGTGAATACTTAGTTTAATGCTAAAATCAAAATCTTTCAAAATGATAAGACAGAGTACATAGATGGGGAATTTCGTTCCTATCTTTATGAGAATGGCATTCTCTATTAAACCTCTTATGTGAGTATCCCTGAACAAAATGGTGTTTCTAAGTTAAAAATCGTCATCTTCTTGAGGTTGCTTGTTCGTTGATGTTCACCATGAATGTTCCTAAATTTTTTTGGGGAGATGATGTTCTTACTGTAGCTTGTCTCATTAATTGTCTTTCTTCGTCGATCCTTCAGTTTAAGGCACCTATTGGGTGTCTTTCTAGGATTTATTCTATTCATTCCATTTCTTCCCTTCCTCTTAAGGTCTTTGGGTGCGTTTGTTTCGTACATGATTATAGATTCTCTAGGAGAAAACTTGACCCAAAGGCTTAGTGTTTTGTTTTTAGTGGCTGCTCTCCTACCCAAAAGGAATATAAATGTTATCATCCCCAGATTTAAAAGGTGTTTGTTAGCATGAATGTTACCTTTCATGAAACGGATGTATTTTTTCCCCTAGTTCAGACACTTTCTAGTGATCTATAAGATAATGAACTTTCAAATGTTACTTTATTTGATGATTCTTAGCTTCCTATTGCAGTCAGAAAGGGTGTTTGAATTTGTACTCGACACCCCATTTCCAATTTTATATCTTATGATTCCTTGTCCCCATCATATCAGGCTTTTGTTTTCTCCTTATCTTCTACATTTATTGCTCTAGGTTGGAAAGAAGCTCTTATTGACCCTAAGGGGAGAGAAACTATGGTAGAAAAGATGAAGCTCTTGAGAAAGAACGACATGTGGGAGCTAGTTTTTCTTACTGTCAAATTAAGGGTAGTAGGGTGTAAGTGGGTGTTCACAGTCCAACATCAAGACGATGGGATAGTCGAGAGATATAAAACAAGGTTGGTTGTTAAGGGCTTCACCTAGACCTATGATATTGATTATCATAAGACTTTTGCCCTTGTGGTAAAGATGAACAACATATGTGCTCTATTTTAATGTGCAACTAATCTAGGTTGGGGTCTGCAGCAGTTGGGCGAAGAATGATTTTCTTCATGGAGATTTTGAAGAAGCGGTGTATATGAAAATTCCATGAGGCTTTTCATCCTAGTTAACCGAAAGAAAGGTATATAAGTTGAAGAAGTCTCTTTACGAACTAAAGTAGTCTCCCAGAGCTTGGTTTGAAAGGTTTTTCAAAACCATGTTTAAATTTGGATATAAACAGAGTCATGTTGAGTATATTATGTTCATGTTTATGATAAGATAACTTTTTTGATTGTGTATGTGGATGACATTGTAATAACTAGGAACGATGTGCAGATAGCCACCAATCTTAAAGCTTAGTCGGCTAAGGAGTTTGAAATCAAAAATTTTGATTCATTAAAATACTTTTTTGTAATCGAGGCTACTAGATCAGATAAAGGCTTTTTTTTATCTCCGAGAATGTGTATGTTCTTGACCTCTTTGAAGCAACAAGCATGTGCTTGAATACAAAAGGTGGTACAACCAAGTGCAATCGGTCAAACTGTAGTACTACTCGGTGTTGTCCATGGTCGATCCTCAGGGAATAAGTAAATTGAATAAAGTGTAAGCAAAGAACATATTTTGTAAAAGTATGATTTATTGGAAAGAAATTTGCAAAAAATAATTTAGGGTAAAAAATAATTTAATACAATGATTTTCTAGTTTTGGGACCCAGATTTGCTCATTTTATTGAAAAAAAATGTTTATGCAATATTAATTATCTTAGTTGACTTACAACCTTAGTGTAGTCAACAGGAAAATATTTCGATGAATGAACAATTAGTTTGATTTATTTGAAAATAAACCTTGAAATACTAACTAAAATATTTATAGGGAATTATAAGCAGTATTAATACTAAGAAATCAATCTTGTTGATGAATAAGCAAACAATTGTACAAACTATTAAATTTGACTAAGAACATTCAATCAATCAAATAAAGAATAGATTTAACATTGAGATTAAAATATAAATTGCCTAAATATAAAGATTCAAATAAATAATTACAGATGCATCAACCCCAACTAAAAAGTATAAAAAGACTACTCACAATTCATGGTTGAATCTCCAAGAATTGTGATAAAAAAAATAATAAAATAAGTCTAAAGGCTGCTTGTTGGGAAGAAGAACGGATTCATCTCTACACTCGTAAGGATGTATTTATAATAGGGGATTAGTGCAAGTCTTATGGATGATCTTCGAACTCCACATGTTGAAGTTGTTTATCGTATTTTGAGGTATCTCAAGTCAGCTATAGGAAAATGGATTTTATTCTCCAAGCATGGTTGAAGTTATAAGCATTTAGTGTTGCAGATTGAGCCGGTTATGTGGATGACAGACTACTTCGGACTACTGCAGCTTGATAGGAGGAAACCTTATTACTTGGCAAAGCAAAAAACAAGTAGTTGTGGATAGGTCAAGTGCTAAGACTGAATATAGAATAATGACTCATGGAATTTGTGAGTTTATGTGGCTTAAAACCTTACTAGGAGAGTTCAAAATTAATGAAGATGAGCCAATGGGACTATACTGTGATAATAATGTTGTTATCAATATTAATTATAATCCTGTTCAATGTTGAGATTGACCGACATTTTATCAAAGCAAAGTTGAGCAAGGACTCGATTTGCATGCTTTTTGTGAAATTGGAGAACCAATTGACTGATGTTTTCACTGAGAGATTTAGTAGTAAGATTTTTCATCCTATTGTTTGCAAGTTGGGCATGAGAGATATCTATGCACCAATTTAATGAAGAGTGTTAGTTATTGTTAGTTTGTATTCTAGGTAATGGGATTGACTGGTGTACTTGAATTCTTTGTTTTAAATGCTTTACATGTTAAATTCGATGAATTGTTTTGTTCAGGTAATTATCCTATCTTTCATCAGCTAAGAGTTAAGAAATCTGGCAGTGGAAGTGATAATTTTCTTCTGTCATAATGCTTGATTAGCCAAAATTTATTTATTTGCATGTACTATCTGTTGCAGAATGCTATTAGGTGCTAATTCTTTCAGTGGAGCATCCAGTGGAGCATCCTTAATTACTCTTTACGTAGCGAGATTGAAATCAGGTTTGTTTGTTTTGCTTCTTAGGTTCTAAAATCACCTTTCAAGTATATTGGATTGGAGGATGGTACATCCCATATGGAAGCGAGATATCCAGCTATCTTGTTTAAACAGCAATTAACTGCTTGTGTGGAGAAAATTTTTGGCTTGATTCGTGACAATTTGAAGAAAGAGATATCACCATTGTTAGGTCTATGCATTCAGGTTAGAGCTTTTTTTTGTGGTCAAATGATAGTGTTCTTTTTTACCACTCTTTTTTGGCTTCATGAATTGTTGGATGTGGTGGTGCTATTCTATGATGATTGGGATTGTTTTTATGAGCTGCTTTAATTGCTAGTCGAATAACCGATGATTTTGTTCTTTGCATTAATTATCATTTCAATAAATTGTGAGATGTTCTGTCTTATTGCAATGATGTAGACTGATTAGAAAGACGACGGTGAATTTGCCAGCTTGATTACAAATTAGTTGCCAAGTCTAATGCCTTTCTGGACCAACTTACATGACAAATAATGTGAAGAATATGCTCGTAGTTTTATGAAATCAGTCTGAAGAACCACTTCAGGTTGTTTTTATTATTCGTGTTATATGATCTGTCAAAGAATGAGTTAATCGACTCAATTTTTAGTGACCAATCTGCATACTTGGCGCTTTTATGCTTTTGGCGTTTTTTCATAGGCCTTTTACATGGCTAAGGTATTTTGAATGATTATAGGATGCATAAGTAGATATGCGTGCAAAATCAAGCAATATCTAATGGTTCACCAAGGATTAATTCTAGCCCAATGATTATAGGATGCACAAGAAGATATGCATGCAAAATCAAGCAATATCTAATGGTTCACCAAGGAGTAATTCTAGCCCAAGCATCTATTCAGTAGTAGGATCTCAACAACTCAAGTCTCAACTTTCAAGCCACTAACTAACAAGTCCAAAAAAAAGGTGCAAAAAGGCATGAAAATTCATGAAGGAATTAACCTGAAAGTTCCTCCCCCCCCCCCAACCCCAACCCCAACACACACACAAAGGCAATTGATCCAAAAGTTGAAGCTAACAAATTTACAAACTTTTTGAACAAAGCTTTGAATGCCTTCCAACATGAAGCTTTAGTCGTGGGCATTCAAGAAACAATGCAATATTCCACCAAAATGTTGCGTTCATAGAAACAACTCTGACATTCAAAAGTATGCCGAAGCTAATTTGTGGGGCGGAGACAGGCGAAAGAGATGTATGCCCATGATGATCTCTATGTCCAAAGTCCTTGTTGGACTCAATAACAGAGGTGGCGAGGCTATCTTCTGCCTATCAAAACACTCTTAAGCCTAGCCCCAAGAATTCAATGTTGTTTTTTCAAGCACAAAAAACACAATATTCACTCTGACGAAATGTCTCTGAAGATTAATTGTCCATCATCCAGAAACAAATAAATAAGTTCCTGTGGAATTTGGAAATGTATTTCCAAAACTAGTTATTTTTCTTAGAAATGATCCTGGTGCACCGACTTTTTTAGATGAATGTATCAGAAGTCCTTCCAATAAGGAATGTTGTAAATTTTATAAATTTAGAAAGTTGAGTCATTTAACATTGGTTTTTCCCCAATTATTAATCAACCAAGTCTAAACATTTTGAGCCAAGAGAATAAAAGCTAACCAGAGTCATTATACACATAAATGCCTACAAGTAATGCCAATAAACAAAGATAACTAATGCAAGTCAAACTGATTTTTATGATTATGAATGTTTTGACAAAGCATTATACTGCGTTTAGCTTTCTACATATATTTATTAATTAATTTGTTACACGGATGATTGTGTTGAAATTATGGAAATTGACTTTCTATTCTGTGAATATGAAGGAGTTGCTTTTTGCAATTTAACATGGGTTGAAGTTACAAAGTGCCAATTGTGGGTAACCACAATACAATTAAGATTTTAATTGCAGTTTTGATCAAATCATTGTGTATTATCTATTATCTATTGGGTCTCAGCTGATGAAATTTATACTTCTGGAGGCTTAGTCATAAGAACTCTCCTCTTGTGTATTATCTATTATCTACTGGCATAAGAACTGTGTATGACAGTTCTCTTGATGATGTTTACTTTTCTAAAAAGGAGGCGTGCACTAATTGGTTTATTTGATATTTTTTGACTATTTGGAAAGGCTCCCAAAATCCAACGAATACATGGTGGGAAGTCATCCAGATCACCTGGCGGTGTTTCTCAGCAGTCACCCAGTAGCCAGTGGGATAGCATCATCAAATTCTTGGATTCTCTTATGAGTCGTCTACGTGGAAATCATGTATGCACAAAGTTTTTTTTCTTGTTCCATAACTTGGCATTTTTTGGTTCTTTAACTGCAATTTGGAGCATTTTTTTTCATTTAACCAATATATATTTTCAATTGTGTTATTTAGTGTTAGAGCATTCAACTCAAACTCAATTGGCTATGGGTGGTGTGGCCCTTCAAGTATATAAACTAATGTTGGTGATCCTAGTTATTCGATATAGATACAAGCTTGCTTAACATCATCCCTCACGTGGGACTTGGACTCACGCGTGGGGTCAACAAACAAACAATCATGCATACCGAGAAATTCAAATGGGTAAGAGACTTGGCCCACTGACCACCCAAGGCCCAACTCTGATACTATGTTAGAGTATCCAACTCAAAACCAATTGGCAATAGGTAGAGTGACCCTTCAAGTATGACAAACCTTGATGGTCTTAGTTATTCAATGTGAAATACAAGCTCTCTTAACATTTAGTCCACTAGCTTCAATTATCCTTGTCCACCTTTTTTTTTTTGGGGGGGGGGGGGGGGGGGTGGAGAGAGAGGAGGCTTGAGCCCTTAACCTTAAGAAGGTACAACTTTCACAAGACAAAGAGTATCATTGAACCAAAGGCCCGTTGATAAATTATCCTTGTACTTGTTTAATTTTTCTTTGTGGTATATTTGAAGTTATTACTGGGTAGTTCCCAAATCAATGACGTTAATAGAGCCAACATGTCTCTGGAGGAACAACAAAGATTTTGTATACACTTAAATGATACAAGAATCCCAGTTCTAGTAAGATGTGCACTGCTTCTTTAAATGATGAGTCATTATTCCTTCTAGGTGGACAAGTCAGCAAGCCCTAGTTGGATTGCACCTTATCCTTATATATGTTGCTTATCCAAAATTCAAACCAGACCTTGAAGCTGGTTTTGCTCTTGTGCCACATGCAGCCTTTTTAATGATGATTTGGAGCCTGGATCCCATGTGGTTCATCTTTTTGCCTAAGTGCTGAGGGCCCACGGGGTTAAAATTTTCACTATTTTGGGTCAGTTCAATTTTGTTAGTCCCTAGCTGAATCACAGTTTAATTTTACAATTCGGTTAGTGTACCTCTCCTCTTGGGCTATGGGAGGTTCTTCTTTTTCTTTGTGGCAACTGAAAAAATAATATCATACACGATCTCAAGAAAAGCTTCATTTTCAGCTAAAAGTTATTCCTGTTAGCCCCAAGTGATTACTATAAAGCCAGTTCCATAGGTATTCTCCTTCCTCCAGTTGCTAGGTCTTGTCGTAATCAATAGTTTGACCTCTCTATACACGGTCTGCATTAATGTGGCTTTCTTAATTGTATTTTCAACTAAAAACTTGATTTACACTTGGCAAACCTTGCCAAACTGCCAGAATTGAAAGTTGACTCTATTTGTGTATATTATTGCCAAATTAATTTCAATGGAGCTTATGAACCTGATTGAAGCAGAACCAATCAATTTTCTGGTAATGTTCAAGTGATCTCTAATGATTGGATTGTGGATTCAAATAATGAAGAATGCCTTAACACCCCTCCCTCCTCGTAACAGAATCAATTCTCAATCTAAACAAGACTCTGTTTGGGTTGGTTAGCATTAGGAAATTTTGTCCAACGATATTGGCATGCATATATATCAAGGAAAACATCATGCAGCACAGTTAGTCCAAAATGAAATGAAAGGAGATAGATGTTGGCATTACCTTGTCTGCCAAACATATCGTGTCTGCAATTCTGAAAATAATGTAACATTGAAGTGTCCTTGTTGTATAGAAGTGACATATTGAACTCTTCTGTTGGTCTTAATCAGAACAAGTATCTACCTTTTGTTCATAAATTCTTTTCACATTCACAAATTTGGTGGAAGGTCTATTCTTATTTTCATTGTCTCGTGCATTTGCATTTAAACCTTCACTGTATAACATTGTCCATTCATACCATATGTTACGAACTAATTTACTTGCAGGTACCTTCATTTTTCATCCGTAAGCTGACTACCCAGGTTTTCTCTTTCATCAATATACAACTTTTCAACAGGTAAATATTCTCTAATTTTAGGGTGTCTCTGTGCACTTAAATTTGTCTGATAAGTTAATGGTTTATGTGTTGAGCTGAAATATTTTCTTAGTCTTCTGCTTCGACGAGAATGTTGCACATTTTCTAATGGAGAATACGTGAAATCCGGTCTGGCAGAGCTAGAAAAATGGATAGCTAATGCAAAGGAGGAGGTAAATGCATTTTTCTCTTTGCTCAGAAACATTTCTTGCGTTAAACGTCTTTATCAAGAATTGAATCATTACTGAATGCAGTTTGCAGGAACCTCTTGGCATGAGCTAAATTATATTAGACAAGCTGTTGGGTTTCTGGTATAAGCCTTGCCACTGCTATAGTGATCTTTAGTACAACAGACCTGTAAATCTGGTGTTTTACTTGTGCATATTGCAAATCATTTAGGTGATACATCAAAAGAGAAAAAAGTCCCTGGAAGAGATAAGGCAGGATCTTTGTCCGGTATGATTTATTACCGCAGCATTAGTGTTGGCTGATTATTTCGTCTCTCATTTCCTTTCTGATAGTCAACTTCAAAAGAAACCTTCAAGACTCAACTTCTATTTGGGCAGGCATTAACTGTAAGGCAAATCTACCGAATTAGTACTATGTACTGGGATGACAAATATGGCACTCAGAGTGTGTCAAACGAGGCCAGTTCTTTGATCCCTTTTTTGCCTAGCATTAACTGGGTATTACTATGTTTGGTTTGTGAAATGATTTGTTTTGCAGGTTGTTGCTGAGATGAGGGAGATTTTAAACAAGGACTCTCAAAATCTAACCTCAAATTCATTCCTGTTGGATGATGATCTGAGGTAAACTGGTTGCTCTTTTTACATTATCCGAAATAGTTCTGTATTGTATGTCTGGCAACATGTTCTGACTGGAGTAATTTATTGGTTTCCTTTTATGGATATTGCCGTACTTTTTATGTGCAACACTGAAGGTCGGTGTCCATTTTCTGGGTGTGAAGTCTAGAATGTTTTTGACCATCACAATCATACAAATTTTGTTCAGTTCTAAGCGGTCATGTCAAGAAAGTTTTGCCATTGCTAGCTAAGGAATGGTCTTGCTCCTAATGTTTCATTTCCCTGTTGCAGCATTCCATTCTCTACTGAAGATATTTATATGGCAATTCCAGCAATAGATCCGTCGGATATTGAACTTCCGTCATTCTTGGCTGATTTTCCTTCTGTACAGTTTCTTATCCACAGATCGAAGTGAATGTTCGCACCATGCATCTTCAAAGCACTATTGGTCTAGCTGGAAGTCTAGCTTAACGTAGCATGCCTATATTTCAGACTTGAGATAGTCTAGCTTTTAACGCGCAAGGATCATGGGTTTGTCAACAAGCAAAGTATATATAAAGAACCGGTCATCAGCGAGTGGTGTACTTACTTTGCAAAGTACTGGAATAGAGAAATGTTTCTTGTTCTGATAACAATTCCTTAGTCATTTATTGGGGTCAATTAGGTCATGCCTCCAGGTTACACGAAGGATTAGGTAGTGTCACAATTGTATAGGGGTGGATAAAAAATAGTTCAATCTTGTACATTATTCATCTAGTGGCAATGTATTCATGTTGTATCACTCTTGCGTTTTATTCTCCTTTTTTTTTTTTCACCCTTTCCTGGCTAGGCTTAGCCTTCCTTTTTCTCTCTTTGTGCCTTCTGTTGCTTCATTAGAGGACTGAATCAGCTTCAAATTTTGTCCTGGTTTAATTTTAATTCTGTGTTTGTGTCTACATAATATTTCTCTTTTTGGTCTTGTGTACTACTATAATGAGCATGAAGCATGATGCGATATGGAGACATTTTATTCCCTTTAACAGTGATGCCATAGTTGTGAATTTTCATGTGTCTTTTATCACTGGTTATTGGGATGTAGCAAACTAATACAACACTTTATAGCCTGCAAATGGTACATTTGTAAATTAGTTGGATGATGTCAAGCAAAAATAAAAACGTTGTTTCTGGGACTTCTTTCTATTCTGAAGGGGAAAAGAAAGAGTAGGCAGGCAGGATGAAGATGTGTTGACATTGAGATTGTCTGAGTTTTGTTTTTGGATAGGGCAGACAATGAAATGAAGTTTGTGGTTGAAGTTGAATTGTCACAGGAGGTATCATCACTTCCAGAGTTGCTTGTGGCAAAAGCCATAGCCAATGTGGTTTTTGATTTTCCTATTGTAGGCATGCTCTTGTTTAGTTATTTTCCTTTTAATGGGGAAGCAATGGCTGTTGCTTGGATGCAAACCCTCACACGGCTCCTTAGTAGCTCTACCTTTTACCACTTGGCCAAGTGGGTAGTTGAAATTTCTTGTGGTTTTCATAAATGTAATTGGGATTACAAAATGCGGGAGCAGGCGGTTTTTGCTGGTGGTGGTTGCTAGTGACAATGACGGTGTTTGTTGGTGGTGCCTTGAGAGAGGTGGTTATATTCGTTCAACCTTGGATGCTCATATACTTGGGCTTGTGTGTTAACCTGTTTTAGTAATTTGGTTGTTACTATCTTACTTATTTATGATGTGCACAAGTAAAACAGGTACGGATCCATTGATGAACGGGTTGGCAAATTGTAGAATAAATTGACAAAATTAAGTATGTGGTTATCACTTGTTAGTAGGGGTGTTAATCAAGTTGAGTCTTTTTGAGTTTGTCTATGCTCAAAGTGGGCTCGTGCTATTCAAGGATTGATCGAGCTTGGCTTGGGATTGTCTATTGAGCTCAAAATATTGTTTAAGCTCGGTTTAAATCAAATTCGAGTTGAGCGGGAGTCAAAAACAAGCAAAAATTTAAATTTTAACATTATATATATATATATAAACACACATACACATGTATATACACACACATACAAGTAAGAAAAATGAGATCACTCACTCATGAATAACTTGGGCTTAGCTCGAATATCAATGGGTATTTGGTCTAATGGTATTCTTTATATTGTAAAAGTTTGATTTTTTTGAGGTCAATGGTTCAAACTTACTTTTCCCTTCCCCTTCTCTCAAAAAAAAAAAAAAACGAAAAAAATATTAAAAAAAAATAGCTTGAATACTAAATGACCTTAAAAATTTGTTTAAAGTTGACTTATTTTATAGTTCTATTTGGTATTGTATTTTGTGGTGGTGGTCGGACGATGTGGGAGATTTGATAACAAAAAAACTCTTATCAATAGAATGAAGTCAAGTTTACTATAGGAAGTAGGTGAAGGCAGCCTACTAGAGATGTGCAAAATGATTTTAGTAACGGTTTGTTTCGGGTTAATATTCACCGATTAGGGCAGCTCAAAATTGATTTCTCTAAGCCCAAAGGACAAATGACTGTGGGAAATTGTACGTTAGGGAAGGCAGTTGGTGAACAAACTACATGAATCGAATAACAGGTTTGATTCTACCTACATGTTTATTGTAGTATTCCATGAAAATAAGTCCAAACAAATTCTACGTAATGAAATTTTTTTCCAGTGATGGGCTCTCATTCTTCCAGGCAAATTCTAGAGCATGCCTACGTAACCATTAGAATAAAAATTTAAGGTTGATCTTGGTGGCGTTGAAAGTATGAGTTTTTGGGTCATTTGGGCAGCTTGTGAAATGCAAATCCAAGTATCACAGTGTCACCAAGACCAGGCTCCCACGCTACCAGCCACCCCTGAACACACAGGCTGGCCCCTCAACCAATCCATTTATCTCTTGTTACTCACTTAGATGTGTGTATATGTGTGCATGTGTGTGTATTATATTTGTCTCTATTTGTGTGTATCTCTGTGTGCGTGTGGGTGGGTTTGCTTGTATGTGTCTGTGTGTGCATATATATTACACACGCATACATACAAATCTCTCTCTTCTTGATCTAGATATATACATATCTATTCTCCTCTCTCTTTATTATTTACTAGTAATAGGATGTGCCTAAAGACACTTTGCAATTTAAAATTTGACAAAATTTCTCCTAAAAATAATAGCTGAGGGAAGTCTCAAGTAAGGATTTTTCTAATAAAGATTGCATCATTGATTTTCAAAGTTTCAAATATTTTTTAGTCATTTGGGTTGGTCTTGCCTTGGTAGGAACATTTTTCTCATCAAAACCCTTTTTTCATTAAGGTAAACTAATAATATGTATATTTCTATCCTAGAAAGCATTAGGGATAGTGCTGTATATTTCTTGAACAATTTATTCTTGTAAGTGCTCAACTTTGTCCTTAAACTTAGGATCTCCTAATTGTTTTTCAACAGTAATATATTGAATTTCCTGTTGAATAAAACTAATTTTTTTTAGGGAGGCCTTCCCTTAATGCCATGAGGGTTATTTCTTTTGCCTATCATCTAGTGATGAATTTTTCTATGGAAAATGACATTGGGGTGGTCCGAGGAAACCAGCAAGTGGCACAAGAGTGCTACAAAGCATCTGTGAAGAGAAGGGAGATCGAGACCACACAACTGGATGAGCTCGACATGAGAGACGAGTTGGAGACAAGGCCTACGCCTTCAAAGGAACTAGAGCTAGTCTAGCTATATAAGGACCCATGACACTTGGTATACGTGGGGTCAAGGATGCTTCAAGAAATCAAAGACCTTCTTATCTAGTTTCTGAAAAGAAACATCAAGGTGTTTGCATGGAAGCAAGAGGATATGTAGGGAATTGATCCCTCAGTCATCACACACAAGCTCAACATAAACCCAACCTTCAAGCCAGTAAAGCGGAAATAGAGAAGCATTGCCTTGAAACGCTAGAAAGCCATAAATGAAGAGGTCTCCAAGATCCTCCATATCAAGCCATCAACAAGGTAGACTATTCGACTTGGCTGACCAATGTGGTCCTTGTTAAAGAAGACCAACGAAAAATGGTGCATCTACATCGACTTTACTGACCTAAATGATGTCTGTCTGAAGGACGACTTTCCTTTACCTCAAATTGATTTGACCATGGATGCCACAATAGGACATGAATAACTCAGTTTCATGGATGTCTTCTCAGGATACAATCAGATCAGGATGGATCCCAATAACCAAGAGAAAATATCATTCGTAAACGAGTAAGGGACATACTGCTATCAAGTCATGCCTTTCGAGTTAAAAAATACAGGAGCCACATATCCGCGATTGGTGAATCACATGTTCCAGAAGCAAATTGGGGCGTTCATGGAGGTCTACATCAATGTTATGCTGGTGAAATCATTAAAGGTTGAGCTCCACATCCGGCACCTCAAAGAATCTTTTCAGATTCTCAAAAAGTACCAAATGAAGCTCAACCCAGCCAAATGCACCTTTAAGGTAAAATTTCTGGGATTTATAGTCAACAGTAAAGGCATTGAGGCTAATCCAGGGAAAGTACGAGTTGTGATTGACATGCAACCTCCCTCAAACACAAGGGAGGTCCAATGTTTGACAGAAAGAATAACAGCATTGAGCCGTTTTGTTTCTAGGTCGAGCGAAAAATGTCAACCCTTCTTCCAAGTTTTGAAAAAAACATTCCAATGCGATGCATAGTGTGAATAAGCATTCAAAGCCCTAAAAAATTATCTCAGCTCACCACCTTTTCTTGTAAGCCCTCGAGAAGGAGAGGTGTTCACCCTATACTTTACTATCTTAAAGTTTTTCGCAAGTGCAGCCCTAGTAACAGAACTGGACAGAGCTCAACAGTCAATCTATTACTGCACCAATACTCTGAGGGGAGCAGAGGAGAGATATTTAAAAATGAAAAAACTAGTTCTAGCTTTGGTAACACTAGCAAAGAGGTTCAGACCTTACTTTCAAGGTTATACAGATCAACCAATAAAACAAGTCTTGCATAAGCCAAGTCGTCAAGAAGACTAATCAAATGGGCAATAGAGCTCAGTGGTTTGACATTAGATACAAAGTCAGAATTGCTATCAAAGGGCAAATATTGACAGATTTCATCACAAAATTCACGACAGGTCAAAAAACACCCTTGGATGCCACCTAGCTAATTCCTGACCTCCCAACATGGAAGTTTTCTGTAGATGGAGCAGCAAACGCCAAAGGCAGCGACGCTGGGTTAATCTTGACCTCCCCAAATGGGATAGATATAGAATATGCCCTCAAATTTGATTTCAAAGCTTCAAATAAAGAGGCAGAATATGAAGCCGTAATTGCCAAACTCAAACTAGCCCATTCCAGGGAAATAGAGCAGCTCATGATACATAACAACTCCCAACTAGTAGTGAAATAGATCGAAGAAACCTACGAAGCTAAGGGAGAAAGGATGGCTCTATACCTAAATGAGGTGCAACAACTGATGAAATAATTCATATAGGTGAAGGTTGTGCGTATTCCCCGAGCAGAGAATTCTTGAGCCAATGCCCTAGCTAGACTAGCCATTACTTCCTAGGAGAATTTGGATAGGGTAATTCCCATCGAGCACCTAGTCGAGCCATCCGTAGCTTCAAGGTCGAGGAGATGTTCCCCGTTCAGACGCAGTCAACCTGGATGGACCTAATTAAGGATTACCTATAGAATGAGACCCTTCTAGCATATTCCAAAAAAAAAATGGAAAGGCCAAGAGTTGGGTTGTCCAAATTTACCATCCTTCAAGGGAATTTGTACAAAAGAGGCTTCTCATCTCCACTCCTAATATGTGTTGGAGATGAGGAGGTAAATTATACTTCAATAGAAATCCATGAAAGTATTTGTGGAAACCACCTTGGAGCTCGAATTCTAGTTGGCAAAGCTCTGAGGCAAGGATACTTTTGGCCCACATTGCTCAAGGATGTAGTAAAGCTGGTCAAGAAGTGCAAAACCTGTCAGTTGCACACTAATATTCCACACTGCCCACCAGAGCTCCTCACCTCGGTGGTTAGCCCATGACCATTCCAGCAATAGGGATTGGATATACTCAAACCCCTACCAACAAGCACTAGACAATATAAATTTACGATAATTGGGATAGACTACTTCACTAAATAGGCTGAGTTGAAACCTCTTGCAAAGATTGCAGAGCAGAAGATTCAGAGCTTCACTTGAAAATCCATAATCTACAGATTTGGGATCCCAAGGGCACTCGTCTCAAATAATGAGAAGCATTTTGACAATTCTAAGTTCAAGGAATTTTGTGCCAAGATAGGCATGAAAAATTACCTTTCTGCACCAATTCACTCTTAGTCAAATGGGCAAGCAGAAGTGACCATTCAGACCATAAAAACAGCTCTAAAGACCAAACTTGAAGCCTTAAAGGGCCGAAGAGTGAAACACCTGCCAAAAATACTATAGGCGCACCAGTTCACTCTTAGTCAAATGGGCAAGCAGAAGTGACCATTCGGACCATAAAAACAGCTCTAAAGACCAAACTTGAAGCCTTAAAAGGCCGAAGAGTGAAACACCTGCCAAAAAATACTATAGGCTTAAAGAACCACCGCCAAAGCAGGCACTCAAGAAAAACTTTTCGCCTTGGCCTATGGCACCGAGGCAATGGCCTCTATGGAAATAGGCATTACATTCCCAAGGACAAAGCTCACCAACCCCGACCAAAACGACAAGTCACTTCTAGTCAATCTCGACCTCTTAGACGAGAAGAGGGACAGAGCCTTGCAACACATCCTTGACTATCAAAAAAACGTGGCGCAATACAACAATATAAATGTTAGGCAGAAGAGTTTCAAGGAGGGAGACCTAGTCCTCAAAAATCTCCTCCCATCAGGAAGGGACTCCACTCATGTGAAGTTAGGGCCTAACTGGGAAAGTTCGTACATCGTGTTCAGAATAGTCAGACTAGGGAATTATGAGCTGTAGACAAAGGAAGGAAGAGCTTTGCCTCACTCATGGAATGCTAATCACTTGAAAAAATTCTTTCAATAGCTAAGGATTCTACTCTTATAAAACTTCATTGCAATAAACAAGAAGTTTCAGATCAATTGTCGTCATGGGCTCTTTAGTTCATAAAACTTAAGATGAGTTCCTTCACTCATAAATAAACGATGAGTTCTTCAACTCATAAATTTAAGATGAGTTCCTTAATTCATAAACAAACGATGAGCTCTCCAGCTCATAAACATAATATGAGTTCCTTAACTCATAAACAAATAGTGAGCTCACTAGCTCATAACTAAAGATGAGTTTTTCAGCTCATAAAACTTAAGATGAGCTCTTCAGCTCACAAATTAAAAATGAACTCCTTAACTCATAATCTAAATATGAGCTTCTCAGCTTATGAAACTTAAGATGAGTTCCTTAAAGATGAGCTTCTCAGCTCATAAATCTAATATGAGTTCTTTAACTCATAACTAGAAGATGAGCTCTTCAACCAATAACTGAGATAAGTTCCTTAACTCATAACTAGACCTTACACTTAAGAACCTGGCAGAACAAAAATGCTTCTCGAAGACCAAAGGCTCTCCTCGAAGCAAAGGGACAAAGGGGCAAGATGACACAAAAACAAACAAAAAGATTGTTCTTTCATTTCTTTTAAGCCAATTACAAAGTGAGAAAAAAAAAAGCCCTAAATATCTATAGCAAGATTTGTAGCTAGGGGCAACTCAGGAGCAGTCACTCCTAGCAAAGTTAGAGCCGGACAAAGATTAGTTGAAGTAGGAGGATCTTCAGGTAGAGAAGGATCAGATGCCTCATCATTAGCCTCGTTAGTTAAAGGATGAGAGGTGGCCAGATCAGTCGTATGGATTTTCTTAGTTATCCCAGTAGAAGCCGGCAAGAGTGGAGCAAGCTCAAAAATTTGGACTTCGGTCACAACGGGAACCAGCTTAGGAGCCTGGACCTCAAACTCAATAGGAATAGGCCCAGAAGCCTTGACCTCACCCCCAACAAGGACTACACCATGAGCTTTGACCTCGACTTTAACTTCTTTCTCCATAGTTGGTCTTTCCTCCTCATCCAATGGAGAAACGAAGTCAAAGTCCTAGTTAGGGTACTTGTTCATAGCCTACACTTGAATGAAAAGTACCCCTTGGCCTAATTCGTGGCACACTCATCTTGAAGCTCAGCAATTTGGGTGTCCTTCTCCTACACTTTGGCCCTCTTCTCCTCAACCTCCTTCAAAAGGATGAAGTTGACCTCAACAAGCTCCTTGTAGCCATTCTTCACTACCTAGATAGAATCACGAACCTCAAAGACATCCTTCCAAGCTTGGAACAAGCCACCTGTCTTGAACTTGATCTCTT
This sequence comes from Ilex paraguariensis, assembly GCA_963454935.2. Lineage (NCBI taxonomy): Eukaryota > Viridiplantae > Streptophyta > Magnoliopsida > Aquifoliales > Aquifoliaceae > Ilex > Ilex paraguariensis. The sequence goes on along the minus strand of CAUOFW020005125.1, from coordinate 35,023 downwards.
CATCTTTCCTCTTGACCTCGGCCTCCAAGTCCTTGTTTGTCAATCATAGGCTTTGCACCTGAGCCTTAAGGTCTTGCACCTGAGCCCACAGATCATCATTGGAGAAGGATAGTTCAAAAATCTTAAGCTCAAAGGCTTTGAAGACTTTTGAGCCACTTCGACATCCCTTTCTAAAGCTCAAATCCTTTCAGCTAGAGCTCCCATAAGGATTGCCCTTTGCAAGAATAAGAAAAACCTAAAGTCAAAAGTCTTAAAGTAAAGTCAGATCTAGATGAAAAGCCTATCAATCAGATACTTACTAAGGCTGCCCCAAAACGAGCAGTGGTTGCTGAAGCAAACAAAGGCATCGAGACAGCCTCTTAGATGTCAAACTCTGGGATAACAGACAGAATGATGCTGGAAGCACAGTTCACATCCTTGATGAGTGAACCCTTATCTTGAGTAGCTCAACTTGAAGAGCTCTCAGCTTTACCAGAGACCAGTTGAGTGGATGCCTCATCAACTAGCTTCGATGCAAGGGGACCCCGCAAGACGGAACCAAGGACCCCTAACGCCCTGACCACCTCTTTAACTACCCCCACATGCGACTTGGGGACAGCAGAAATCTTTGGAGCAGGAAGGGCCTCCTCAGAGAGAGTTAATAAGTGAGGAGATGTCTTTTGAAGAGGAGAGGTTAGCGAAGGAGGTGTGGGCACTTCTAGCTTGCGTTTCCCTGTCGCCTTGTTTTTTCTCATGTCCAACTTGGCCTTCACTGCTTCGGATTAAGTAGAATAAGGGTCAACAAACGATTAAGGGTAAAACTAGAATAAGGTTAAGCAATCTTCAATGTCGATTACAAGGGATAAAGGAAGAAAGTCTTACTAGCAGAATCTTCCGCACCAATTATTGATATTGGGATGGGAGTTTCAACACTCACCTCGAGAGGAGTAAACCTAAATTGAGTGAGCACTATAGGCTTGAGAAGCTCTGAGTACTTCTCTAGTTGACAATCCTCCAAGCCCAGTGGGACTATCCTATCATCTGCGTTGAGGTCGGGACGGTTACCTGAAAATGGTAAAAGGAAACAAGGTCAACAAACAAAATACCGAATTAAGGAAAGAATTCAGACCAGGCCACCTCATCAGGGACTTACCCAGATTGTTCAGGGTTGATCAAGCCTGAGGTATAGGGAGAGTATCAGTCATGGTGATAGTTTGTCAAAAGCACATGGCAGAGGCACATGCTAAATAATAAAATCCTAACCTAGTTTTGATTGAGCACATAAAATCTCAACCGAACATATTGGACAAAAGCCCGATCCAAAAATGAATAAATCTAGAATGATCTGCTCGGTGGAAAGCAGATTGTTAGGGGCTGATCAAGCCTGAGGTATAGGGAGAGTATCAGTCACGGTGATAGTTTGTCTAAAGCACATGGCAGAGGCACGTGCTAAATAATAAAATGCTAACCTAGTTTTGATTGAGCACACAAAATCTCAACCAAACATATTGGACGAAAGCCCGATCTAAAAATGAATAAATCGAGAATGATTTGCTCGGTGGAAAGCATTCTCGAGTAGGGAAGTGTATGTCGAGTAGAGTCTAATAAAATATACTTAGAAAGAGGTATTATGAGGCTAGAATTCAAGTAAGAATATAACTCTGTATTTTGGGGATCGAGCCATATCTGAACAAAAAAAGAAAGCTAGGTTGGGCTCATGACAAACATGTGGCCTAAAAAGATGATGAATGAAAAAGGAAGCTGGAAGATATTCTGGTACCAATCAAGAAGAATTCGACTAAAAAATAGGTGTGTCATTTAATATAGCCAACGACAAAAACCCTAGCAAAAAGGGCACCATGAGACACTACAAAGACCGGGTAATGATTAAGTTTGAGGTACGCAATCCATACCCTACAAATTGAATTGGCTTAATTATCAGAATTTATATTGATTTAAGTATCAAATTGCCTCCAACCGGCCCACCCCTGTTCCGTGATAGTTTGTTCTTTTTGTAGGAAGGAGGTTTACCTTGCACGTTTCACTCGCAAAAAAACATAGTCCATCTTTTAAAATCAACATCCGTAACAGGTACGAGATTTTCCTTGTACACATAGCATCAATCCGAAAGCATACACCAATTGTGTTATTTTATGGCTTGAACTACAAAATCGCTGGGGATATAAGTGAATTGCACGGCAATTCTCTTTTGGCAAGACAGAAGTATGAAATGTGCGCGGCTGTCTTGCTGAAGGAGAATGCCCCGGCTATTCCTTCACCCGAATTCTCGACTACTTTCGATGCCCGTGTTTTCGTTGCTGCATAATAACAAACTCATGCAAGCTGATTCGATTCGCATTGTCTACATGGATATGCTGATGAAAAAGAGTAGCATATGCCAGAAAAATGCTTCGGAGGTTCCATTTCTCTTTCTTTAGGGCCATGGTCCCAATCTTTTAGCGTGTGACTTAGATCCTAGATACCATGAACATCTCTTCATTTGCCTTTCTCATTTTTGACCTTTGAATATGGTTTTTTACTTGCCTTCCGATGGTGAAAAAACAGATTTTTTGAGAAGTATGTGATACAACATTTAGAGGCATTTCTTTTATTTATTAATGGTGTCTCTATTTCATGCCTGATGCCTATGTTTTCTTGATGATAAGCATTGAGGAACCGTAGTTTACCAAACACAACTGTAGCCATGAAGGGCCTAAAAGAAAGCTAATTATACTTGTTTTAGATGGATGATATGACAATTATATTCTATTATCTTAAGCACATTAGGGAATAGTAATAGTCCTTATATGCATTTTATATCACTTTAGTCCCTAATCTTTAAATTATATTAATTTAGTCCTTTAAGTTTAATTTATGTTACTTTGATCTAATCGAGAACACCGGTCTGAGTTGACTAATGGAGATGTTCAGGTGTGTCTCCCGCGACTGTATTTGATAGATTACTTCGGTTCCTTGAGTTTACAATATGTGTCATTTTGGTCTTTCTCATTTACAATTTGTATCATTTTATTCCTTAAAGTTTTCAAAAAATGTTTCTCAAGTGTGGTCATGTAAGAGGCACGTGACCATCTCTATTATTCAATTTAAATTGTCATCTTTGATTGGATCCAAGTGAAATAAATTGAATATTTGAGATGTCAAATGGATACATTTAAAAAATTGGGAACCAAATTAATGTAATATCAAGACATGGCATGTATGTGTCTTGCATCATAATTTAGGGTTAAAAAGCAAGCTCATCTCTTCTTTCATTTTAAGAATTTGCTCTTTCATGTTTGATAAACAACCGCCCCGCCCCCCAAAAAAAAAAAAAACCTAAATCAACCCCATTTCGTTCTAGCTTCGACAAATGTTTGCACTGCATCATTTATTTGTTTCTAGGTTGTAGGTAAATATGATTTTCATTAACCAAAAATGGAGATATACACTATGGCTCAAGCAACCCTGAAAAGTCACACAGAGCATGCTCTTACAGGATGGAAGACATGTTTCAGTCCTAATCTACGAAGAGATATACTCTCGCAACCAGAGAGACAAGGAAAAACTATAGTCCCCTCCCATCCGAAGATGCCAGGATCAACACCTGCCCATGTAAAAACATTACCTCACAAATCAAGACATACACACAATACTTCCATTACAACCCAAGGGAGCAAGTACAAATTCTACATGTTTCTAATTAACATTTCTCCTCGGAAAGCTTGGTTTTTTCATAATTCTTATGAATAGTGTAGGACTTAGGTGGTGTTTGATAAAACTGAAAACTGAATTTTAAGTGTCAAATGCTTAATTTTTCAATTCACAGACTGTTTATTATCAACTGAAATTTAAGTATTGAATTTAATCAAACTGTTTGACAAATATAAGATACTAAAGTCTGAAAAATATTATTATTCTAATTTTGTCTTTCTCTTTAACTATCTTTCCACAATTGTCTTATTCCTATCACCATCATAACAATAGTGGTGGGTGCGACGGTGGTGGCGGTGGCACAATGGTAGTGATGGCAACAATGATGGTGATGGTAGCAGTGGTTGCGACACAATGTTAGCAACAGTGGTGGTGGTGGCTGTGGCACAATGGTGGTAGTAGTAGTGGCGACAATGGTGATGGTGGTGGTGGTGGTGGTGGTGGCGATGATACAATAGTGGTGAGAGTATATTTGTCCATTATGAGAAATTGATAAAATCCTTAATAACTAACATTTTCAGCAATAACTGATAAGTATGTGGTTTACTACTTAAAATTTTAACCTATATTTAATAAATACTTAAAATATTAAGTAGTATGAGTTTTAAGTTATCAAACGAGTTTAATTTATTAAGTGCTTAAAGTATTCAGTTTTAAGACTTAAGTTGTAAGATAAAACAGCCACTTAGTATTATTGAATTGTTCATGCTAATTTCTTACATTGTTCATTAGTTGCCAATTCCTACTAACTTATCGTTGGAAATATAACAGTAGACTGTTCACGCATGTATAATTACCCAAATACAGATAGCTTCAGATTTCCACAAAAAGAAATCTCAGCCGTAGTGTACGAGCATAAAATATCTGGCGACCCCGTTTCAGAACGAAAAGATAGTGACGAAAAACATCATTAAATTCAAGGTTAACCGTGTAAGCTGATCAGGAAAATCAGATTCAGGACCACATTTCTCCTACGAGTACAAAGCAGTGAATGTGCTCGCGGAATATGCCGTTTTCTCATCACCTATAAATGAATGAGGGACCTTGAATGTGCTCAACGAAGCAGGCAAGTCGTGTATGGATGCGTTACTGGGCAATTCCTCCTTTGGCAGGTGGCCACTTGACTGCATATATGTGTTATGGAGGAAGAGTAAGCTTTCTGCCAAAGGAGATTTGCCCCGCAATTCAGCTGTGCAATTAGATAGCAATCAGCCTCTTTGATTTACGCCCACCACTGGTAAAATTTTCTTTACTCGAAACTACAATATTTTCGGAAAACAATCTTCATTTTTTTTCATTTAGACATGGGTGAATTACACTTTACCCTCTTGAACAATTACCTCGTTTTACTTTGCACTCTCAACTATAAATTTCTCATATTACAACTTAAAGTATTAATTTTATTTTATATCACTCTAATTAATAACGGATGTCATTTTTTTAACGGTAAATACTCATGTGAGTGGTTTGTCTTGTCAATAAGCAACTGTCTATTGAATATGTGCAAGTCAACATCAAGAAAAATACCTAACTTCCTAAACTCTAAATTTTCTTCCTCTGACTAACTTTTTTTTTTCTCAGCAACCATTTGGTTACAAAAGAGGTAAAATAAAGTGGCACTAGACACTTGGAGGGAAACTCTTTGGGGTTTTCCTCCTTCTTTTGAAAGATTTTCAAGTTTGTCGTTATCTATTATAGTGATATGAAATAAATTAATATTTTAGGGTACAATGTGAGAAATTTTAAAATTAAAGATGTAAAATAAAATAAGCATAATAGTTTAGAGGTTAGAGTGTAATTTACTCTTAAGACATAAAATAAAATTTTCATGTGGATATGTGTGTATGTAGGTAGAGGTGTTAATCGAGTTGAATTCAAGCCTAATAGCTCGACTATTTATACATAAACGAGCAGACTTATTTGACTATTTACACATTAACGAACTTAAAAAAATGTTTAAACTTGACTTGATTAACGGTTCTATCTACAGGGATAGAACCAGCCCGTACTAGGGCCCAGATATAAGGAAGTAACTTGGTTCGGTTTAAGACCTATATGTTCACAACACACAAAACCCACACAGTGCTATATCTCTATTATTCTGGATGAATAATACACAGGAGAAACACTCTTATGTATAGGGTAACAAACGCAAACATATCCCTTAATCTTAGGAATTGACATAAATCAAAAATTGATTGAATATCAATCACATAATACCACCTAAATACTGGAATATAGCTTTATCTTCAACACTCCCTTTCAAATGGACACAAAATTATAGATATGAAGTGACCAACTTGACCGATACAAGGATGACAGCTCTGCTGAAGTTGCCAAGGCTGCAACAATTGAGATTGTACAAAACGATTTATCATGTAGAATTTGCTGCTGATCGAGGTCTATCTGGATAAACTCATCCTAAATTGAAATGGGTGAAGCTGATAACAACCACTCTGAAATTGCCGACTTGAATGAAGTTGATAACAACTTCTGAAATGGACGAAGCTATAGACAACACAACACCGAGAGAGCAACATACTCCTTTGGTTTATATATTATCCCAATCTTGATCCAAACTTATTATCTAATGATAAGACTAAATAATACTCTTGTCAACACTATTTTATGAATTGAATTGGAAATAACTACTCAATCTCATCATTTAGTTGTATCTGAACCAAATATGTCCGAAAGATTTTCAAAATGATTCTAAATTCCTAATCTTAGAAAAGTTACTAAACCAAATAAAACACATTTCTAATGAAATTATAAAAAACGACATGATTTAATTAACAAATCATTCTAGAATATTCCTAATTAAAGTTTCATTGTAAATAAAAAATAGAATATTTGTTAATTCTCATTTTACTTCAGACCTTCCATCTTAAAAAAAAAAAACTTATCTTTGAGTTTTCATTACTTGAAAAATTATGCAAGTGTGTGATTATCTACATGTGTCTTATACTTGAAGTTAATCTTTTCGAGTGCTACACAGCTAAGAATAATAACTTTGTTTGCCTTAGCTCCCAGAATTAAGGATCCTACAAAATATTCTTTAGTATTTTTTGTTTTGATCTGTTTCAAGTAATCATATCAATTTGGATTACTTCATGATATTTGTCTATAACTTTCTTAGTATCCAGGTACACTTTGATAAATTTACTGTGCCCGCCCACCAACTACCTTAAATTATCATGATAGTTCAATAAAATTGATTTGGAAATTGTCATCCTGTGAGATTTTTTTTACACTTCTTGTCTTTTTCAAAGGTTTCATCCAGCTCCAATGCATTGGTTTCACATACAGTGACTAATGCATCATCAATTATGAGATTGCTATTTGCTACGTGCTTTTTCTTGATATTTTTTACTTGATAACCTTCAAATAGCTTTCCAATTAATATCACTATAAGTCCATTCAGTCTCCTCATCGCTATCAATTTTTAAGTTTTGATAATAACTTTTAATTTTTTTTCTTTTGAGGACTTGCATAATTTTTAAACGTCAGAATACTTTGTTTTTTTTTTTACCAGAATATAGGAATACTTGAATCAGGCTTTTTTTTTTTCATTAATTTCATGATCCTTCTAGGTGTTTAAAAAATTCACATCCATGAGTTTCTGGTATGAAACTTATTGCACAGATTAATCTTTATATAATGAAAAAGGTTGTGGCCTAGTATTATGTCCAATTGATCGTCTCGAACCAAACTCCTTTTATTACTTCATAGATCGATTTACATTATATTATCCAACGTCGTTGTCACATGCAATAAATGATACTTAGGCAATTATACCATGAACACACCATCTCATAGGATAGATAAAATTATAATCTCAAATAGGTTAAACACATGTCATATTGTCATTTTGCGTCCTATTTCGATTGTGATCTTGATTTGGACTCGATATCAACTGGGTAATCATAGTCCGCAATCCCTATAATGATTGTTGAATCTATTGGAATTTTTTTTTCTTGGTTTTGTCACAAATCCAAGAATTCGGTTCTCGAAAGAACCCTTCTCCCATAATCACCATCGTAAAAAAAAAGGTTGTTGCCACTTCGTTTATTAAAAATCATGTCATGTCAATGAAGGCTCTGATAGCCATTGATGGAAGACATAAGGAAATTATCATTTTTTTATTTATTGAACACACGCAACTCTGAATCCAGAAAGAAAAGTAATAAAAAAAACTCTAAATATGATATTGTTTAATCCCTAAACTCCTAAATGATTCCAAAATGTTCTAAATCCCTAGTCTAAGAAAGTTATTAAAAATAAATAAAACACATATCTAATGAATTATGAAAATTGACATGGTTTAGGTAGCAAATCACTCTAAAATATTTCTAATTAAATCTTATTCTAAATAAATAATAAAAATAATAATTACCAATTCTCATTCTACATCAGTTGAACACAATATTATTCCTCTGCCTTCATATGTTATTATTTTGTCTTTAACTTTGCGAAGGTCTTCCTTTTCAAGTAGTAACGCTTTGCATTTGATAGAACTAGCTCGTTGCAGAAATATTGTTCAATTCATAGATTTGTGATTTAATGAGTGTTTTTTTTGGTACTCTATCAAAAGTGCGGAGTTCCTTACTATAATTTTTAAGTCTTTGCCTTGGAGCTTGAAAACGAAACTTGACGTAACTCAATTTAAACCTAGTTTCGGGAAATTGAGAGTACAGCTAGTTATGCTTTTTATCCTTACCTAGGGCATCGAATACGAGTGGCGGTAGTCATATAGTGCTATGTAGTATGTATACATAAACACGGTACGAACAGTCCTTTCAAGTACAGATTGATATATGAACTTCCATCCCTTGCACTTCATCAAGCACTTGAGGAATTTCAATGATCACCTTTGGTTGCCTCTATTAGAAAAAAGTAAAACAAACCTAACGAAACAGTTCATATGTTACATCAAAGATGAAGAATTATGATCCATACGATCAAATAACTTGTCCATGTATTTAGACAACAATTATCTATCTTCCTTAAATTTTTATAGCACATGACAGTTTAAAATAATATCACAGCCCAAGTCTTGAGTTGAAATAATTGACTTGTGTACTCACAAGTTATTTTTGTGACAGCCTCCCGTTATGTGTGCACATTCACATGACACTATCATGCAGTGTGTTAAATCTACCGAAAAATTTCTCGTTCAATAAGAAAAGAAAGAGAGAGAGATAAAAATCGTAAGGACTTGGTGTCTGTTACTACTAGAATTGTAAACAACCAGAAAGCCTTGTGCAACTTGCGTGTGTTCTTCAGCTCCCAAGGTGGCGTGCTATAAACTGGTTCTGTGCGGACAAACCGATGTGGGAGTCTATTCTTTTGCTCACATGTGTGGTTCCAACGTGTTTTTAGCGTAGCTGATTCGTGCGAACCATGATCACTTGTTTTTTGATTGCGCATTTACTAGAGGTATTCATGCAGCAGTTTGGCTTAGCTTGGTAGAAGTAGAACACTCCCTGGCCTCAGTTTATTGAATCTAATGCAGGAACATCGAAATTAGGTAAGTGTTTATAATCCTTAAATTCTGTCTGACAGATTACTGTTTCTATTTCTACTAGAGAGAGAGAGAGAGAGAGAGGAACCTTACAAAATGAGAACAGTTCAATATCGCAGTATGGACTATCAACTCGGAAGGTTCTGGGACATATCAATCGTGGCGTGACAGAATTGTATCGATCAATTCAGTGACAATAACCCGATAATTTGCAATTGACTCGAAGATGTACCAAATAACTGTCAAGTTGTATGAGACTTGTTACTTATACATAATGTGCAGCAGTATTGGATTAGAAAGTGTCGAATCAGATACGATGCAGCCAACTCATATCTGTACCAACTAATACCTTGATCCACGGTTACGGAGATGCTGCTTCCATTAAAAAAAGAACCATCAATGTGGTGAGAAGTAGAGGGTTGTCGATCAAGCTCTGTAACTCTATTTGCAATGTATTCAAAAGATTCACAACATAAATCAAACAAAACTAATAACATCTCCGGTCTAAATTTTTAACCTAGCTCGTGGAAATCCTTTTAGTTTATCAAGGTGGTGGTAAAAGTAGAACACAAGACAGTTTGCTCTGATACAATGTTAATTACCATTTACTCTGAAGATTTAAAGTATTAGAGAGATACAACTTTAGTATTTATATTTTAATATGAACAATTCTATTCAGTCTTTTATAGAGCAATACTACTTGGATCGCGAACCATTTGCCAATGTGACCTAATATTAAGTGAGACTTGTTATTAGTCTAATGGTTGTGATGAATTAAGTTAGAAAATTGGATCCAAATAGTATTATTATTTTATATTTTCAATTTATTTTCAGCTCTTAAACTGCGAACCATTTGCCATGTCTTAACCCCACATTTACCGTTGCTTTTCAAATTCGCCCATATTCGAGTTGCCACAGACAATTGGCAAGCGAGCTTTATACATTTTTTGGGTTCGCACTTCGCACCTTGATTTGGATATGCTGAGAGTAGAAGAGGCTGAGGTATATTCTGGGACAATTCCTGCTGAGGCTCCTTCCATCTTTCATCGTTAAGACTCTGGAATCGAAAATCAATTTTCAGTATTATATCTGCTTTTTTATCCAATTATAACGTGATATGTGGAAGGTTTTTTATTTTAATATTTCAATAATTAATCACTAAAATCGTTTGCGGGTATGATACCGAAAAATATTTTATGGTGTTGTAGAACTATCCCATCTTTCATAGGGCCGTGGTCCCAATCTCTCACTATCAATCCTCCATTGAAGACCTAGGGCATCTTTACCTTTTTTCTCATTCTGTAATAATATTATTGCCTTTACGTGCAAACTTGTGGAAATGTTGTATGGATGATCAGACATGTCAAACATCTTTCCCAATTCCCACCGCTTGACAGTGTCATATCCTTTAAAAATAAAAATTTTAAAAACGAAGTCATCAAGTGACAACAAATCGGCTATAAAAAATAGGTTGAATACTCGTATTGTATTATCTTATAGTCGAAGATAATTTGTTTCTTGAATATCTCTTTTGCAAGTATAATTTAGTAAGTTATCGGATATGTATTGAATTGTATTATTTGTCCAAATTTTTTGTAGAAGTATTTTCACAATCGAAAAAAGAAATAAAAAAAAAAAGGGGTGGAATTTGATGCACGAGACTCATATCTATAACCAAATCAAGCAAAAATGTGACGATATATCTTAGCTATAAATTCAATTATGACCTAGTCATATATGTGTGTTCTTCACCAATACAAAATAAGTAATCTATCGTGGACAAAAATGTGCAAACGGGAATTTAAATCTAAAATTGGTGAAGTTCCTTCCACCAATAATAAGGTCCCATATGTTAAGTGTAATTATATAAGGTGAACTTTCAACTGTTTGAAAAAATTTATGATCTATCATGAATTTTGTCAAGTAATTGTAATTTTTCTATTATAAGTTGTAACTTGATCCTTAAAAAGTTGTAATTTTCATGATTGATCACAACATTTGGAATTGATTAAGTCATTTATAAGTTGTAATCTACACCTCAAAACAATTTAAGTTAACCTTAAAAAATTATAATTTTGAATACGAAATCGAAGACGAAGCCCTGTGGTACTTGAGAAAAGCCTAGAATGCCCGGAAAAAAGAGTCATAACAATTGTTTTAAATATTGGAAGGGAATAAACTCCAATCAAACAATTCACATTGCTTATAAATAGTGGTTGGTGGGACATTTCTAGAATAAGACAGATCGACAACACGTGTCCTCAGCATCATTATGTTCCTATCAAGGTATGGCCACGTGTCCTTGGCAACGCTCATCTCCATCTGTCGAGGCGATAATACTCGGAGCCGAGGAACCCCCAATCGGCGTGAGTGACACATATATCCTTGGATCGGTGAAAACCCTTTACCCCGAAGTAGGCAAATATTCATCGGTGCCAAGGTGTTCCTTCTGTACACTGGATCTCACCTCTCCTCTACTTCTATAAAAGCTCATGATTGACAGATGACTAGCCTAGGCCAAGCTAGGCTAGTCATCATGAAGATGCTCTGATCAATGATGTCAGGAGGCTCAGGAATACAAAACATGCAACCAACGAGGAGTGGACGCGTGGAATGTGATATCAAATCAGTAGCTAAAAGACTTGGCCCCTGTTGACACATGACTAGAGTAAGTGAGCATTTAATGAATCCTGCTCCTGATAAGACAACAATTAAGGCATGAGGGCCAAGAAGTGAAGTGCATTAACGACTCTCATACATTGGCATTTAATACATCCTCGCCGAGAGGGGAGAAATTGAATGCTCGGCAAACCAAGGAGTGAGCTTTAAATGCTTAGCATCCCAATCAGTAAAAGCAAAGCCCATTCCCCATAAAAGTGAGGGGCACACTGTCCCATCTCTGACAAATACCTGCTGGATGGACTATTAGCAATCACGAGCCTTTGAAAGTATAAATAGTTCTAAAAAATGCATTACAAAGGTAAGCAAGAACTTTTAAAAAGAACTACACAGTGCTTTCTTCTTCCATTCTCTCAAAAAATTGACTTGATCGTTAGAGGGGATACGCTGGAAAGCACTCCGGCACCCTTCTAACTTGTTTTTCTATGTCATAGGATCCTCTCACAGTTTTTCAGGACCGATCAGGCAACCTAACAAGCAATTCATCACCAGTCCTTAGGGCCCCTTTATCTCTCTCAACCAACTTCTTGTTGCCAAAACCCACGTTCGAATGGGTCGAATCTTAGCCGGAGTCGATCGGATATGATGAAAGCAAATCTTCACTGCTGCCTAGATTCCCTTTGTCTCGCCCAACCTATTCCCGTTTTGCCAGAATTACTATCTTGACAAACCAGAATTCATCCTGGGAGAAATTTGTTCCTACTTCAACTATTGTGCAAAAATCGGCACGCACAGTGGTTATAATGTAGTTTGAATCTATATCTTCACGATTATTAACTAACATATTTAAAACTAAAACTACGCGGCATATTGGCAACGGCTTTTTGTGAAAGAAAAAAAAGTAATGGTCTAGTTAGTTATTAGTTAACTTGGAAGTATGATTGTAACTTGCAATGAATTTCAAATTAGCAGAATTTAGAGCGTAGTTTGCATCATAGGAATGCAATATTATTCACACATTAAGACAAACTATAGCATAAATGCTTTCGAGTCGTATGTAAACTTAGTTAAGATTGAGGGTTCAGACACTCTTCTTTTGTTGATACTTATAAGAACTCAATTAATGGGTGTGTTTGTTAACCTAAATTCAGTACTTAAAATAAATGTATGCTATAATATTTATGAGATCCCTTACTTAATTCTGAAAATTAAAAACGCTCAATAAAATCATCTTTAAAAATATTTATAATATAACAATTATACCCCAAAATATTTTACAATCCTATTAAAACTCTGATTAGTCTTCTCTCCAAAACCCCTAACCTATATATTCTCCTTGTCGATCTCTTCTTTTCTTTTCCTTCCTTAGTCTTTTGTGACAAAAATATACATATATAATTATAATTACACACATAAACGCACGCATTGCACACACACAGACATATGCATTACACACACACATAGTTATACACATGAACTGCACACACACACACACACACAGCGCACACATATATTATTAATGAAATCTAATTTATTGTATTTTTTTATTATTTATTAGTTATTGTACTTTTTTTATCGGATGTTATTATTTACTTATTATATTATTCAATTTGTTATTATTCACTTATTGTGTTATTCAAATGTTATTTATTTATTTATTTTGATCAAATATTTGTTAAATGTAGACTGCAATATAATAATAGTGATTATGATTTTTGTTATGACATATTTTATAAATATTTTCAAATTAAAGATTCGAAGGGTAAAACTGAAAATTAATTTATTTTCACACGTCGGTTCTGTGTAGTTATTAAACAGTGTAGTTCAACTCAATACTTAAATTTTAGTGTATACCAAACAGTTTACAAATTCAACATTCAGCTTTCAACTATCATACTTCACCTAAGTCTTTGTTTTCTATGTATTATCAAGTATACTAAGTACAATATATATACATGGTTTAAAGTTTTGTTTCGTAGATATGTTTCGATGACTCCAAAAATAGAAACGTTTCGGAAACACAAAGAAATGATGTATTTTGGTATAAATGAATAGAAACTTATGAGTGAAATTGTTTTTATGTCAATCAAGTTCTTATTTTGGTTTTTTTATCAATCCAATAAAGTAAGAAACAATAGAAAACATATAATTTACAAGAAATTTTTGTGGTTAGGCTAATTGAATGTTATTAAACTTGAAGCAAGATGATTCACAATTGCAATATTTAACTGAGTGATATTGAATTGTCATTTTAGAGAGGCTAATGTAATAGCTGATTTTCTGGCTTCATATGCAGTCTGTTGGGGATCTAGCACTGATTTCTTAGTCAGTGGTGTTCTGCCTTTGACTGGTACAATGCTGCTGTAACAAGATCAATTTGGAATACCTATTGCAAAACTGAAAAAGATGGTGATTTGTGGTTCAAGGGCATGAAGCTGAAGCTGCAGGTTGTATAGATGACTATTAGACAAAAGGCAGTCTATACTATGTGACATGAAGCCGATTCTACTTTGTTGTGAAGACTGGGTTGGTGATCTATGTAGATGGACTGAAATTTCAATATCAGTGGTATTCTGCTATTCTGGCAGATTGTATTGCATCAGGTTCTGTTAGGGGTTGAGTAAAGATCCAAGAGCTGAACTGTGGAGTGCAAGTCTACAAGGATGAGGTACATGCTAAGCAACTGGGATTTAGTCTATGGTGTTCTGGCATCCTGGTAGATTGCTTCTGCATTAGAATCTGTTTGCTGTGAATATTTTTCTCTTTTCTTAAAAAAAAAAGATATTGAACACAAAAATCTGGAGTTTCACATAAAATTACAAATAATAGTATGCTGGTAAAATGTGATGGAAGATGGAATTTCAGCACAACACTTTTTGAACAGTAGATGGAATTTAATGTGACTGGTACTGTTCACAATATTGTTCACAGTACTAACTAGCTAGTTTAGCTTTAAGGTAGTGATTAATAAAGACAGTGATTAAAAAAGGCAGTGATTAAAAAAATTGTATTACTAATTACTTCTTATATGTATATCTTGTATCATCTGTCGTTTCCATCGATCATCAATTATATTGCAATACTTTTTATGTGTCCTAGGAAGAGTTGTTTCAATAGCCAACTTGTTTCTCCTCATCCCTTCAAATACATAACCCATAGTAGCTTGCTTTTCTCCATCCACCATTTTAAGGACCTTTGAAATAGGTGCATGTAACTTACACACCATAAGTGTTTTACCCCAAAATGAATTACTTAATACAACTTCTTGCAATACTTTACCTACTGGATCCCTATTTGCTGCATTATTTGCCCACTCATCAGATGTAAACATTCTTTGTAAAGATAGCTTTTGGTCAAGAATACTCTGAATCGCAATAAAGTTTGTTGCAAAACGGGTCACACCTGGACGTAGAAGCTTTTTTCCTTTGGTGTATTTTCGCATGATATCAAGCACCCTATTATGGTTGTAGATAAAATTTGATATTTTTTTTGCTTGATCGATCACACTCTTCACTAACTATCCATCCGTAAAATCTTCTAGTATCAAGTCAATGCAATGGGAAGCACAAGGGGTCCAATACAAATGCTTCCTCTTTCTCATCAATAACTCACCAGCCTTTTCATATGCAGACCCATTATCAGTAATCACTTGAACAACATATTTTTCACCGATTTCTTCCACAACATCATCCATTAACTCATATATATAGTTGGCATCCTTATACTGATAGAAAACATTCACGGACTTATGAAACACAATTTTTCCATCACAGTAAACTAAGAAATTTATAATTGATAATTTCGTCGTTGATGTCCCCATCACACATAATAGTGACACCATATGTTTCCCACTTTTTCTTAAAATTTTCAACATACTCATTTGTTTCATCAATTTCATTATCCAAAATAGGCCCAGTGATCTTGTAAGGACTTGGACCTTTAAACCCCACTCCTGCTTTTGCAATCTCATCTATCATAGTTTGGAAATATATATTTCCAACTGCATTAGAGGGTATATGACTATAAATAAACCACTTACCTATGGCATGCTTTGCAGATTTCACAAATTTATTGGAACCAAGCATGTTCGGTATCCTCTATTGTATGCAATCACGGCACCTGTAAATGGAAGCATCCATGTCTTCTATGTTTAAACCCTTTGATCTCTTTCTAAATGTTTCTACCATTCCCTTCATTTTATCTTAACAAGAGGAAAAAGCTCCTTTTGATGTGTCACCACCTTCATACCGTGCTCTGCCTTGCTCAAATTCATGTAGGTCATGCATAGATCTCTGCTTGGCAATATGTAACTACCTCCTCTCTAAAGGGGTCATCTCCTTGTCTAAGTCAAGGTACTCATCACAATCAAAACTATCTACATCCATTCCATGTCGTGTTCATGTAGATTCCATCAAAGTCTCCCTAAGAGCAACTTTCTCTATAGTTACTTCTTCACTCTCTGTCTTTTGACTATCAAGGTGCGCCCTCATTGCCCTTGACACCTCCACTGGACATTTTTCACATTTTTCAACATTTGAAAAACCACCAGCTATGTGTTGTTTTAAGCGTGATACCCCAGAATCTTTCATCTCTTTTTTGTAGTATTTGCATCTTGTCCACATACGATTGTTGTCGATCATTTCGTCATGATTCCACCCAATATCACGTTTTCTTCGTTTTGTCACCTTCGGCGGCATATCTATAAAAAAATGATTAAAAAAACCAATGTGATTGACCTCCATTTAAAAAAAAAAAAAACTAAACCAATGTGCAAAAAACATAAAGACTGATTTTATCTACAACCAAAGAAACTATAAAGTAGAGCATAAAAAATACAAAGCATAGCAGAAAAAGGCGTTATTAGGGGACAAACCAAAGAAACTATGTGCAGAATACAAATTGTTCAATGGCATTATTGTAGGACAAACCCAAGAAACTATAAAGCAGAGCATACAAAGATACAAAGCAAAGTAGAATGTGACTTGGACAGAAAACAACAAAAAACAAAAGGAAAAAAAAAAGGTTGTTGCAAGATTGGTTTCTTCCAACTTTTCATGACCTGTTGTTCAACAGGTTTAACTCCTCATTATTTAGAATAAAATGCCCCCAGGACAAGTATAGCAAGAAATTAGACATCTATGAGGTAGAAACCAAAGAATAAACTCAAACTATTGAAAAATGTTAAAGTTTCAGTTAAATCAATACATATACCTCTATATGCCATCGCCCTTCAATGATATAGACTACTATTGGCTCTTCTTGTTGTTCAATATGCTCCACTCCTTTCATTTAAATTGGCTTAATCCTCACAACCCAGGAAAATAAGTTGAAATCCCTATTTTTCAGATGAGATCTAAGTTGAAATCTTTAATTTTCAGCTAAGATCTAAGTTGAAATCCCTAATTTTCAGATGAGATTAGATCCCAACTTCACCAGAGTTGATATATGTGTAAAACTTTTTGAGTTGGGGAGTGGCCGATTGGGTCTCTCGACTTCTTGTTCAGTCGACTCGAAAATGAACTTCCTTTCTTCCTTTTTTTTTAAGTTTTTGCAAAGTAATCGAAAATGGACTGCTTCTTAAACATTTCGTGCGAAAACATAGAAACGTTTTGAGTTTCGTTGAAAACCAGTACTTTTAGAAATTCTTTTAAAGTTTCATTTCAGAATTTGTAAAAAACGAAACGTTTCATACAAAACGAAACGAAATTTAAGACCATGTATATATAAAGATTTGGATACAAATGGATTGGTTCAAATATGAGATAGGGAAGTGATAAATACAACTTTAATTTGAACTTGTGCAAGTCTGTGAGAATACAAGAGAAAAGATTAGTTGAACTAATCTTTATGTCTAATATGCCC
Source organism: Ilex paraguariensis (assembly GCA_963454935.2). NCBI lineage: Eukaryota > Viridiplantae > Streptophyta > Magnoliopsida > Aquifoliales > Aquifoliaceae > Ilex > Ilex paraguariensis. The sequence goes on along the minus strand of CAUOFW020005125.1, from coordinate 17,328 downwards.
CTGCAAGTAAAGCGTGTCAAAGAGAATGTTGAGCTTGTCACGAAAGAGCTGGAAGCGAGGTGTGTACAACGACTTGATTAGAATATCAACAAGTTGATCTTTGGTGGATATGTAGTGCACATCATGGTTATTATTTGCCACATTTGAACGAAGTGAAAAACTATCTCTATGTGCTTCATGTGACTGTGAAAAATCAGATTGGATGTAAGATAGGTGACTCTAATATTGTCACACTAGAGAATGGGGATGTTGTTTCAAAGAATATGAAGTTCTTTTAGAAGGGATTGAAGCCAAAGGATCTCAACTGTGGCATCTGCAAGTGCCCGATATTTGTCCTCGATACTTGAACGGGAAACAACTCGTTGAGAACAAAAGAACTGAAATTGACTAATTGATTTGAAATTAAATGAGCGGTCACACTAAGATCCTACGAGAGACATGGCCTCCGCACTGCACACAATGAATTGTGATAGCATGCTTTAATGATAAATTAGCGTGAGCTTCACTTAATCACGACTATCAACTATAGAGGTCCAAAATATTTAATTATTTCGAGTGTATCAAACTATTGACTACAAAATTTAGTCCTCAAATTTGGTTGTACTTGGGTAAATCTTGTTAATGTCCTCTAAACTATGGTCTTAACTTTTAATTGTTTTCATTTTTTTCTTGAACTACATAATTTATTTCAATATATCAATTTCATGAAGATTAACCGTTAAATGAGACAAATTAACAATTCATCTATATACCTGATGGTGTGTGTTGCACAATAGGGCAGAGCCTATGATATTTAGAGATTAGTGGTCACTGAGTGACTCAATTGAAGCTCTTAGGCTCTTAAGAATTGAACAAAGGAAGTGGGGATTTACACGCATAGAGTTTATAGTGGTTTACTAGATCCAGAGCTCAGTTCATCCACTCTGAAGAGAGTCTCTTGCTCTTGGGGATGATATTATTGATAATGGGAGGAAGATTTCATAGGGTATTTGTTCAGGCTAGTTGTTTGTGTACTGTTGTGAGGATATGCCTTTCATTTATACTCTTCAAAGGCCTTGCATGATCTTTGCCTTCTTCTTGTAACGGTTGCACCTTTTATGTGCTTGCCATGGACATCGTTGAGATAGTTACAACTTCTTTGCCCAAATATAAGACCATTACATTATGTGTGGTGCTTGGGTGGGAGCCAGTTGTCTTTTGTACTATTCCTATGGAGGTATAGTTGCTGGGGAGGAGATATAGTTGTTGGGGAGGAGGTACCAACCTTAGATAATATTAATAGTGCTAAAAGTTTCTTGTCTTCCAACTTTGACATGAAAAATATGGGTGTTACAGATGTTATCTTAGGAATTAGAATAATCTAATAAGATAACAATTTGATTTTATCTCTATCTCATTACTTTGAGAAGATACTTAAGAAATTTGATCACTTTGATTGCACACCTTTTGAGTCACAGATAAGGTTGTTTCTAAACACTGGTAGAGTACTATCATATTTGCAATATGTTAGAGTTATTGGTATTTTAATGCATGTCATGACATGCACCAGACCTGATATTGCATTTGTTGTTAGGAAACTTAGTAGGTATATTGATAATCCTAGTCACTTGCGTTGACATGCTATAAATAGAATATTAAAATATTAAAAAAACTATGAATTATGGTATATACTATAATGGGTATCCTACTGTTCTAAAGGGATATTCAGATGCTAGTTTGATAACTGATCATGAAGTCATACATTAACAATTGGATGGGTATTCAATCTTGGTGGGGGTGTTGTCTTTTGGGGCTCCAAGAAACAAACATGTATAACAAACTTTACCAAGACATCAGAATTTGTGGCACTAGCAACAAGTGGTAAAAAGGCGGAATTGTTAAGGAATTTATTACTAGAGATTCCAATTTGGCCTAAACCAATACCTCCCGTATCTATACATTGTGATAGTGAATCAACACTAGCATGGGTGTATATTGTTGTTCCGGGAGAGAGAACCGGATATGGATCTTCCCTCACAATTATATACATGAAAACCAAGGCACTATACCCAGAGGGGGTGAATAGGTTCAATTTTAGCCCAAATCAATTAACAATTAAAACATATGTTTACAACAATTACCTCTTCTCAATCGAATGCAGAATTAAACGAGGAGAACCCCTTTAGTCACTACAACCGTCTTTAACCATGATGATTCATTTTAATTAATCTTGAATTAATTTTTTTAAAATCAATCTCACGATGATCCCAAATCCCAAACCCAATTGCATAACTATGGTTAAATGAATGTCAATCAATCAATACAGCAAACACATAGTTCAGGTGTGTGATAACAAATGCAAGTGTGTACAATAATCAATCAGAAATGAGCAATTTGTTGACTCGGAAAACCCTCTATGAAAACAATCACGGGAAACCTCGTTGGGTTCACCAAAGTCTAATCCACTACTTCCCAAACTAACATACAAGTACTAGAGATTTACACCTCAACCAATATTATGGTTAGATGCCCCTTTCCTTGTTATGTCTCTTTGCTAAAAGTCCCTTTTTGACGTCTGGTGTAACTTCACTTGGACCTCCCCGTAGCATTGTTCATCTAGACCTTGAGCGGTTATGGGCACGCCAACAATTTTCGATATGCACATATCAATGAGTTTTTTTTTCAACCAACAAGTTCTTTAACACCAATTTGTGAGATTAAGTAGAATCACTAATGGTAGCCTTTGAATCTAAGAGACCTAGGCTATTGTGGAAGCTCTCACGCTAGAGGAATGAATTTCTCTTTTTGAAATCTTTCTAGAGGCTTAACCTAGATGTGGGAAATTTTTTTCTTATTTATAAGATCAGAATAAGGGTAGTCTTGGTAAATAAGAAAATTCAGATTTACGAACGACCACTTGATCAGTGGGAGAATGGTCATAGAATGATTGTCGTTGGAATGAAAACAGTGTTTCAAACATCACTAAAGCAAGTACCACTTGAGCGACCATGGCCACCGCTTAAGCAACCATGAGACTGCTTGAGTAAGCTCATAGAGCGAGCCCTATTCTGCCTTCCATGGCCTTTTCTCATTTCCTTCCCTAAATCATAAAAAGACTGCTCTAGCGAAGGTTAGTGAGCAGAGATTGGTCCCTACAAGTTTTTGAAGTCTAAAACCATACAAAAACTTGTCCTCTTAAACACTAAAAGGGGTTTGTCAAATAGGGGTCTGATTGTGACTCAAACTATGTTTTCAAAACATAAAATGGTTTAGAAAAAATTTTCTTTTAAAATGACCTAGGAGTCATAATTAGATCGCTTCCTAATTCCATTTTTATTCTAATCATCCTAAGTTAAAATAACTTAGGGTTCATCTTAGGTGTCTAGCTCATTACCTTTATCCTAAAAAGGAAGGTGCATATGGAGATTGAATGATGTATCTTTGATGATTGATCTCCTCCCTTCAATGATGATTTCAGATCTTGAACTTGATAGCATTATGACAATAAAATAGGTTGAGATTTTATAATCAACTCTACAAAATTAGTCAATTACAAATATGATCTAACAGTAAAGTATATAATGTAAAGTCCATAAATATTGGACTAAGACATAGTTATGTCAGAAAATTATTGACAGATGGAATAATAATAGTAGACTGTGTAAAGTCGTGCCAAAATTTGGCGAATCCCTTTACAAAAGGACTTGTAAGGAATATGGTGTTAAAAGCATCTATAGGGATGGGGTTGAAGCCCATATAAAATTATCACTATTGGCAGAAACTGAACTTGACACTTGAAATACCAAGTCCTCAAGTGCAATGAGTAAAGTACACCATAAGTCGTGATTACAAACACTTAAATAACATAAGTAACAACCATCCCAAGAATAAGTACTTGGAACCTGTAATGTTTAAAGGAGGAGGTTGAGATACTAAGCTCTTAATAGGCTTATAAAAATGTATAGGGACACTTCAACTAAGCATACTTATATAAGTGTGGAAGTGGAGCCACTTACTATAAGACTAGGGCTGACTCTAGAGCGCTATGAAATCAAGGTACAAACACAATGCCATTTATATGGATCCAGCTAGTCAAGTGAATAGCTAGTTCAAAGACACATCTACTATGCCTTCCCGATTAATTTTAATACATTTCCACTAAGTGATTCATTTAAGTCATAAGACACCATCACCTATCCATAAGTCTTCCATTCCTATGCCTTATTTTAAAAATGGTGGAGGAATGTTAAAGTATTTTCAAAATAAAAACCTTTTTGGGGGGGTTTATTTTTGGAAAAATCTTTGTGACTTTTGGGAGAAATTAAAAGGATGTGAAGTAAGAATGTGAAAAAGGCTACCAAGTCAAATTTAATGACTTTGGCTAAAGACACCAATCCAAATGGTTAGTTAAAAAAACACCATTTCAAATGGTCATAAGTTTTCATATAGGTTTTAAAAGATTCATTACATCTTGAGAGTATATTTGTGGAATTCTCGGTGCACATCTTTCTAAATTGGTGAGGGCAAATACTACTTTTAGGAAAGTATTCTCGTACATGACTTGAAGTAATTTTCAGTGTTGCAGTGTAATTTTTATGATCAAGTTTTCAATGGAGTGATGATCCTAGAGATTTTATTCAACAAACAATTTGTCATGGAACGTTAACTTTTAGTGATGATTAAGTGTTCACAATAACTTCATCACCGAAAGTGTGAGAAATCGGACAAATAGTGTTGTCACTATTTGTCCTACAAGGGTGGTATATACATAGGCTATTCACAATTAAAGCAGATAAATAGTGGAATGCATTTAACATAGATATGATCGTGTATATCTTCTAAGGTGAAAAATAAATTCTATAAGATAAACATTTGACTAGCATTCTTTTCATGGTCTATAAGATAAACATTTGATTAGCATTCTTTTCATGGTACAAAATGTCTGATAATTAAGAAATTACACCAAAACACTACGTAAGATAAATAAGGGAGATTGTTCAGAAGAAAATGAAAGTTTCCATGAAATTGAAAAGTAGTAATTTCTATATCAAATTAATGGAGAATCGACTTAAAAAAATGGACATGTTCATCGAAAACAAAATAACTACGTACTTATTGATGGTAATACAAGCGGTAAGGGTAAATGAACTTAATATCGACCGGGATGGTAAAAAGTGTTATAAAAGCTTACATTTAATAGGAAATATAGACTCTAATATAGCATACTGATAAAACGGAATTTCTATTAATGACCCCAAAAAAGATTGGATAAAATTTATTGAATCTAGTATGGATAGATGTAATATGCGCAATACATAAATTGTAGTAGTCTTGAGAGAGAGAGAAAAAAAAGCTGCCTGCAAGTACTGTACTCAATGGTTGAACATATTTCAACACTTGAAAACCTAGCTATAATTATGGCTGGTGGATCTATTATGCAACATATTCCACTTGTAGCTTGCTTTGAAATTCGTCTGCAGCATCCATACTTCTAAAGTCCTTAATGCATGCTGCATTTACATGATGAATTGCAAAAGCATGGGGAAAAAGGAAGAGAGAGGGAGGGTGAAGTTATATGAGATTGATGGGCTTCTTTAGTATGGTTGTTTGTTGGTCTTGCAAGAAAATGAGCTTCCTTTTGGCATACTGCAATGCTTTTTATCGTTATTCAAAGGAATCACAATAGTATGTTTTTCCATTCACACACTAGATCAATGTTGAACCTTGTGCAAAAATGCCTATACAAAAAAGAATTAAATCATAAGGTGGTGGCCCCAAAGGATATACACATTCATTAGGTAATCGAACTCATAAACTACATCTACTGGGGTGGTTATCAAGTAGTTGAACTACCACTAAGTCAACCCCTCGCGATACCATGGTGCAATGTTACTACTCATCAAAAGTAAAACACATTCAACACTGGGATTTTACTATGAGCAATGTTATTGGAATACAATTTTGAGATCTAATGTGTTGTTATTATTAGATTAGTATCAGGCCGGCCCAACAGTATTAAAAAAAAAAGGGTGGGCTTTAGGTCCCAAATTTTTGAAATGCCTAATAATTTTAATACATAACTAGTCCACATAAAAATTTTAAATCCATGAAAATTTTAGGCCTTGCAAAAGGGCCCCAAAATATTTAAGCCCAATCAAAAAATTATAATTTCAATAATTTAAACCTACAATTCAATTCATAATATTAGAAACTCAAAAATCAAAAATTTTAAAAACAAATAAAAAAATATTTAAAAGTCAACTCATATTTACTCACATCTAATCTATCTCTCTCTCTCTTAAAACCCAAAAATAAAGTATCACATCCACCTCTCTTACTAAAAAAAAATTAAAAATATTTTTATTTTTTTTAAAACATACTAAAAATAAAAAAAAAACCTCATTTAATATTACTACTTTAGGCGTCAAATTACCTTAATTTGTCCCTGACTAGTATCTTTTGTAGGCTCCACAGTTAATGGCAACAATGTATTATGCATGTATTACAAAAAATTAACATAGTTGTTTCATTTTTAACAGCTGGCATTATGACCATTGAGCAAATATTAATTAGTTTCACAATATTCGTTGGCTTCTATGTTAACTAGAAAATTCTTGTGCATTAGAGTAGACCAATTGTTCAATAATCTAAGTGCAAAATATAAACAGCCTTGGTCTCCTCAACTTCACTCAAAGGTTTCCCTTAAACAAACACAGATGCACCGCACCATCCAAGTTGCACCGGTACTTTCTAGCAAACTCAAAAGCTAAAGGAACTATGTAATCAAAAGTGAGAACAACTTTAATTGAGTTCCATGAAAATTCTGAAGGAGTTATTATTTTGGCGTAATATGATATACATCATGAGGACCCACATAAGAAATTTTTGACAATGTTGTTGAACCGCCCTGCACGTTCAAGCTGAGGTACATGTGAGGCGTTCTTTATCACTTCCAGTCTTGCTTTCTCACCCAGAAGCCTGCAATTACCAAAAAAAAAAAAAAAAAAGCTCTCAAATTAGCCTTAAGGTAAGATACAACACTAAAGAATCATGTTTTGGATCATATTGAAAAGTTAGTATAAAGTAAGAATGATGTTACAAATTAATCTGGTGATATTACGGTAATAGGATTGTACGGAAACAATCCGAACAATCTAGAATCATGTCGATCTCCACAAAGGATTTCTCATACGATCGATAGAATCAATCATTGACCTATCGAATGACCAGTTGTGAGTCTCTAGTAACAATCAAATTCTTTATTTTCATGTCTCTGGATATTTCTAAGCCTATTATTAAGACCCCATCCTCTACCTGATTATTTGACAACACTACTGACTCATCCAATTGATAGGCAAATTGAAACATTTTGCCTTCTGGGGATAATAGTACTATCCCAACCCTTTCCCCTTCTTCAGTTCTGGAGCCATCAGACATTAACCTCCATGATGTCTGGCTAATATTACCATTTTCGTATGTCTTCCTCTAATGGAAACACTTGGATAGTCTGCTAAGAAGTTTGTCAATGCTTAGCATTTTAACTGCCTTCTGAGGCACATATTAAAAATAGCATATTGTTAAGGCAATAATCATTTTCTCATTCTGCCTCTTAACACTAATCTGATCCGCATATATTTAATCACATCAGTCTAAGCAATAATATAAACAGTAAATGAAAAAACAAATAGTGCTTCAATTTTATTGTTGAAAAGTATAAAACTAAACATAATTTTTTTATTGAGGCCGCAACAATATTGCAGGCTTTACCAAGTATGTTTTGATTTCCTCAAAATTCTTCTGATGTATTGTTTCTCATTTGAACTCTAATTCTAATTTCAACCTTCACAAAGGTGAAAAAGTCATTGTTTTTCCTACTAGGATAGATATAAACCTCCTTAGGAAATTTACTTGGCTAAGAAATCTCTACAATTCCTTCTTATTCAAAGGAGGCTGAGCCTCTATGATGGCTTTAACCTTGTTCTTGTCTATCTCAATTCCCCTTTTACGGACTAAAAATCTGAGAAAATTTCCAATAAGAGACTCCAAATGCACACTTTCAAGAGTTCATTTTTAACTTATGCATTCTCATCCTCTAGAAAGCTTTTCAAAGTTTTTGCAAGTGTGATTCTTGGTCATCAGATTTGATCACCACATCATCAATGTAGACTTGCATTAACTTTCCTACCATGCCATTGAATATCAAATTCATAGCCCTTTGATATGTGATCCCTACACTCTTGAGTCCAAATGGCATTACAACCCATTAATAGGTTTCTAAAGCCCCAGGATATCTAAAGGTAGTTTTGTGTATGTCTTCCTCAACTAGGCAAATTTGGTTATAGCCAGCATTCCCATCCATGAAGGTTAGGATGGCATGCCTTGCAGCAGAATCTATCAATAGATTTGCCACTGGTATATGGTGCTCATCCATAGGGTTGCAGTATTTAGATTTCTATGGTCTATGAATACCCTAATCTTTCCAGTTTTCTTAATTACAGGCACAATATTTGATAACCATTCGACATATCTGGCTATCCTTATGATGCCTAATTTGAGTAGCCTTTCAATTTCTCCTTTAATCAGAAGTGTAACCTCAATGATCATCCTCATTGGTGGCTGCTTATGAGGCAAGAAATCGTTTTTGATTGGCAATCTATGCTCTACCAAAGATCTATCTAAATCATGCATTTCATCAAAACTCCAAGCAAAGTAGTCTTTGAATTCTCTTAATAATTCAATCAGTCTTTGCTTAAAATATTCCCCTAAAGCAGCATTGATGTAGATTGATTGCTTGTCAACTCATCTATCAAGTTGATTTCTTCCAAAGGGACTTGTACCTCTACTTTTAGGTCATCCAATTTTGCAGGTGTAGACTGGAGATTTTCTAGTTTCACATCTTGATTTGCTTTTCTGAGCCGCCTTCTAGCCTTCTAACAAACATTCAGCCCAGTCGACAAAGATATCATTTAGAGTCATCATTCTTTCTTCTAGGTTATATGCAAGCAACCTAGACAATGGGGCTTTAATGGTAGCCCCTTTGTCATTCCATAGCCTTTCGCAGGCTATATTCACTGACATTCTGATGTTTTTCCATTCTGAAGCATTGGTTGCAAGAAACTAGGCCCGATCAAGTCTTGGCATATCTGTCGAATGCTTTTATCTACATACTTGTCAAACTAGCGTTTGGAGACTCCTTTCCCATCAACTACTATCTCTCTATTTTTTTTTTACCTCTATTGGGGCGAGTATTGAATGAAAGAACTGGGCTTCAACAACATGAGCATTAGCAGCAAAAGGATTTACATCTGCCCTCCATTGTTTTGTTACCTTCATCATCCCTTTCAATCAAGAAGATCAGGGTATGGTGAAAAGATAATGGCACACATCCATTAATGTGGATTCAATCTCTTCCTAAAAGTGCTTTGAAGTTTGATGATGAGTCTACTATAAAGAAAGTAACAGAAGTTGTTTTGTTCCCTATTTTTATCAATGCTGCCAATATTCCTCCAGCAGCAAATAATCTTCCAACAAAGTTACTGACCATTATGTCAGTGGGAACAAGATCTTCTTTTGTTTTGCCTAATATCTTTAACATCTTTCAAGGCAAACTGTTACAACCCCATTATCCACCAGAATTCTATTGATGGGCTATCCATCGACGTGTGCTTGTATGTAAAGTGGTCGCAAGTGCCTAACCAACTCTTTCTCAGAGCAAAGTTATTGACCATTATGTCAGTGGGAACAAGATCTTCTTTTGTTTCGCCTAATATCTTTAACATCTTTCAAGGCAAAATGTTGACTGCAGCCCATTATTCACTAAAATTATGTTGATGGGCTGTCCATCGACGTGTGCTTGTATGTAAAGTGGTTGCAAGTGCCTAACCAATTCTTTCTCAAGAAGCTGCGATATCACTCTATTAAACCCCCAATCTTTTCTCTTAATGGTTATAGACCTCTCACCAGGTCTATTGATGTCCAAATCTGTGAAGACAACTATTCCTTTTGTAGTATCTTCCACATCCCCTTGGAGTTGGATTAGTTGATTTGGATTAACCTTAAAGAATTCAGGCAATGCCAAGTTCATTTCACATTAGGCCTTTCCTTGAATGAAGGTCAATTCTTCACCAAAGTCCATGAGATCATCCTCTATTCTCATGTCCTCATCATCTCTTTCCTTTTTGGGGTAGAGTGCTTACCTGTCTTTTTTAGGGTTTCTGCACTTAAAATCAGAATTTGTTTAAATTATGTAATCTTTTATCCAGAATTTTTTGTCGACTTTAGACTTTCTCCACTTCCTTCTTACCTTGCTCTCTAGTCCAAATCACATCATGTTTTTTTCCTTTGGGTTGTGTAAACCCCCACATGCTCATCTCAATGTAATGACGTAATTATTTCGTACTGGTTATATATGTGATGATGTAAGAATGAATTATATAGGTTGTAATAGTAGAGATAAATAATTGGAAGATAAATTAATCATTCTCAATAGAGGTTAAGAAGAAATTTCCTTGATATTGTTTGGGAAATGCAATTATAACTTGAGAGTCTATTATTGAATTAACTTGAAATTTGTATAGTAGAAACTAGACTCTAAATGATATGCAAATGTATTTCACAAAGGTTTTGTGAATCGACTTATAGCTAAGTCAAAACTGTGTTGGAAGTGGATGTAGAAAACTAGATTCACGATGCCAATTAGTCCTAATAGTTCGTTGTTTGACAAAAATCCTGACAGAAAAGGAGATACTGGAAGCAAGTCACGTTCGAGTAGAGCTTGGTTACAGTACTTTTTTGTGTGACAGAAACTCTGACAAAAATCCAAATACTAAGAGCAAATCACATTCGAATGCTAATCACATTCGAATGCGACTATGTTTTTAATAGTGATCAGACTTGCAATTCCTGTTCAGATGTTGACCCTATAAATACCTCAGGACGTCTCCTTTAGCCATATTTCAGCACTTTTCAACCCTAGGCACCTCTAGAGAGTGAAAGGAAAGGAGAATAACACAAGAGTAAGAGGGATTCACACATTGGGAATAGATTAAACACACTAAGGTTTGCATCAAAAGTTGGATTAAAGGTAGGAGATTTTTCTTGAGTTCTTACATTGAGACATAGGGTATATATATTTGTGTTTTAAATCCTATTTCTTGAGTTCACACATGATAAATAATTACGAATTCTTGGTTTCTTTCCAATTAACAAGTTGTTTTAAACAAAATTCATGCCTTGTGTTCAAGAAGTTACTATTATTGATTGTCAAACCCTCGTCTTGGAAAATACATGTTTTAATGTGAAAAATACATGGATTCTTGAGTTCTAAGTCTTTATTCTTAATTAAATTATGTTTCAATCAAATACTTATTCTTATTCCAATAAATTGTAATTTTTGGACTAAACCCTAGAATTTTTGATATTGTAATTATGGAGGTTTCTTGAAATGATCTCTTGCAAATTTTAACTTCATTATTACTATTGTATACTGAAAATTGTGAAATTCAGATATATGGATTTGTGAAACTTGAGGTTGGTTGAATGTACATTTGGTAAAGCTGTGGCTTTTATCTCTTGTATGGTTTGGGTGTGACAGACTTGAATTGCTTTTGAAAATTGTCATAGAGTGTTAGAGGTTAGTTTATCCCAGTGAGGGTGAAATGGTTGTCTAACACTTGTAGTGGGTAGTTTCCTTGAGAGGTCAACCACTATTATTCACATAGGCTCGAGGCTAATGGATAGTATATCTTTCTTAGAAAGGATTCGTCAATACCATGTGAGATGGTATAAGTCTTTTCTAAAGTGGTTTGTGATGTGACCTCGCAGAAAACGATTGAGATTGTTGGTGTTTGTAGTGGATGAACGAGGTAAGATCGTTTTGTATATTCTTGACAAGCAACCAACATACATGAGATACATGAGGAATTGAGATGTTATTGAATTATTCATTGATTACTTTGATCTTTAACTGTTTATTTTTGTCATTGAATTACTATATTCCGTACACTTGAGATCATTACGATGGTCACTATTTTACTTTCAAAAAGGTATATATATTTTTTTTTAAAAAAGACTTAACTTCTTTAAATTGTTTTAAACCTTATCAAGATTTAAGAGGGATTCCTTATAGGCTTTTGCTCACCCCTACACCTCCTCCATTTATAGATTTCAGCATGGAGGAGAATGTCGAGATAGATGAGTAGGTTGACTATGACACAGTGGAGAATTAGGATGTGGCCCCCGTCCTAGAGGAGTAGAGTTTTTTTTATTAATTGTTTAGATTTTAAGAGATTTTTATAAAATAATGTTTTCATTAGATTTAATTATTCTGCTGCTAGTGATAGTTTGGTTTTAAATTGTAAGTTTGGAGAAGTTACAATGTTTTATTGTCTTACTAGTAATTATCTTATGGATGGATGTTTTATGCTTTAAATAGTTATTTTTAGTTGCTATAATGATTGAATGGTTTGTAGATAATAATGCTTTTCAGGATAGATTTTGAGGCATCACAATTTTGGTATCAAAACCAAGACTTAAGGTCTTACATAGAAGTTGAAGGTTGTGGAATGCCATTGGAGTGTTAGGTTATGTTGAAAGAAAGTAGGCTTGAACCAAATAGGAATTTTATGTTATTAATGGTTGTGCAACGAAACTAAAATTATGCTTGGTGTGTAGAATGAATGGGAGACAAGGACGTTGATAGAGTAGTAACCTGCAACAGCTACCACGAGATGCTACTTGAGGCATTTGTCAGTTCCTGAGAGAGCTGACCACTCTAGTATGGAATTAAATGAGAATAACCAAAATAAGGTCGAACAGCCATTCGCAATAAACCCGATGCACAATCAAGAGGCTAGAAGGATGAATGTACTATGAGAGCTCTTAAGGCAAATCCAATGGAGGTAGATAAGTGGATTAGGAGGGTTAGGAAGATGTATGATATCGTGGGGATTGCTACTAATCTCCGGGTGGGGCTAACTACCTATCTATTCGAAGGATAAACGAATCACTGGTGGGACTCAGTCAAGCGGATACATGTGGTGGAACGATGACTTGGGAAGTATTTGATTAGATCTTCCAAGATAAATAATTTCTTGAGTCTATGAAGGATAGAATGAGTGCAGACTTCTTGGCTTTGAAACAGAGGAATATGATGGTGACTGTGTACGAAGTTAAGACTGATAAACTATCCAGATATGTGATAGAGTTTGTGTCTACGGATGCAGTTAGGGTTAAACGGTTTGATCAAGGGTTGAGGCCTGCTATTCGTGAGAAATTGGTTGCAGTAAGGATCCGAGAGTACAAGGATCTAGTGGAACAAGCTAACTTGGTGAAGAGAGACATGGAGGAGACTTGACAAAGGAAAGTATTTGCTAGAGGAGGACCCTTGAGAATAGGTAGTAGTAGTGGAGCAACAAAGAGGGCAACTCTATATCGTCGACCTGAACTAACATTGGGGCAAAGGAATCAACCGGTTAGAGGAATTAGGGGTACACTGGAAAGGACAGTTGCGGACCCTCATCAATGTTTTACTTGTGGAGGTTTTGGACACTTCATAAATAACTGTCCACCTCTTCCACCAAAGAATAACCAAGTTGTGGGATAGTAGAACGCGAACAAGCCCCTGCGACAAAAACAGAAACCACAGAAGAATTCAAGTGCAATTGTACCAGCCAGTAATAATCAGGGTTAAGTCTTTGCAATGACCCAACTAGAGGATGACATCGCAATGTTGTGGTTGAAGGTATTGTTTTACTCTATAATTCTTGGACACGCATACTATTTGATCCTAGTGCCACTCACTCGTTTATACGCATGTCATATGTTAAAATACCAGGATTGAAATGTGACAACCTAGATAAGGGGTTAAATGTTGGCCTACCTACCAAAGAACAATTAGAAACCCTTAGAGTGTGTCGGGGTTATATACTCTGGATAGGGGAATAGGAGCTGAGGGTAAATTTGGTGGAGTTGGACATGCAAGAGTATGATATGATCTTTGGAATGGACTTGTTGTTGTTATATTGTGCGGTGATGGATTGTTTCCGAAAAGAGCAGTATTCTAGTCACTAGGAGGAGTAGTATTCAAATTCACAAATAAACGGAATGAGTCTCACCCTTTTTCTATGATGGGTAGACAGTTCTTATAAGATAAGGCAGGAAGTAGTCTGAGTTTCCTAGCTAGCCTAATGGGAGAGAAACGAGTTGACTCCTAGCGAAATTTGATGTCAGTGGTGTCGGACTTTCTGGATGAGTTGTCTGGCTCACCCCTTCAAAGAGAAATTGAATTTACCATCAACTTGTATCCTGCAACAGAACCCATCTCTACTGCTCCTTATCGGATGGCAACTTTGGAGTTACAGAAGTTAAGGAAACAACTAGATCAGTTATTAGCCATTGGGATGTTTGCTTAAGCACTTCACCATGGGGAGCCCCCGTCCCCTTTGTGAAGAAACACTCCGGTTGTGCATAGATTATCAGAGGTTGAACCGAGTGACAGTGAAGAATAAACACCCACTACCTCGGATTGACGGTTTATTCGACCAGCTAAGAGGTTATAAGTATTACTCCAAGATTGATCTTTGCATTGGGTATCATCAATTAGGGATTAAGGAAGAAGACATTCTAAAGGCAACTTTTTGTACAAGGTATGGTCATTTCGAATATACTATAATATCATTCAAATTGACTAATGTTTCAGCAACATTTATGGATCTGATGTATAGAGTATTTAGATCATATCTAGATTAATTTGTCATTGTGTGTATCGATGACATATCGATCTATTCAAGGACACAAGAGGAACATAAACAGGATATTCTGGTGCTACAGACCTTAAGGGAGCACAAGTTGCTTACCAAGATAAGTAAATATGAGGTTTTGGATGAAGTAAGTAAAGTTCCTTGGACATGTAGTGCTAGAACAAGGAGTAGCAGTTAATCCCACAAGGATTGAAGCAATAATGAAGCGGGAACCACCTTGAAATGTGACAAAAATTCGTAGCTTCCTGGGCTTCGCAGGTTATTATCGAAGCTTCATCGAACGGTTCTCAAAAATGGCTATGCCAATGACCCATCTTACAAAGAAGGGAGACAAATTTGTGTGGATTGACGAGTGTGAACTAGCCTTCACTACTCTGAAGGAGAAATTGACTACTACACTAGTCCTTATTATTCCAAATAGTGGTGAGGGATATGACACGGATGCTTCTCTACGAGGCTTAGGATGTGAATTGATGGAGGAAGGTCAGGTAGTGATTTATGGCTCTAAACAGCTAAAGATCCATGAACAAAACTATCTCACCCATGATTTAGAGCTTACAGTGTTAGTATTTACTCTTAAATTGTGGAGGTGTTACTTGTACGGAGAGAAGTTTCAAGTGTATTCTAATCATAAGAGTCTTAAATATATATTCATACAAAAAGACCTGAATCTTTGGCAAAGAAGGTGGATTAAGTACTTAGAAAGTTATGATTTCACACTCAACTATCATCCGGGGAAGGCTAATGGGGTAGTAGATGCGCTTAGCAAAAAGTCTTGGGGTGAAATTAATGTCACCACCATTGGACGGTTGAAGATGATAGAGTTTTTGGATGAATTTGACCTACTGATGGATAAAGGGAAGGATCGACCATGTTTATTTAATCTTGTAGCTCAACCAATTCTTCGGCAAAGGATGGCGGAGTTACAATGACTAAATCCAGATTTAGAAACTATCCAAGGCAAATTGGAGAGAGACGAGACTATTGAGAACCGGTCAATACATCTGGATGAGCTATAGTATTGGGGAAGACTGTGTGTACCAAACAAGGACCAAGTAAAGGAAGAAGTGTTGTAGGAGAACCATCGTTCTAAATTTTTCATACATCTAGCTAATACCAAGATGTACAGAGACATGAAACGTCAATACTAGTGGAAGAGAATGAAAAGAGATGGGGCAAAGTACATTGCAAAGTGTGTAGTTTGTCAACAAGTGAAAATTAAGCATTAAAGACAACGAGGATCCTTGCAATCCTTCCATATTCCCAAGTGGAATTGAGATCGTGTCACTATAGATTTTGTATCAAGGCCACCAAAAAATGTGAAGGGACAGAATGTCATCTTGGTGATTGTGAATAGACTGACAAAGATTGCCCACTTTATACCTGTCAAAACTACAGATAAGCTAGTAACTTTGAGCCAGCTGTACATTTGGGAGATTGTGAGGTTACATGGAGTACCGTTATCGATCGTGTCGGATCGAGATAGCCATTTTATTGCTAAGTTTTGGCAGAGCTTACAGAAAGAATTAGGGACAGAGTTTCATTTTAGTACTACCTTTCATCCATAGGTGGACAGTCAATCGAATAGGGTGTTTTAAGTAGTGGAAGATATGCTAAGGGCGTGCATTCTTGATCTCAAAGGCAGTTGGAGTGAACATTTACCGTCAGTGGAATTCACCTATAATAACAGTTATCAAGCTAGTGTGGGAATGACTCCTTACGAGGTGCTGTATGGGAGCCCGTGTAGGCGACCGACTTGTTGGTTAGAGGTAGGAGAGAATAGCCTATTTGAGTCGGAGATTGTTTGAGAGACTACAAAGACAATTCAGCTAATTTGAGTAAGACTACGCACAGCTCAGAGTAGATAAAAAAGTTATGCGGATAGAAGGAAAAGACCTTTAAAATTCCATATAAGAGACTATATATTTATCAAAATGTCGCCCAAGAAGGGAGTGTTCAGATTTGGCAAGAAGGGGAAGTAGGCACCAAGGTATACTGGGTCATTTGAAGTAATCAAAGCTATGAAAAGTGGCATATCAACTTAGGTTACTAACTCAGTTATCAGTCTATAAAGAGCAACCGGTGAGGATTCTCGACACCAAGAGGAAGATACTTCGCAACAACGTAATCCAACTGGTGATGTTTTGTGTCAACACCATAGAGTAGAGGAAGCTATCTGGGAACCCGAGTTAGAGATGCGAGAGAAGTACCATCATTTGTTTTCTACTCGAGGTAAGTTTCAAATCGAAACTTTCGTTAAGGGGGTGGACTGTAAACCCCCACATGTTTATCTCAATGTAATGAAATAATTATTTCATACTAATTATATACATGATGACGTAAGAATGAATCATATAGTTGTAATAGTATAGATAAATCCTTGATGTCATTTGGGAAATGCAATTATAACTTGAGGTTCAAATATTAGATTGATGTGAGATTTGGATAGTAGAAACTAGACTCTAAATTCCACACAAAATGTATTTCACAAAGGTTTTGTGAATTGACTTATAGGTAAGTCAAAACTATGTTGGAAGCAAAGTTGTTAGTATCGTACGATACGCGATACGTATCGTACGATACGTTACGA